>OX639994.1:98508722-98997360 GCA_951828415.1 Anomoia purmunda
GTTTGGTTTGCTTTCATAGAAAAAAATCTTCGAATTTAAAAAGAAAAAAATTTTGCGAAATAAAGAACTCAGACACAAGTCCATGACTATTATGCTAGCAACTCATTAGTCCCTGTGATTTGTTTACTAAATCCTGTCGAAACGTTGATGCTCATGATAAGCATCGTAGGAGTTATAAGTAATTCTATGAATAAGCCTTGAACTCATTTTAGTCTACTAAAGCAAAAATTTAAAACATGGATTTAGAATTAAATTTTTACAGAATTGAATAGATGCTATTTATGTGCGCAAAATGTTACATTGGCCGCCATATCGAGGGCCTGGTTTAAAAAAGCTGAAAGCAAGGGTGTGAAATTTTCAAATTTAAAACTAAGCGATATTCGCTGATAACTTTCGAAAGTAACACCTAATCCAGCTATTCGTAAGACGTAAGAAATTGCGCACCGAAAAAATAAGCAACGATTTCTTCTAAAAATACAGCTAGATAAGCTGCTTGAATGACATGAGTTGGATTAGTTTTTCATTTCTTTTTGCAAAAGGCACTCATTTCAATAGATAAAGTCAATAATGCTGGACCCTGCAGATGCTTTAGAATTTTAAAAGTTTAAGAGTAGACATTGTTGATAGGAAAAGCAAAGACAACACAAACAATCGATTTAAATAATAATAAAGTTTAGTTTAAGACAATAATGCAATCACGAAATTCTTGCATTTGTGCTAAGAATTTACGCACAGCTTTTATACATCGTCTAGCCAATGTCTGCCACGTAAAGTCAACTTTGGTATTTTTCCAACATATTAAGATAAGTAATTACAGACATCACGTACGTTTTGTGCAAATAACATGTGTATGCGTAGAAACAAATTAATTAGTACATATAGCATGATATAGAAATATTAAAGTTTCATGATAATATTTGAGTAAATAAAAAAAAAGAACCATTAGTGCACCTAAAAGCCCGAGCCAGAAATGAAACTACTTTGCCGAATTCTTAGAAAGATAGATAGTTATATAAGGAAGTAGTAGTAATAAGTAAAATCATTAGTGAAAATAATAGAAAAAATTAGAGAAAATAGTACTAGTAATTAGTAGAAGCATTGGTTAAAGTTGTAGTAATCATTATTAGTAGTATTCGTAAAAATAGTAGTAGAAGTTATTAAAAATAGTAGTAGAATTAGTAGTTGAATTAGCAAAAACAAATACTAAGGACTTTTAGATGTAGTAGTAGTAATTGGTAGTAGCATTGGTAAAAATTGTATTAATAATTATTAGTAGCATAAGTAAAAATCGTAGTAGTAGTTAGTAGGGACACAGATTGTGGAGGAGCTAAAATTGTCGCATACACTGATGACATCACAATCGCGCTAAGGGGAAAGTTTCCGCAAACACTGTGCTAGCTGACGCAACGCACTCTTCGTGATGGATCCCAAGTGGTCCACTCGCTGCGGGCTTCTGGCCAGCTCAAGTAAGGTGGAACTCGTTCTCTCTACGAGGCGGTGTAAAATGCCTTTGGTTTTTGAAAGCATTTCGTTTTTTACACTCCACCTGATAGTATTGTCATCAAAACACATGGCTCGAGACTCCACAGTAAGGTGTGAGTAGGAGTTTTCTCAGGAAACCCTCCCCTACCAGATCAAGGCAGCGTTTTCCACGTTGAGGTCTCATCTATCAAGGAAGCAGTAGCGAAGCTTGGAACCGGAATTCCACGAAGAGACATCTTAATTTCTATTGATAGGCAGGCAGTAATAAAAGCCCTGTTTTCTTTCAAGTTTAACTCAAACATCGCGCTGGATACAGGAGATGACCAAGTAGAACAGACTGTACTTGACCACAGGGACATAGAGGAAAACTACATGGCAAACGAACTTGCAATACAATGCGCGACCAAGGAGATTCTCAACGATAAAGAACGGATTGGTATGCTCTTTGCCACTTGCAAGCCGCTACTCAGAGAATGAAATAGGGACGATACAAGAGTAAACCGATAGTGACAGCAAACCGACGCCATATTTTTTCCAGCTCTTTTGACATTTCTCTTCCATTTCTTTTGCCATTTTATAACGGAAAGATATACGATCCAACAACGATGACATCAACTTCTTCATTTCTAGCTGAATGGCTTCGACAATAAGCAAAATATGCGTTATTGGACAGGCAGCAATCCACACGTACTTCATGAGTCAACATTGCATCCCGAAAAAATTACGGTTTGGTGCGGGGTTATAGGCCGGCGGCGTCATTGGGCCGCACTTCTACCGTGATGATCAAGACCGGCACGTTACTGTGAATGGGAATCGCTACCGCTCAATGATAACCGAATATTTTTGGCCCGAGTTAGAATGGACTAATAATATGAACTTGAACAATATGTGGTTCCAACAGGACGGCGCCACAAGCCCACAGCGATGACCGTTAGACTATTTCCTGTGAGGCTACGTCAAGTCTATGGTCTATGCCAACAAGCCAGCGACGATTGATAAACTTCGTACGAATATCGAACGATTTATGCTAGAAAACCGTCGAAAATTGGGTTCAGCGTCTGATGTCTAATGACATCGAATGTACTTTCACAGTAATAAATAATTTAATTCATATCCCAAACCGGTTTTGGAAAATATTTCTGACGTAGTTGGGAATCCAACCGGGCACTATCTGATAGGAAAAAAACATGCTGAAAAACTAGACAGATTTCCATCTACTGTGTAAATGTCCTGCACTGTGTAAAAACAGGATGCAGTATCTGGGATCACTGTCTCTGGACGACCTTAGTGGAGTTTCAAACACAGAGGGTATCTGCCTGTTGAGATTCATTAGCGAGGCAAAATGCTTTGATGAGAGGAAGTCTTTTTTCAGATGGTAACCAAATTTTTGTGGTAACACAATGGGCCGTCCATCAACGGAGTAAGTGTGCCGCCACTACCTAGTAGTAGCATATTTAAAAAAGTATGTTGTGACATTTTCTTGCAAAATCTATTTCGAAAATAGTATCGAAATTACCCAGAACATTTCCTCAACTGATTCAGAACTAACGAGTTACGCGATTTAAAAAGTTTCTCTCATGCCGCTAAAGAAGTTTTACTTCAAAAATTAATTAAACTTACATATCAAATTAGCAGGCAATCCAAAATAATTGTATTCATTGTACAATAGATATACGTATTGCATAAATTGTAATAGATTTAAGCTTAAATGCTACTATCATAGTCTGCATACATATGCAAATTTTAATTACACCATTTACCATTGCTGATTTTCGCCGGTCTTTGTAGGTTTAAATTTTAAGCTGTGGTTTAAACTTTGCGCGCACTGCGGCGTATACGTAACCTCATAGTTGAAACTAAATACACACCCAGCTAGGCAGCTAATGGTAAATTAACTCATGCATTATCGTGCAGAGTTACACCATGTATCGATGAAGGTTTCCATTAATTTCTCAAGAGCAATTTAATAATTTGATTTTATTCTGCTGTATGTTTTTCTCTGCATATTTCTATTGGACTTGTTTAAGTGCTTTCACATTGAACAGGGTTTACCAGACCAAACTACTCTATATACTACAATGAAGCTACAGAAAACGAACTTTTTAGAAAATAATGCAAAATTTAATTCGATGCTAGTGGTAGTACTGCGGGAGTAGTAATATATCTAGTACTTTCCCAGCAGGGTTAAGCTTTTTGGATTTCACATTAAATATTCGAGCATACGGTAGGTTACGCTGATTATGATTATGTATCTATATACACCTGTATCTGTACACACCTATGCATCATTTGCCTATTAAACATACACATTTATGTATGGCACATAGATTTGTTGCTAGTATGCTTAATTGTCACCATATTAATTATTCATATTTATAACGATGATCAGGCAAAATATAAACAAAGCATCAATCGCCAAGTTAGATAGCATGAACAATAACTTGCTGGAAATACATATGGTCTAAACACATACTCGTACATACACATCTGCATATGCCAAACGGAAATCGGTTGTAGGATAGTTGCGTTTTACACGAAATGAGCAATTGCAGGTGGCGCCAAATGTTTTATGGACATATGAAAGAATTTCAGAGACAAATTATGTTTTAGTATGAATTACTTTTCTATTTCTTGATATTAAAGATTAACACAAACTTAATTTTTAATTTTATATCTTTGATATTTTTTACCCTTTTTTTATCAAAAATTCGTTTTAAGTCATTCTGATGATGCGGAATAGACAGCACATACATAGCTGCAAATTCTGTATGTTAGAAAAATATCTATGTATGAGCCTAGGTTGTTAAAGTTAGGGTATATTAACCTTCCAATAAATAGAGCTTTAATCACGAAATCGCTTGACTCATTGGCTAGCCGCAGCTTCTTATAGATAAAAATGGTCAAATAACAAATAACAAATAATAAAAAAAAAAGATGTGTGAACTGAATAAAGTCTAAATGAGAAAATAATTCATACCTCATATACTCGCACGGTGAGCTGAATACAGGAGATGACGCCGTCAGTGGTACCGCTGTTTTTCACAATTTTCAAGTTCAAGTAGGCCAAGCTTTGTTCACTCATAAGCGGCAAACTCTTTCACTTTATTTTTAGTATTTTGTAAATTTGTCACAATGTAATGTATTTTGTATTTTGTAATAATCCTTTGAACCATAATTTTGTACTTTAGCGAAACTAAAACAGGTTTTTCATTGAAATATTGGAAGCTTATCATTCTTCTTTCTCTCATATTCTTTATTTACTGGATGCCATTTCGCCACGGTGCAGCGGTATATTTTCTTCGTTATTCACGTTTTGCTTTTGTTTTGCTAATTTGCTTTGAGGTGATACCTTTATTTTTCGCTCTATGTTCACTCATAGAAAAGCAGATAAATTAGGCGAATATAGGAGAAGCATTTTACAATTCATTTACTCATTATACAAATAATTTAAACAAGCAAAATAAAGATAGATAAGTGACGGCAATGAGGTTTAGGATTTTCGTGCATATTTTTGGTGTCAACTTAGATTTGATATTCTAATTATTTGGCAAAAAATGTGTGACTGATATTAGAACTAGTTTACATGAAAATATAATTTCATTAAAGAGTGGTAATTAAACTAAGTTTGGGTCAGTGAACAGGAAAAGTAGCTTCATTTATTTATTCATAGAAGGGTTTTGAACATATAAGCAAAAAGCTTCTAGGTTCCTTTGTCAAAAAAAAAACTTCAGAATAGTAAGTAACCTTTTATAAGTATCAATTAAGAGGTATATTTATATTTATTTATAGTGCTTTTTTTTTGTTTAAATCGGAAAAGCATATTTTAAGTTACAGTTGTTGAAGTGAAAAAAATAAAGACATTTTCGAAGTTTAAATTTTTTATGAGTTCTTTTAAGTTGATAAACTGCATCAAAGAAACGTTAAAAAATGTCTAAATGCCTTACCCACTTTTTCAATTGAAAATCCAGGCACTATGTACTTATTCCTCTGACAGTTCAACAGCCGATATATACATTTCTAAATTGTCACATCGCTGATTCTGAAAATGGCACCCAAATTTATCCATCACATCTACATTTCGCTGAAAGGTTTCATGAGCTTTTCCCAATTTTTTCCAATGTTACTTTATGAATCGTAATTATTGAACCTTATCCAAATTAAACATATCAACTTATCTGAATTGAAAAACATGCAAATTTTTATATCCGCAACTTTTACATTCGTATAGTGTTTTTTTACTGTTAAAGCCAAATTGTTGGTAGTAATATTTCTGTGTTTACTTTTGAGAACTTCTAATTTCGAAAATCCAGTTTTAAAATTGGTTCTTAAAATGCAAAAATACTTTTAAAGCAAATATGCAAAACAATACATTCAATATGAATAAGTTCACATATAAAGAGTCTGGATAGATGACTAGACTTTTTAGAAGAATATTGCAGCTATAGTAGGCCCTGATGGAATTACTGAGCGAATTTTAGGAAAGGATTTTGGTTTGAGTTCGTACAGAATAAAACTTGAAACAGCCAAATGAAGATCTGTTAATGAAAAATTCGAAGAGATTGCCGAGCTACTGGTGGAATCATCTAGCAGCGAACTTTTTGTTGCAAGGAATAGAAACACGCGATCGTAGATCGTTTGATTTAACATGTCTCGATTTTTACCTTGGGATTACGTGAGGTCTGCGTCGATAAGTCAGCTACGATTCAAAACTTGGAAGCCAACACTACTCTCGTGATTTGCAAAAGAGTTTTGGAAAATCGCACCTTCAGAAAGGACCAGCTACAGCGTAGTCGTGCCCACGATTGGAAGATTTCCACATCCAGTGCTATGTAAGTGTATATTTAAAAATAATAATAATATCGAGCTTACATTATGACTTTAGGTTTGTAGGAACTTCTCTTATAATTTGAGATGTATGTGCGTCTTGAAGTTGTTACACAAATTGAAGGACCTACAGTTTCACGCCGTTTCCAAACGTCACATATTTTTTGTGAGTAGTATTTTCATAGCATGCCGAGGGGCAACCGCTATTAAAAAAGACTTGTCTCCAATTTTTAATATTACTTGCCCCTTGCAGAATTTGAACCAAGGACTAACCGAATGAAACATGCAGACGCTACACACTACGGTAAACCAGCAGAAAAGTTATGGCCATTAAACACCTAACGTTTTTTCAAAAATCGATATCTCGAAAAAAGCAAAAAAAAAAAAAAAAATGAAAAAGAAGGGCTCTCACTCGGAGATGCAAAAGCTAAGATTGTATCTCGAAATTGCAATATTTGCTTAAGTTCACTTGGCAAGTATTCAAGACTCAATTTTCCACCAGTCCAGCAACAATGAAGAAGCAAATGTGCAACAATGTGCATTTGCAAAAGAGTAAACTGTATAGTTACCCTTTGTTTATTCGAAACTAAAAATTCCACTTGTCTAACAGCAGTTAAATGGAAACTGTGATTTTGAATATTTGTTTAAGCCACTAGTATAAATAAGGACTCAACTGTGACTTAAGCTAGTAATCAAGAACTTAATATCAGGGAATAAAGACGCTTTTAAATCTACTCGCAGTTCTTATTTTTTCACTCGCGCTTGGCTGAGCACTTTCGCAATTCACCACCAGACGGCAGCGATGGGTGTAAACGGGAGTGAAGAGAGAGAAGATCTAATTTGTTATTTCGTGCGGTTTTTTTCTTACTGGACCTGCTAAAGAAGTAAATAAAATTTGAAATTTTTGACGACCATTTTTTTTTAATTTGTTGAATTTTTATAAATTTTCTTAAAAGTTTGAAACTTTTATTCACAGAGTTTATGATGTAAAATCAGCTACACTTGAACGTATAAAATCTTGTCATCTTCATAAGTTTCCATTTGAATAACACTCTTAACTAAAGAGAGGTAATCAGTTTCTGTTTGTTTTTCTGTTTTCTGATTGGGTGAAAAGTTGATGTATATTGAATCGATTTGTCGCCATGCTTATGAAGTTTGGTATATTTTTAAGTAATTTCCTTCCAATGCAGATTATTATTTAGGGTGTCCTCCAAAATTGTTTGATTTAAAGAAAGGCTTAGCAGAATGATACTTTTACTTTAGATCTACATATGTATAATATTAAATCACGTATACTTTTTCTAAGGGTATTAAGATAGATATTGAGTCTAATCATTGAACTCGTTTCGATCGAAAAATGTATAGTTATCGATCGGCAAATACTGCGTTGCAATCATTGAACTCGTATCGAGAATAAATTTCTCGATAATGCTGAACTCTCTTGCCGACTCAATAAAATACATTCCGTGGTCTATAGATGGCGTTGATTGCAGAATCATTGATACCGTCAAATCGAGAATGTTTGTCGATATATATCCGTTGCTGAGTTCGTTACGGAAATTTTAAGAAATGGATTTTTTGTAAGTATTTATGTAGAAAATTTATGAGAACGCACTGAATTATGTTTTTACAAATATATTTTAGAGACAAGAGACAAAAATACAGCGGACTTAAATATTTTTTGGCAAAATACGTCCCAGACATTAAATGCATTGGGCCCACCAATGAAGGACAAAACCGGATGGAAAAAGGTATGCAAAAATTATTCGCGTTTAAATTATCGGTTATTAACGTTTTTTGCAAATAGGTTTGGACTGATTTTAAATTTGGCATAAAAAAGAAAATGGTTAAAAACGCAAAGCAAATTTCCAGAACAGGAGGAGGGCCCTTCAGTCAAATAACGTTAAGTTCACTCGAAGAAGAGGTTAGTGTGATACTTTCAATCAACACATCTGTTGAGGGGTTGAAAGGCATTCGAAGTTTTTGATGCTCACCAGTAACTTCTCAGGATGAGATCCCTACAACAAGTGGCCTTTTGCAATCTCCAAATGGATTTTCGCATTCCCCTGTAAATAAGTACATATGTACATATGTAAGTAAATGAAGTTTTGATTTTATTTTAGCTTAAATATTTCGACTCACGTATAATTATCCATTTCCAACACATCTTTTGAAAGATTTCTTAAGTTTCTGCGCTCACGTCGAATGTTTCTAAAACGTTCATCTTCACTATCACTGGAAAAAAGAGCGGAAAGTACCGATATCGATGTCGATGCGGAATGAATGACTGGACCCATTAGATGTTTATTATTTAAGTGTAGTGATATGGCAACACTAACGTGATTATGTAAAATATGACATTGCCACCTTAATGTACGACATTTTTAATGCCAGACTTACTAAGAATATTTTGTCATATGAGTGCTAATTGTGTTATTTACAAATACTTGCAATATTCAGCTTAGTCAAAAAATGAAATTAGAGGATCAAAATTTTGGTGCATAGTTATCACACCACTTTCGACACCAAGTTATATTTTACCGTGTAGTTAAAAAAAAAACATGAAACAAAATCCTTCTTTTTAATCAATCATAGCACATCCAGCGGCAACATCTCGAGCCACCATATTTCACAAATTTCCCGAATTCAGTCATAATTGCATTAGTATCTTGAATATCCAATAAACCCTATTCTGTTTGCAAAAATCGATGCTTTTCGTGACCGACCATGGCAGGAGCGTAGTGTAGCATACCGTGAGATTGAGACATCAATGGGCGAAAGTTCTATTATCATTTGGCTGTCAAGAGTTTTGTACATATTAGATGCCGCGTAATGTGAAAATAGCTGAAAAAACTGCTGTCCATTGCTGTTCAAAGGAAATTTTCATTAGACTCAGTATAGGTGCTTCAAAAGATAAATACTTTAAGACCACGATAAGCGAAATGTATGTTTTTTTTTAGACTAATAGAACTTTAAATTGAAATAAAACACATAAAAAATGAAGTATGTATGATGCCAATTTTTTTTTTATTTGAAAGATATTTTCATGACATTTAATATTTAAAAACGATTTCTGGCATATGTTTGTCACGACTAGCTTTGGTGAATCGGATGCGATCAGTCCAATTTTCTTTCCAACTTGTTGAGCACGGCGGCTAATAGACGAATTCGGATCTTCTCCAACACTATCACTTACAGCACCAATATTTTCTTCTGTACGTACAGTTGTCTTTGTCTTGTTGTTGGTTTTTCACCGAGTAGAGTAAATGTTGTTCGAAATTTATCAACAGTTCGACGAATAAGCTGCTCTGATCCTCAATTATGTGTACCATAAAATTCACGAAGTGCTCTTTAAGTTTGGCGAACAGAACACTGATTTTTAATATAAATTACCACAGTTTGTAAACGTTGTTGCGGCGTCATTCGTTCGATGATGATTTGTCAATGCTTACTGAATAGAAATGTTAAAACGAGATGTCATTTACCAGCTGTCAAGTGACAGCTATCCCTATCGAAAGTTCTATCAGTCTAAAAAAAACACCCGTTATGAATAAGAATCTGAAACTAAACAACAACTGACATTATGGGTATTTCAAGCAAAGCCAAATTCGTGCACGAAGCGCTTCGAAGCAAGTCGTCATTTCTTATGTTTTTGGGAATAATTAGACCTCATGAATAAAAAAAAGTTGTTGAATTTTCAAATCGACAAATTGATAGGTTACACGGTATTAGTTTGACATCCGGTAATTTAATTTTATTCACGCGCATAAAATTATATTTTGGACAAAAATTTTTGTTTGATGGCTAAATAAGCGGTTGGTACATTCCAATCACATGTTTTTGAGATGCATTAATCGAAGTGGAAGAAGTTTTCCTCCAATTAATACAAACGCGTGAAAAAATGTATTTGTATTTATGGAGAATATTTTAAAAAACAAAAAAGCTATATTCGGTTGAATATATTTGTTTGTATACATATTGAGATTTTCTCAAATTTGTTTCCATTTAATCACCATATCCACTTCTTAGAGTTTAAGAAACACTGCATATTGCCGTTATTGCATTCACTCTGTTGACTTTAAAACAAAAGTTTATACTCATAATTGTAAATATATGGGGTGTGCTTGATTATAAAGGGTGGTTAAATTTTAAGGGCCGATGTTGAATGTGAACCACACCTAAACGTCAAGTTTTTTTCTGCATTTCATTTGACATTTCTCAATTTCAGACTAGCTCAATTTGAACATGGAAAAATACACAATCGAGCAACGCGTTTAAGTTATTCAGGCTTATTATGAAAATGGGCGTTCAAATCAAAATGCATATCGTGCATCACCAGGGCCGTATTTTTTCCAAAATGAGGCCGGTCCGGGAGTTACTGTGAATGATGTTCGCTATCGTGAGATGATAACGAACTTTTTATGGCCTGAATTGGAGCATATGGATGTGGACAATATGCGGTTCCAACAGGATGGTGCCACTTGCCACACAGCCAACGAAACATTGGCTCTTTTGCGCGACAAATTCAATGGCCATGTTATCTCACGTGGTGGCGATGTCAATTGGCCATCAAGAGCATGTGACTTGGCACCGTTGGACTACTTTCTTTGGGGTTATTTGAAAGAAAAGGTGTATGTCGATAAGCCAGCAACAATTCAAGAGCTAAAGGATGAGATAATTTGGCACATTAACGGCATAGAACCTCAATTATGCCTCAGCGTCATCGAAAATTTGGACCATCGGATTGAGGTGTGCCGCCAAGGTCGCGGCGGACATTTGGCCGATATTTTGTTCCATACATAATTGAACCACAACATCTTATCATAATAAAAAGAAATTACAATAATTTCCAAAATAATTTGTGTTTTATTCAAAATCAACATCGGCCCTTAAAAATTAACCACCCTTTACTACACACATACATACATATGCAGATAGGTGTTCTATGGATGGGGGTGTTCGTGTGCAAACGGAAAGATACAGCAAATTAATTACTGCAAGAGCCGCCGCCGCCGTCAACACTGCACACACCAACGCCAAAAAAGTGCTATAACTACAATAACAACAACAACAACCAGCAACCAAGTGCCACCAACGACAGCCATAACACTTTGCTGCAATTGCAACAATAGCAGCACCCAACCACAATACGGAAAGCAGCAACAACAGCAACAGCAACAGCACCAACAACAACAATACGGGCAATGCAAAAGACAATGTTAGGCACATTTTGCACATTCGTTCGTCCGTTGGTTTGTCGTGCGCTGGCATTGTTTGAACCTAATATCCTTTCGTTTGCATTGTTATTGTCTGCAACTTCCTTTCAACGTTTCCGCGCAACAATGTTGTTACATTATTGTTGCTGTTGCTACACACACACACACACATACTAGTGTAGGTGTAGGTGTAGTTGTAGCTCTGTTTTGCTTACCACTTTTTTGTTGCTATATTGTTGTCACATTGTATTGGTTGCTTGCCTGTTTGCCTTTACTTTTGCCTTTCCCTTTGTCATTCATTATTCGCCTTCCAACATTTGCCAATTACTTGCTGCGTGTGCCGAGCTGCTTGCTGACTATCTTGGTTGATGTTGCTTTTGTTATTGTTGGTAACTTGGTTGCCGGCGTGTGTGTTTATTTGTTGTTTTCATATTTTTTGTGCTTCTTTTTTCTATTGTTTTTTGTCACCATAGTTGCTTTTTGCTGCTGCTGTCGTTTTTTCCGTTGCCTATTTGAATTCTCTCCACTCGTTGTGTCGGCGCTGTTTAGCATTGTTTTCACTTGCTTTTTCTCCGGCTTTTTGGTGTTTGTTGTTTGTATAATTCGATGGTGTTGGCAATGGCTGGCTATGCCCAAAGTCCCTCTTGCTTTGCTTCCGTTCTCCCTTTGGCATGCAAAACTCCTTTTTATAATCGACGACTACATTTGCGCTGCGGAATTACTTACACTACACACTTCAACTCGCCGACACTCCACTCCATTCTACTTCACTTTACTCCACTCGAGTCGCTCAACGTCAGCAGCCAGTGTCAGTGCTCTTTGCCTGACTACATTGGATGGTGGTCGTTGGATGTGTATTGTCCTTTCATTTTGCTTCTTTCATTTCAATTCGCATTTGCCAAAGTGCAGTCGCAACACGATAAACAACAGTGGCCAACAAAATGTGTTGGCAAGCTTTCTGCTGGGGCGGTTCATTAGTGTTTCTTTTTTTTTTTGTGGGTTTTCTTTGTGTACACAAACACACACACACACAGAGAGCAGAACACAAAGTGAAATATCTATGTACATGTGTGTGTGGGTGTATGTAGTTGTTGGTGTTACTTTATTTGTATTTCGGCCGCAATTCTCTTTTTCGTTTTCAATGAAGTGTTGCGTCAAAATTTATGAGCCACAAATCCACATTGAATTCGCTGATGACTCTTGGCGGCTGTTGGCTAAATGCTCTTCGAAGTATTTTGTAAAGTGATTTGTTTCATGAATAATAATTAAAAGCTACATTGAGGGTGCACAAAATGCTAAAAGCATATTGTTATATTTACCTTTGCATTTGTAAGAGCTTTTTATGAATCCACAAATGATGCAATGGATTTGCAATCGAATGTAGCGCTGTTGAGAAATATTTAAAAAAAAATATTGCAGGCGCATTATGTTATAAAATTGATTTCCTCAATTAAGTTCACACATACTTTTATACTATTCAACTATATTTAAAGCTCTTTCTGATGCCACATTTCTATTATCCTACTTAATCATAGATGGAGAGTTGCCACCTGATATAGAAACTATAGACAATTAAATAAATAAATTAAGTTAATAAGATTTGGCACATATATTGTCCGTTAAATAAATTAACCTAAAATTAAATTTTTATAGAGAGTTGCTACCTGATTAAAAAGTTAAATTTAATTGAAGTAATGACCAAAATCAAATTGGGATTATGGGTGTCAAATTAAAACGCATTATTTCCCAATATTTTGAAAGAAGGTTGCCTGTTTAAATGCAAATAAAGTTAACTTAAAAGAACTTAAATTAAATATAATAATACACATATATGGTGTAATAATTTCAAAAAATACTACTAAAATGGTTGCCACCTGTTTTAAAAAGTAATCAAAATTCTAATAAGTTAAATCAAATCAAACTGATATTATACGAAAGGTTCAATAAAGCTTCATTTCTCAAACTTTTTCAAAGTAGGTTGCCACCTGTTTAAATACAAATTAAGTAAATAAATAAACAATGTCATTTAACAATATGAGTGTCAAGCTCCATAATTATAAGAAAGCTTAAATTCAATAATAATTTTTGGATGGGGCTGCCACTTGCTTAAAAAATTAATCAAAATTATATTAAGTTAAGTCAAATCTAACTAACATTATATGCAAATCTCAGTGAAGCTTTATTTCCCAAGTACTTTTAAAAAAGGGTGCCATCTGTTTAAATACAAATTAAGTAAATTAAAAAAAAATTACATTTAAAAATATGAGTGCCAAACTACATAATTTTAAGAAAGCATAATTTCCTAAATTATTTTAGAGAGGTTTGCCCTCTGTTTGGAAAATAACTTGAAATTATAATAAGTTATATAAAATTTGGGTATCAAATAAAAACCTTTAAGAAAACTTTATTTTAAAAATATTTTGGGGAGAGTTGCCTCCTGCTTAAAGGGATAAATTAAATTAAAATATTAAGATAAAGAAATTGATTTAGAAACACTTAATTATGAAAATATATTTAAGGAGTGCTGCCACATGTTTGAAAACATGAATTTAATGCTATTTGTAAGCTTGCTCAAATATAACTGTATTACTCTGAACCGACAGAGTTTACACGAAAACATATTTGATGAGGGCCCTTTGAAAAAAAGTTCAAAGCATCATAACGATTCTGATACTTTGGTTCATACCAAGTATTTTTGCTACCTCTAAAATGAATTTCAAAACCGCAATATAAAGTTTAAAATGTTCATATTCGAACTTGCATTAAATCCATAACTTTTCAAATAAATCCACTAAACGGCAATGAATTCTCTCTTAAAACTTGAATTGTAAAATAAAAAACAAAACGCGCAAAACTACTAAAATCCTGCTCATCCGACCCAACCACAAAGGCCAATTGCTATGCAATTCACGTACCATGAGCGCGCCATTAAAGCATTAAAAACTTAACGACTACTAATGCGCGCTTTCGCTCTCGCTCACCAAGGAAACAACAGACACGATGCAACGGCAATAGCGGCGGCCCTAACGCAACACCACAATAATAATGGTGGTTTGGTAAAATAGGTAATCTGTCTAACGCAACTAGCAGTTACCAGCAACCAAGAGCGCCAACTAAATAAGTAATACATACATACATACACACATAGGTATCTAGGAAGGAAGTATAGTCGCGTCAAAACTATGATTTAATACATACTTAGTTAAATAGATATAGAAAAAAGCTGACAGCAAATATTGACTGCTTTACACATGCACGCTGTGTGCGGCTGTGTTTTCTTGGCTCAGTAATATAACACTTTGTACATTATACATACATATATGTACATACTTATAATGGCTGTATATATATTGTTCTTTTGCCGTTGTTTAGCTACCTTACAAAAAAAAAAAGAGAAGAAAAAAAAAACCATAATAACCACTGCAGCTTAGCTACTTTAGCATGCACATCGGCAAGCAGGACTGTAGCCACGAAAGAATATCAACCAAGCCAAAAAGCAACTACATAGCTAGAGCAAAAACAAAGCTCTAAACACTTGTAGAAAAAGACCAGAATACAAAAAAAAAAAAAAAAAACACATAGATAAAAATTTTCTCGGCACGTTCATCTGCTCGAACGCTGTCACCATCCAAAACAAAACAGAACAACAACCAACAAACGCAGCATGCAACGCACCTAAAAAAAAAAAACTGCAAGTTGGTAGCCCATCCCACACCAGACGCTCTTCCAATCCGTACTTGATTTGACATGCCACTTCACCTCACCTGCTGCTACACTCACCTCTGTGCCATTTCCGCTGCTGTGTGGCAGCCACTTCAGTCACCGCACGTTGTGAATTGTTGCTGAGTTGTTGAGGTTACAACTGAAGCTGAGTGTGCAGATGAAGCTAAAGCTGTGCGGAACGCATCAAGCCACGTTCTTATATTTCACCTGGTACCTGGTACATGGCGGCCTGACTGCCTTGGCTGCCTAGCTGCCAGCTGCCTGACTGCATTCTATGAAGGACAAATGGCGAGCGGAGTGTATAGCGCCGGTGTACGCTTTGTGCATATTTTGTTAGACAGCTATTGTGCGCGGGGGAGAGGGGAGGGTAGATGGGTGGATGGATTTGGTAGTAAAGTGGCTGTTTGCTGGTTTGCAGTTGTGAGTAGCAGATCAGCTTGATATGGAAGTGATAAGAAAAAGACGTGTTTTGACGGCTGGACGTGCAGCACTCCAAAGATGTTGAAATCTCTAGCTGTTGTAGATGGTGAATGGTGAATGGTGAATCGTCGTGTCTGGCTCAAGGATTTTAAAAGTGAAGTGAATTTGCAATATTTCTTTCTTGGTGTGTATGCTCTTTGTCTAATTGCTTTTCACTTCCGGGGGAAATATTGCCTGATATTAACTTGAAGACAATGGAAAAATAAAGCGCTAATTAAGAAAAAGAAAAATTTGGTGTATGTAGCAATTTAAAATTAAATAATAAAATAAAATTTTGTTCGTGCAATTAATTTCACTGAACCTTAATAATGTTTCTTAAACTCGATGACAGCGTTAATTTAGTATTACACTGCGTAACAAAAATTTAAAAAAACCCGGCGGTCATGATTTTGTGAATAGTTTTTATTGACATTAGTAGTAGCCTTACGAACCGTGTTTTTCCTTTTTTTGGATTGGCTCTAGTTCTTGAGATAAACGAAACTTAAGAAATTAATGAAAAAAAATTATATGACCCAGTTCCAGTTGTATTAATTTAATTATTCCTCAATAAGTTTTTGTTATATAAATTAGTAAAACAAGTAGTTCGTTGGTTTAAATATTTTCTTTCCCTTGCAAGAGAGCAAGGACAGCCGGTTTAGTCGGGTGAGTTAATACAACTAAACATTAATTCGACGATTTCGCCTAAATACCTGAAGACTCCTAACAGTCCCTGCCAGCCGCTGCACGTTATCGACCGCGTAACTTATAAATGCAATTGAATCTGAAGCCTGGCTAAGCTTTGCTAATGTAGTCAAACATTTTTTTGGGAAATCATAAATCACCAGGACTATACAAAACTAGTTGCTGATATGCTGCTCAATTTTCGCAAACTAGAAGCTAAAATGAGCATTAAATTACATTATTTACATAGTCATTTGGACAAATTCCCGGACAACCTAGGCGATTACAATGAGGAACAAGCTGAACGGTTCCACCAGGACATAGAAGTAAGGGGAGAAAGATACCAAGGTCGATGGGGCGACCACATGATGGCAGACTACTGCTGGAACTTAATACGGGATTGTCCTGAGCAACGACATCATAGGAGGTCCGACCGCAAAATTCTATCCATTCCGCAGTGTTATCTATCCACTAAGGTCCAAAAGTTACTAGACTAACAAGGCTAGATTTTTTAGAAATACCAAACTTTTGTGCCAGTAAATTACTGGGCTTTGCGTTACTTTTACACAACAAGAGATATTTAGTTTTTTTGAAAGATATAATGCTATAAACTCAAATCGTCGATACAAATTCGAAAATCAGCAGACATTGCACAACCAAAGAGCATGGATTACAAATAAATTGCATCACGCGCACCGTTCCTGTAACAAAAAGTATCGCTCAATTCCACCATATCGGAATTAATTTGAGTTTGGTGATTAATATTGGAATCTAAATAGATTCAATTTGTTTCTGGTGTTGTGAAAATGGTTGAAAATTTTTGCCACAGCAAACGAAATGCCATGCAACTTTTTTGTAATCTCTTTTCTTTGGAACAACGTTTCGATTTTCTTTACAGACATTCTTTCGCTTCATTTTTCACCGTAAAATAATGGGCGATTTATTTATTTTTTTTTTGTCTTGAACTTACTGCACGACTTTTTCTATAATATATAGCTGTTTAATTTTTCAATATATATTTCTAATTTTCTTTCGTTTTTCCTAATAATAATATGTACTCTACCGTTGTCTACCCTGAGCGGTCTTATGACCGCTAGAATATATAATGAAAGTTTATGAAGTTATCTTGCATTGAAATCTCTTGAAGTTATTTTGCATTGAAATCTGAAACTATTGCTTTTTATAATAGCACCAAATTTGGTGTGGATATGACGGATCAAATGGCTAGCAAACAACTGCAAACGGGATATCGCGACATGGATTTTTATTTCAGTTGGCAGAGGAGCTTGCCACAGAATACCGCGATATACATATACACATGAACAAGAAAACATAGAAAGTACGGCGAAAACTTCGGCAGATTCCGTGTCAAAATGGATATTGCAAAAAAAATAAAACCAACATTTGTTCTATAAAGTAAAAAATATGTTAGTGTAAAATGTTTACGGGAGAGACCATCCATCTGTAAAAAGTGCGACAAGGAATAAATTTTATTTCAGTTTTAATAAGGATATGTATATAAATTACTAAAGTAACATATAATTTTTCAGTTTCTATTCTTCTTTGTAAAAATGTACTCCTAAAGCCCAAAAAATAAATGTTGTTTAATTATTATATGATAATTATTTTGTGTTACTTGTTTTTACTAAATTCTGTATTAATTACAATCAACTGAAAATACTATAATTGTTTATTGCAAAAGCGGTCATTTGACCGCCTTTTCGGTAGAAATAGGTATATATGTATGTATAATATGTCGGTTTAGTGTTAATGTCGTTTGTGAAAAGAATAAATTTACCGTAATGTTCTTTCTCAAGAAATTATTGCCTGGTGGTTTAATACAGGTCCGTGCGCAGGACTTGTTTCTTCGGGGGTTTCATTTTTGTTTTTATAAAATGGAAGAAGTCCTTCCATGAAAGAAATCATCCACTACCAGGTTTGCTTCAACTTGTACCTTAACCTTCGCCGCGGCGGCAATTTTACACCTCATAACCCGACTGTATTTACATATGTAAATATACTAAGTATTTGCAGCTTGCGTACGTTAGATATCTAGTTAGCTTCAAATTTATTTCAAAACTTCAAATTTACTGATCAAGTAGGCATTGCAATATATTTCCCCGAAACAAGCATGCTCAATTTTTCCAGGAAATAGATATGTATGTATTGCGATTTACATTTAGTAATGAAGTTTTAGTTCTTGTTGAATTTCAAGAGACGCGAGTCGTAAATAATAGAAGTTGCAATACGGTTAGTTTTTTTTATGTGAAAATGGAAAACCAAGTGAAAGATTTCAAAGTTTTGAGCTCCGCAGCAGTGGCTCGGTAAGAACTTACTTTTGCTTTTTCACTTATATGGCGACTTGTTTTTAAAATTTTCATAACTTTATATCTAGCCTGTCGCATGATATGAGGGAGAAATATTTTGAGGAATTATTTCAAAACTTGGAATCTGATGACGATGATGGGACACCCGAAATTACTTTAGGTGAACCCGAAATCAATGACACATTTCCAGAGAATGTTTTGAGTAATGACATTGATTCTGACGTGGAGTTAAATACATTTCCAATTGAGGTTGGGCACGGAGGCGACTCAGATATCGAGCTGAGCTCCGAGGATGAAGGTAATGGCGAAGAAATTGAAGTCAATGAACAGCAAGGCGAAGGCCAAAGTGAACAATTTTACGTGGGAAAAGATGGTACGAAATGTAGCAAATCGCCCCACGGGATTCAGCGAATGAGCAAACAAAATATTTTTTGTGAAGCTCGCTTGGTTGGCCCAAGCCCTGGTACAAAGAATTTAAGTGAAGTTGAATACTTTTTCTTTGCTAATGCATCCGACTATACAATCGATCATCTGCCGTAATACTAACAGGAAAGGCAAAGCTGTGTATCAGAAGCTGGAGAGCGAAAAAGCTTCAACAAGTAAAACCACTCAGTAAGTATGCATTTCTTGTAGAACTTCTCTACCTAAATATATATGAATACTTTCGTAAAATATTAGAAAATATACCTGGAATGATATAGATGAGGAAGAACTGTGTGCCTTTTTTGGTATTTTGCTCGTAATGGGGAGTCATAATTCAAGCTCGGAGGACTTAACCATGCTCTGGAAAACTAATGCCAATCCGCTGTATAGAGCCACAATGTCTTTAAAAAGATTTTCAGAAATATTACGTTTTTTACGTTTTGACCAGGAAAATACCAGAGAAAACAGAATGCAAGCAGATAAAGCAGCTTCAATTTCTGAGATTTTTAATATGCTTAGTACCAATTTGCGAGCCAGTTACAGACCACGGGAGAATCTTACAATTGATGAGCAGCTTTTTCCCTTTCGAGGTCGCACTAAGTTCACACAGTACATGCCCTCCAAACCAGCTAAATATGGTATAAAACTATGATGGATATGTGACTCTCAAACATATTACCCTCTAACAGCTCAAATATATACCGGAAAGGCCAACAACGTACATGAAGTAAATCAAGGGGAAAGAGTTGTAAAGGATTTAATTATATATTACAAAAATTCGGGTCGCAATGTAACGTGTGATAATTTCTTCACATCCATTGCTCTTGCGGACACACTAGCAAGTTGGAAGATATCATTGGTCGGAACAATGAAAAAAAACAAAGCTTGCCTGCCTCCGGAGTTCAAAGCCTCATCCCTAAGAGAGGAGTTGTCGAGTGTATTTGGATTCGGGCTAAATAAGACAATTTGTTCATATGTTCCGAAAAAAAACAAAGCAGTTGTTTTACTTTCAACATTGCCTAGCGACCACACAATATCGAATGTAAAAAATAAACCCAATATAATTTTGTTTTATAACAAAACTAAAGGAGGAGTGGACACAATGGACAAGATGCTTGCACAATATTCATGAAAACGTAAAACGAACCGATGGCCCTTGGCACTGTTTTATAATATGCTCGATGTATCTGCACTTCCTGCCTATATTATATATACGGAAAATAATCCCTCGCATATAACATCAAAAAGAGGTATGTTACTTTATAAAAATTTTGATTCAATTAAAGATTTTTTATTCATTTTATAGGTCGTCGTCGTATGTTTTTACAAGAATTGGGCGAAAAGTTGTGCATGCCTCTTATCCTAAAAAGGGCAATGAACCCAAGAGCTGTAGCTTATTTTCCAACTCGTAGCGCCATAGAATGTATTCACTGGAAAAAGTATTCAGGCGCTAACAGCAAAAGATGTTGAATCTGAGGAAGTTTTTCCAAATAATGACGATCGCGGGAACTCAAAAATCAAGGGACTGCCTTTCATATGCTATCAAGAGGAATCAAAAAGGAAGAGAACGACAAGAAAGCAATGCAATACATGCAAGAAGCCTGTTTGTGTCTTACATAGTAAAACTTTAACAAAATGTAACAATTGCCATGAAAACATGTTCAAATAAAAAAAAAACACATATTTAATATATTTTATAATGCTTCTGGACTTAGTTCCTCTCCAAAAAAGGTAGCTTCCCTCCACCATTCATGTAAAATACGTCATATTTACATATGTAAATACTGCCAGGATGTGTACATAAAACGACAAAATACGTATAAACAACTAAAAAAATAAAAATAAAATTATTTTTTATACTAATTTTAGCTGAAGAACAAAAAGTTAGCCACTGAGTCCAAAAAGCTTTAGAATCGGATCAAAATTGTGAAATCCACAGCAATTCAAAAATTCAAAAAATACAGTCGGGGTGAAGGTTAAATGCAGCCAACCTGCCAAGCCGATGTCCACTCGTGGTAGACTGCAGATAATTTTTCATTTGACGCAGTGTTGAAAATGGGGGTTCGTTCAGAAATGCGGTTACTGGTAAAGCAGCCATGATAAGCAAAATTTGATGAAGATTAGCGAAAGCATTTCCATTGATATATTTATCCAAAATTCGTCGTCAATAAAAGTTTTAAATCGGCGACAAATATTTCAGTGCAATCGTCGTGCAAAGTCGTAAACTATTTTACTTATAATTGCATGCAGGCTTTTGCATCTGCTATGGGAGTTTTCGATGGAAAAATACACACGAAAATTTAAAAGTCTTTTACGGTGCTTTAAAAAACGGTCTTCAAAATAAGTTTTTTTTTTTAACTTATATTTTATTTGCAATCTATCTTACATTAGACATTCAGCAAATTAGATCTTATAAGATAATGACAGCGGTAGGTTTGCCTTGCACAAATCTACATAGCGAAATATGTATAAAATTTGATATATTTACATACATTCTTTTGTTGTATAAATTCAATTCAAAATTACTTAAAAATTGCTTAGCTTCATTATAGGGTTCATTATAATTTCTCACTTAAAGTAGGGTTCCTATTTATCTATTCGCCTTTTATTATAGTTATTTTTTTTTATTTTTTTTATATTATATATATAATGGATATATATTCACATATACATACATATAAATACCTATAATAATATATATTTATATATCTGTACACATAGATATATATATATATATATTTTTTTTAGAGAGACCATAAACCCAACTGCTATCTGTTTATTAGATACCACTAACGAAACTATACGGCTAAAGCGCCGCCAGATCTTAGACTTCCCATTCCTCAAAATAAGTAACGTATAAATTTAGATACGTTATGTAAGTAGAAATCCGATAACAATTAATACCCACATTGCACTGATGAGTCGGATATGACGATCAGTTCGATATTATATTCTATACGATTATGAGTGAATTTCGGCTCTCGTTTGCGATTTTGTTTCGAAAGTTTTGTGATATTCAAGGGTTGAATGGTTAGTGAAATATTTTATAGTTTTCGTCCAATTTGTGAAAGTTTCCCCACAATGTTACCTAACTCCTGACTCCTGCAGAAAACGCCGCCAATCATCGCCGAGTAAGCCAACAATTTATACTTGCAGGAACTTCAAATTTTTAGACTCTGATTCCGAAAAAAGAAATCCAAATTTTAACTTGAAGTGACTCATAAAATTAAAGCGTCCAGTTATTGGTTAATAAACGAACAGTCGCATATCGTACGGGTTAGTTACAATCGTAGGCGAAAAAAATATATATTTATGAAAATGCTGCTGGTTTAGTTTATTATATAAACAGTGAATTATAAAAAATTTAACTTTCATTATAAAATGTATGACCAGAGAATTAATTACATTATTAATATAAATGCACAAATAATATAAGAGATTCAAATTAATTAATTATATAATTTATTTGGATAGTATATTTAAATAATTGCTTACAATTAATTCATTATATAATTAATTCTTTGGACACTTAAGAGTAATGTATGAGTATTATTTTCCCATTTTAGCAATAACTCATTCTTGAATCAATATGCAGTACAGGCTATGAATCACCAACTCGCTTCTCATTGCTTATTTTTTTCAATTGTATAATTTGAGTAACAACAGCAACGACTAAGTGAAAGAGCGTAACATATTCGTGTGAAATGAGTTTGCACAGTTATGCTATGAAATGCTGAGCATTACTGTGAAGTATCGCGAGTCAGAAAAATTAATATCATCATATTTAGATACCAATAATTGCGCTTCAAGGCTGCACTCAGGATCAATATTTCAATAATAGCATAAGCCTTTAAATCGTTTTCAATAAAGAAAAGTTATTACGAATGATGAGAGAAGTTGTTCATGCTCGATAAAATATTAATATTAAAAAAAAATAAAGAAATTAATAAGAATATCTTTACGCTTATATCATACACCTTAATCGCGACGTGGGGTTGGGGCTATGTGATACCATAACTGCATTCATCAGGACTTTTCCATGATAAGAGTAATTAAAGCAGAGTTGCCAAATCCAAAGCAGCGGGACAAAAGCCTACGCAGATTGCATTTGAATTTTGCCCTCCCTCTAACACGTTTATTTAAAAGTAAGCGGAATATACTGAACTCACATCAACTTACGATAGTGCATTGAGGAATGCGAAAATAAAATTTTTCAACTCAAGCGACGTCAAAACTAAAAATTCAATTACCTCAATTTTTTTCTTTCTTATTTTACTGCTTACTTAAAATCCATACACACTCCACTTTCTATTGGATAGTAAATAAATACAACAAGTGAGAATAAGTTGTATTTCACGCTCAGTTCTGACTACGCAACAGCCGCTAACTCTTCATTCACACGCTAACCTGCTTTTAATGCTCCGAAACAACTTGAAGAATTCACTTTGCACTTTCCTTGAAACAAAAAAAAAATAGAAGAAACGTAAGTTTAAAGTAGATGAAGGTAGAAGAAATGGGCGAGGCTTAGAGCAGATAGCGAAAAGTATAGAACAAAAAAAAAGCGTAAAGAAATCCTTAACAGAATTGCAAACAAAAATAAATTTCACTAAATAGCATGTACAAAAATAACAAAAACAATGATAACTCTTGTATAGTAAAGGATTTAGAGGGGTTTCTAATAAGTAAGACTTACTTATTTGGCTACAATACAAAGAATGGCGGGAAGCAGATCGCACATTTGCTTTGCACTCGAGGCTAGGTGACAGTTGAGCAGAGTGTGCATTAGAAGAAGTAGATAACAACAATGACATTGACGAAAAAAAACAAAAAAAAAAGTTGCGAACAGCAGCAATGTCGAACTGTTGCCAGCTGCAGAGAAGAAAAATTGTTGCAGCAGCTTGCATTTCGAAAATTGCGTTTATTTAGACAACATTAAAGTTATGGCTCAAACATAAATAAAGCTTTGTGAAAACAGTTTGTACTAAACCAAAAAGTTTATGCTGCTTCAGAGTAGTTTTGCTATGTTTTTTTATTATTATTGCACTAGCACTACTAAGTATTTAGCTTTGCATTCTATGTATGTATGTATGTATGTATGTGTTTTCATTGTATTTCATTTATCTTCTTCTCTTTCACAATATGCCTGCTCTATAGAATAATTCCTTTTCTTATCATTTTGCAATGCTGCGGTTGCTTTACTCTTTTTAACTGCTCCAGATTTTGCTGGAATGTTTTTTTTTTTGTTTTTTTTTATTTTTTTTTTTTTGTAGCTGCCGCTGGTGATGTTGCAGCTGATTGTTGACATTTCGACTTGGCAAGAAGTCTTAAATAACAACTACGTCTAAGTGTGTTTGCCCTTAATAAAATTGAAGAAGGAAAATAAATACAAATTTGGCGGTCAGAATATAAACACTGGGTTAGATAAAACTTTTAGAAATCAAATATTTTTATTATGCAGTAAAATAATTCTTATGTTATTATTTCATTAATCCGGTGACCTTCATGGACTTTTATATATACATATATGTTTATTTTTTTATCGCAAGCTTAACACTTCCTCCCACTGTCGTGGCACCAATAAAAATGAAGACACAAAATTTTGGGTAGATATCTCCAATTTAGTGATAGCCTTAATTAAGTAAGTAATAATATATTGCGAACAGCTACACATGATTTTAAATTTATTTTTAATATTTCCTACCTTTATTTATAATTTATATTTAGTTCTTATCATAATTTTACGGCATCGACTTATTTACTAGTTTTTAGATATACTTTATCTGCAATTAATTTAAAGTTATTTTTTATTGCAGTTAATTGTGCCATAAAAATTGCAGCTTTAAACTTTGTGCGAATTTTCAGAACTCAAAGTTTTAATTAGGCAGGGACTTATTGACAAGGTTCGACGCACACTTTATTTCTAATTAACTTGCAGTTAATTGTTTAAAGAAATACCGTTAATTCTACAATAAACACCGCAGAAATCGAAATTTTAATTCAACAAATTTTCAGCGAAAATTTTACAATTCTTAATCAGGATTTATAGAAAATTTTTTGGTTGTTGTTCAATAGTTTTTTAGTACAAAAAAAGTGTAAAAACGCAAAATCGAGGCTATTTTTGGTAATTTCTTGAAAATTACCAACACTATTACCAAAAAAAAAGAAGAAATATCATAAATCGCATCAAACTGAAAGCAACACTTTATTTTACTAAATTGAATGGACAATAAAACTGCGTAACGTAAAATTTTCGAGCTTCAAAATTTTAATGGAGCTCTTTACGTTCGAGGCCCGAAATTGAGTGGCTTTATGGGCAATAAATTGCAAAGGATCCACTGAATAGATTTTGATTTTTTTTTTGGATATACATACATGTTTTGAGTTTCAAATTTAAATTTTGAAGACCAAACAAACATTGGCAATCTATAAATGTCATTGACTGCATTGATGCTGAAACTGCATGGATCCCGCTTAAAGAAAGATGTGGCCAGTTGGGTAATTCTTTTTTTTTTTTTTTTGTTATTTGTGAACTGTAAACTTTATGAAACCATTTGTAAAGTTGTTTAAATATTATGTAATTTTTTGACAATGGAAATAGAACTAAAAACATAGCGGTATATCTACTGAATAATCTAAAAAGAAAATTATTGAAGTCTGGCCAATGCTTTTATGAAAAGTCTTACTCGACAGTTAAAAAAAACACTACTTTCGGAAAAACGCATTTGAAGATAGATTGCGTTTCGAATCCAAAAAACATGCACCTAATTTTATTTTCACGAAATTCTTTCTGCGGCATATTCTCAGATAAATATATATAGATTGAAATTAAAGAACAAAATTTTTTTTTTTAAATCGCGAGAGCAGAAGACCCTTAAGTAGTTTTGCGTCACTTGGAATTTATAAAATTCAGTTGAGTAGTTCCTTAGCTATTAGTCGACACCTATAATAATAATAATAATAGTAATAATAATAATTTGGCGTTTACGCTGTAGTTTGATGCTTTGACAAACTTCTGCTACAATATGTGGTGGGCGTTTTGTTGTTGTAACACAAATTGATGACCTACAGTTTTACGCCGATTTCGAGCGAATAGCTATGCGAATATATGTATAATCGGGGTGTCTGTGTGTCCGTGAGCAATCGCGGCCTTACTGTAACCAACATTTGTTTGGCCAAAGTCATTGGAGATCTTAGCCGACTGGGGAGGCTGCGATCAAAATTATAGACTCATTGCCTTAAGAAAGCAGAAAATTTGACCAGTAAGAATGGAAATATACTCTTGATAATCCTTGCCCTTTTCAGAAAAAGGAAAGAGCACTCAAAAAGCTCAGAGAATGGTATACGGCGTGCATTGGCAGTGAAAACGAAATACGTTATGTTTTCCCGCCCAGGTTTTTTGGATGGATAGTTGGTTTAAGTGGATTGTCACACTGGAGACAAGTAATTAGAAAATTAGCCAACACAACTCGTGCAACCTAAAGCCACCTGGTGTCTTTAATAAATTTCAGTTTGTCATACAGAGAGATTCGGCTACGTTCTGAAATATCCTGCAGGAATGCTTTACTGAGTGTATTTGGCCTCATTCTAGCGAGAACTGGGCATTCACCACACAGTAGGTGTTCGGCGGTCCTTCTTGAGCCAGAGTCCTCGCAACAGCGGCAAAACTTATTGTAGGGTAAGCACTCCAAACGGTCAGTGCCCTGCGCAGTCTGCCTTGAGTTTGTAGGTACTTTCTTTGCCTAAAAGGGCCCTGGTTTTAGACGGACCATAGGACACCCAAAGTTAAGCTTTTGAGTAGTAAAATTTGGCAATTCTGCTTTTGAACTCTCTAAGCGAGACACTCATGCCCACACTGTGCGATAAGTTCAATGGAGAGCCGCAACTCGCTGTTTCATTACCGCAAATCTCCATATGGCCCGGAACCCATACTAGGGATCTCTTCTACACTCATCATCTAGTTGGGATCTAATACAATTTCAGTAAAAGCATCTTGTTTAGCTCAAAGGAATATATCAGAAACGAAGCCACGCTTAATTACTCCGAAGTAGCGCACAAGCAGCAGCATGACTAGCGAAAGCTCGGCTTGAAAACTAGTACCTTACACTTTTAGAACTAAAAAGTCTCTTAATGGGGATCAAAAGCTTGTTATTTCAGGCCGGTCATGGTGTACTGGAGAACGGGATAGAACGGGATAGAACTGACGTGGCAATATTAGGAGGAAACCCGTTGCTTAACCCTGCTGTTAGGTTAAGACCATTTGGTCCAAATTTTTTTTTGTTTTCTTTGTAACTTTGGAACGGTGATATATACTGTCTAAATTTTTCAGCTCAGGTGGTCTTTTTATAAAACAATATTATGTGCGAAAATTTAATTCTCTGACTTAAAACTGGACTAAGATAAATTGAAAATTACGAATCTTAGGTTAAGGGACCATTTGGTCCATAGTATATTTTCTTTGATTTTCTTTACATTAATTTTCCAAAAATAAGTATTTATTAGTTTGTTCGATATTTTTTGGCACTACATGATGTGCAAAAAAATGTTTTTCGGTTGGTTTTGCAAATAAACGCACTGCAAATGGAGCATTTTACATCAGACTTCGACTTGCAGCAACTACAAATTCCTCGCTTTCGAACTCCTGAACTAGAAGCATTTTTAGAGCAGGCCACTGGTGCTGGGTTTTACCAGAGTTGAGTAAATAATAAAATAATAATATTTAGCAAGTATTAAACCAAACTAAATATAAAGACTAAGATTAAATTGTTATTTTGTATGAAAACTGCAGTATGGACCAAATGGTCCTCTAACCTAAGATTCGTAAGTTTTTTTTAACCTAACAGCAGGGTTAAGTCAAAAAAACCGTTTTTTTAGTTTTTCCGTCTTAAAAAATTCATAAAAAAATTTTCCAATCGAATTGAAAATACTCAACGGTGTTGGATAGGTGAATGTTTACACTTTCGAAATATATATAGTGCTTTGTTAATTTGAAAAGGGTATGACGTGTTTTTTTATGCAAGAAGTTGAATTTTCCGCCCAATTTGCCTGTTTTTTTCGATTTTGACGTCATTTTTTCGGCACTAATTGAAAATGAATGATCATTTTTGGTTATATATCATCGACAGGCTATCACTACTTAAAAAAAATAATTGATTTCTTTCGAAAAGGGCTTCAAGTTTTCAAGTTATGCAGCATAATCCAAAATCTAACCTCCAGGGGTACGGGGTGTAAATGAAGAAATTTGCTGAATGTAAGAAGAATTACAGGGTAAAACATTAATCATTTCATCGTTGGCCATTAATGCAGTCATTATAACTCCATATTCTGAAATGACTTTAAGTAATTGACTATTTATTCTCCATTAGTGACTCACCTAAGTAATTACGACTTGATTGAGTCATTACTTCATCATATAAGCTAGTTGCATTCAATATTAAGGTAGTACACATATTTTCGCCAATCTGGATAATGTTGGTCAATTTAGCGACGAACAAGGTGAACGATTTCACCAGGAAATGTCTGCGATCGAAAAACGCTTTGCAGGGAGAAACCAGATTAAGATTTAAGACGAAAAAACTAAAAAAAAAGCTTTTTTGACTTTGAAAAAAGATTTTGGGGGTGTTAGAAATCTTTTGAACGTGGTTTCGTGGTTTCAAAAGTATAAAATCACTGTCAGACAGTGTAATTTGGCGCTTACGCCGTAGTTTGATGCTTTGCCGAACTTCTCCTATAATATATGGCGTGCGTTTTGTTGTTGTAACACAAATTGATGACCTACAGTTTTACGCCGATTTCGAGCGAACAGCTATGCGAATATATAATCGGGGTGTCTGTGTATCCGTGAGCAATCGTAATCAAATCAATCAAACTGTAATCAACATTTGTTTGGCCACAGTCATTGGAGATCTTAGCCGACAGGGGAGGCTGCGATCAAAATTATAGACTCATTGCCTTAAGAAAGCGAAAAATTTTACCGGCAAGAACAGAAATATGCGATTGATGTAATGACATTCATTACCATTTTTAGAAAAAGGAAAGATCACTCAAAAAGCTCCGAGAGAGGTATACGGTGTTCATTGGCAGTAAAAGCGTAATACGTTTAATTTTTCTGTTCTGGTTTTTCAAATTAATTAGTTCAAATTAATCTTTAGAATCAACTTTTGGCGCATTTATAGGAAAACATCTGAAACGAAGCCACGCTAAGTTACTCCAAAGTTGGCGCGTAATATAATGCGACTAGCGAAGGCTCGACTTGGAAATTAGTCCTTCACATCTTGTAGAACTATAGAGTTTGTTCATGGACATCATCTTACACAAAATCTAGCGAAAGAGTTACTAAAAAGCTAGCTATTTCCGGACGGATCCTGGCCTCCTGGGGAATTGGATAGAATTGACGGGACAATATGTTCATTCCAATCGAATTGTACTTCATCCTACATCTACCCAGAATCTCAGACATTCTGACTAATATGAGAAAGAGCTAAAAATGTCAAGAAAAGACAATATATAGAGAAGTAGTTTAAGAAGGTAAGAAGTATTGCAAAGTAGCTCGACAAAAATATGGTGGACGAAACCGAACCAGCCCAATTTTTAGTAGACTGAGTCAATATAGTAAATATGAAACGCCGAGAGGAGACCGTACAAGAGAAAATAAAATATAAATAAATTAAACTGCTATAATTGCAGTTTTTAGATGTGGCTTTCTTGTAAAAAAAAATTATTTTCCATAGGAAAAATATTCTATAATTTATTTATTTAATTATGTGTATAGTTTAATAACACGGACATTAAGAAATACTACAAATATAGAATTATTTCCAGTAGTAATATGTGTTTAGGATTAAGTACAATAATATTATGATAATAACAAATCTAGAGCTAAATTTATAAATAAAGAGATATATAACTCAGAGATACATTTTTAATTTCAAAACCCAGGCATTGCCTTGCAATAAATCAATCCAGTAACCCAGACCATGCACTATGTTCTTTTTTGACATTTTCCTTGAATTTTAGGAATTTAGTGAAATTTAAAATCAAAATATTTTTTGAAGGTTCTAGTACAACAAGGAAATGCTTTGCGTGTGTGGTCTCTAATCTCGTGGAAGTGATACTTCCCTTTGCCAAAGCTCTACTAAAGGGGTTGGAGCCTACGCATTCGACGGCATCCCTATTATTGTCGAAATACGTTTCAAATTTTTTCGTTTATTTCAAAAAAAAAAAAAATTGTGTGACTAATTTATTTTTCGTTATGTATGTATGAAAGAATGTCACAAACTTAAAAATTTAACTTGTAATAGTTGCTAGCATAATATTTATGTTTTTAACTCTAACCTTTTGCTGAGCAAGCAAATTTATGAATTTCACCTGTAAACTCTATATTAAATAGATAACCTGCTTTCTCGAAATGGACCAAAATAGTTTTTCAAACGATAAGTCTCAATCCAAAAAATTTGACAGCAAATTGAGCCCAGACAATGTCCGATTAAAGCCAGTGTTTACATTGTATGACGCTTTTTTTTTAGGCTAGTACGAAAAACATCGAAACGACGAAAGTTTCTGCATGCCACATGAAAATCAACTAACCCAAGCAGGGACGACCAGTCAATTTGACCCGAGACGATGTCAAGCAGAAAAGAAATAGCTAAAAGCGTATGTCTATAATTTTTATTATGGTATTATACTGATCGATTGGCAACGAGATTCATATGATGGAAAGCTTAGGGAATACAAATTTTAAGGAATACAAATTTTCAACAATAATTTTTGAGCGCAAGGCCAGTTTTTATTAGGAAGGTACTGGAAAAGTGCAGCAACAGCCAGAGCGGTAGAAATTGCAGCTGCTATTTTGAAGATCACCATATCTCCTAAACAGATTTTTTTCTAGACTCTACATGCGTTTGAATCCACAACTTTGGACTTGCCAGACAAACACGTAGCTAGAGATTTTAATCGGCATGTGAACCGCTGTGGATTTTCTTTTTTTCCAGTACTTTCCTAATAAAAACTGACCTTTGGTTCAAAAACTATGGTTGATATCGATAAATAAGCCCGAAAAATGTATGTGTCTATGGAAATTTCTTATAATATTTTTCTACAATTCTTGACATAAATTCAAAATTTTGTTTGAAAATTTTACTCTCATAACTTATACCCAAAACTTCCAAAGATTGGTTTCAACATTTCTCGTCGCCCAAACTTCAATCATGTCATTTACATATGTACATATGTGAAAATTTATAAACACAAAACTTTTCCCTTCTAATATAAGAACTAAATAATTGAAATTTCCCACGAAATATTACTAAGCTGGAAAGCTCACTTCCTTCAATTGAAATTAAAATACCTCAAATGATTTTCTCATTTTTATGCAGCTGCTAACTAAGTATTTGAAAACTTTTGGTTGTACGAGTATCTGCAGACTTTCCCATTGCATAGCATAACGAACTTTAAATCTATTTTTTGTACATATGTATATATAAATAGTTTGCATATTTTGTCTTATTCAAAGCATAAAAATTTACGCACGACCAGGTGCTTACACATACCACTACAGATGTACTTGTGTGAACATGTATGAAGTGAAAATCGCAAAGTTTTCTTTTTGAAGGTCATGTATGGAAAAGTTTGCCATTAGATATTTACTTTTCATAAGGTATTATTTGAGTTGAATTTGGTTTAAGTAACCAAGCAGGCGAAATGATGAAAGCTTACAGCATCCAGATGCGTACATTTTTGGAAGATTTCGGTACATTCTACCTCATTTTTGTATTTGTAAGGATAAAGTTTAAACCTTTACCTTGACGTCGTTACATAAGTATGTGAATGTATAGTTTTACAAAAAACTGCACTGTCCGACAAAAAAAAAGTGAATATACTTTTGAAGCGACCTAGTAGAGACTGTACGAAACCACGTTCAAATTATTTCTAACACCCCCAAATACTTTTTTTAAAGTCAAAAATCCATTTTTTTAGTCTTTTGGTGTTAAAAAATTCATAAAAAAAAATTCAATCGAATTGAAAATACTCAACGGTTTTGGATTGGTGAATGTTTACACTTTCGAAATGTATATAGTATTTTGTTAATTTGGAAAGAGTATGGCTTGCTTTTTTTTTATTTTACCTGTTAAAAAAACTTTTTTGGTGAAATTCAAAAACTTTTTCGGCATACTTACCAAAATATTATCTTCTTATTAGAAACATGAATACATTTTTGCGGAATTTTTTAGCGCTATCTTTAATTTTGTCGATTCTTGCATTTGTTAGCATTTCTATTGATTGCAAAGCCCCATTGCCGTTATTTGCTTTTAGATTGTTTATGGTAGTATATAAAGCAACGTTCTTTGATTCTTGATTCTTGATTAAGACAATTAATTATAGAAAACCATCGAACTTCGCCTTCTGCTTCGGACTCGGCTTCGGCCAAAAAAAAGCCCAGTTTCGGCCAAACATTTTTAAATTTTTATTAATTTAAAATTGGTATAAAAATATACTTTTAGCTTTTTTAGCTAATTTCTACTACTATTTCTACTAATACTTCTAATAATAACTACTAATATTTTTAAGAATTTCAACTGCTATTCTTACTAATTTCTAAAAAAAAATTTTACTAATGCTACTGCTAAAAACTACTAGTATTTTTACTAATGACTACTACTACTTCTACTAATTTCTACTACTATTTTTACTAATGACTACTACTATTTTTACTAACGCTACAAATAATTGTATCTAATTCCTACCAATATTTTTTCTAATTTCTACTATCTACTATTTTTGCTAATTTCTACTACTATTTTAAATAGTTACTACTACTACTTTTGCTAGTTTCTACTACTGCTTTTAATAGTTACTACTACTACTTTGACTACCTTTGACTGCTATTTTCTAGTGTTACTACTAATAACTACTACCATTTATACTTATTTTTACTACTATTTTTGCTACGATTTTTCTATTACTATCTACTGTTATTATCTTTATTAATTTCTACTACTATTTATGCTTATGCTGCTGTTAATTAAAATCGACTACTATTTTTTTAATTTCTACTACTTTTTTTAATAATGCTACTACTATTTACTATTACTCATTTTATTTATAGTTGCTACTGCTATGCTTATGCTACTACTATTTTTACTAACGCTACAAATAATTTTTTCTGCTATTATAATTAGCTTCCACTAATCTTTTTTCTATTTCCTATTACTTGTTTTGCTGGATACTACTACTATTTTTGTTAATTTCTACTACCATCTTTTTAATGTTACTATTAATTCCTACTACAATTTATACTTATTTTTACTTCTATTTTGACTATTTTTCTACTACTATCTACTATTATTATATATATTAATTTCTGCTACTATTTGTACTAATGCAGCTATTAATTACAATCTAGAGATCTACAGAAGTTTTATGCGGAGCAAATGAAGGTAAAAAATATATCTTTGTTTATTTTTACAAAAATAGGTATGTTCGTTTATGTGACCGACTCAATAACAATAACCATAATTTAGCATTTTTTTAAAATTCATTGACCTTAACCTTCCGCTTTGGCCTAAATTTTCCGCAGTTTGATTCGGCTCGAAAAATCGGTGTTCGGTCGTTCTCTAGCTAATTCCCAAACATTTGTGTGAATATTACTTATAGGCCCCTGCACTACTGCAAAGTAACTATTTACTTCCGAACCAATTCGAACCGAGTGTGTACGTATCTAACCTTCTAGATGTACTAGCTTAGCAAAAGTTTGAATAAAAACTATTCCCAAAGTGTGTACTTCTACATTTTCATAGTAGTTGTTTGAATAAAGTTTTGTTTTCGGCAAATTTTTTTCTGTTTAAGCTAACAGCAAGCTCTTTTGAAATATTCGCAAAAAAAGCAAAATAAATAGCTATAAATTGTACAAAATCTTCTAAGCAACCATTGCACTTATGCAAAACATGTATGATATTTTGCTTTGAAATCAACTCAATATGTGCGTGTGTGCGTGAGTAGAGGGGCGTTTGTGCTCCAGTCAAAGTGCTTAGAAAGATGCATTCACTTTTCGTTTTTTCTAGTAAACATTTCTATTTATGTATTTCGTAGTTAGAGCAAGAAAAGTAGTGCTTCTCTGTGGCACCTAAGAACGAGTGGGAAAGCGCCTGGGAAGTCTTTCATTAAAGTGATCTTATTCATTTAAACTACTTTTGCGTTTTTGCTGCTTTTCGAGTGCTGATTATGTGGAATGTAAAGCAAATGTAAGTGAATACAAAAACGAAATATTTTCTGAACACCCTTTGGAATAATATTTCTGGAAAAGAGATATTATTTTTTCTGATTTTTTTTTTTTTTGAGTGGTAAACGTTGAGGATTTATATGCAGGATTAAGAAAAACGGAAGATAAACTGAAAATTGTGCATTCGAATAAAAAACTGTGTATTGTACATAAATTGCATGGTAGGTATTTGAGTGGGTTATTTTCTTCTTAGTTTCACATTTTGGACTCTTGATATTTTTATACCTTTCATGTTAACAAAATGTTATTATACCTTTGGTCCGATGTTTCATAAGGATAGAAAGAAGAAGAGCTAGAACCATATACAAGCATTAACAAATTATCAGAGCGGCGAGCTGGATTGTTTTAGCTATGTTCGTACGTCGGTTTCTCAGTCGGTCTGTCCGTCTATCTTACTGTATCTCCCTAAGTTTTACATACCGACTTAACGCCACGAATAATTGACCTACAATAACCCTTTCCTTAAAGTTGTGATATTGTTATTGAAATAAAGTGGTTTAGATTTGCATATTTCCGTTAGAATGTTAGAAGAGTACACAAAAGTACTGAAGTATTTTAAACTAAAATAATTATCAATCCGAATGTGTGGCAATTATAATTCAAAGTATATATATCTAAAACTTGTTTACAATGTTTTAATCCTTCAATGAGCTCTGCAACCTTAAGACCCAATGAAAATCTGCATTACTTGGTTAAAAAGGAGTATCTGCTCTTTACTTTTCACGTCACGTATACGCCATGTTGCCCTGCTAAATTAAAAACAACTTTCCAAACCGTGTAATATCTTTGTATTTAAAAAGAAGAAAAAAAGAACAGTTTGATCAAATTTGATATACTTTTTCTTGGAAAACTGCGCGTGCCACCGCCCACCTCAAAGCGAATAGGTAGTGACTATATCTCCGCAATTACTTTACAAAGCTCTACCAAATGTGGTACACGCTTTTTATATTTAAGCTCAGTAGAAAAAGCTTTTGAAAGTTATAGAAATCCGACTAAACCCACACCTACCACTCATATAACGGTAACTTCTAAAGACCAAGCAAATTTTTTTATTTTAGTAACTTTCATTCACAACTCCTTAAATATGTTCTATATTTTATTAAAGCATGTAGCAAATTCGCTATAGTTTGATACGAAGAGTTTCATTAGAGAGCGGAAGGAGTAAACCCCAAATGGGTGGGGTACGCTAAAAGCATAACAATTTATTTTGTTTATTTATTCCATTTCATTTATTTCATTTATATTTAAATAAATAACTCAAGTTAAAAATTTATAAATGAAGACTATCATATTAATCAATTTCACTAATTACAACCAGTACAGTTTATTTGAATAAATAGCATGCACCGGGTTTATAGATTTCACCCAAAAATTTGTGAGTTTTTAAATTTCCGTTTTGCAATTTTTATTTCCGAGCTATCATACATATCCCATTGAAAAAATTTAAAAATATATTCATCATGTTAACGCTTTTGCAGCATGGGTTTAAATATTATAATATTAGTTATTATTATTTTATTAAACATTAAATTAATTAGTGCCTACATGTAATGGGTGAAATAAATACAATATTTCTCCTACCTTTTGTTACAAATACCCTCAAAATTCTTAAGTTTTAATCAGCTTTATTTGTTGTATTAATTAATAGTTTATTTTAGTTTTAGCTTATTATGAAGTTTATTTGCGCAATATTTATCTTAAAGGGTTCGTATAAATATTGTTTGGTAGATAGTATAATTTATCAAAAATTACTATTAATTTCGGTGGGCCTAGGCAATAAACTAACATATAATAAATCACTACCCCTATTCAGAATGATCTCCAATAAAACCTACTTAGTGTATGCGACGAATTTAATGGATGCCCCTGACATATCACAAAAGCCAAAATATTTGATATTTTTTAACTTACATTTGTAGCGCATTCGCTTCAATTAAAAATCATTTTTTTTTTTTTTGGAAATGCCCGTGGTACGTTTTGTGTTTATGTTGATCTTAATAAAACTAAAAATAAGGGGTATTGTATTAACTGTTTTATTGCATACAACAAGTACTCTTTTTGTGAAAAACAAAAGCTTGCGCAGGGAATTCAAAGTTCTGACTGCACTCGAATTTAACCTCATATTAACTTGTTAATATTGCAATACACTATAAGCAATTGGTTTCGTTTATTCTAATTTTATAAACAAACAAAAATAGTATAAATTTCAGTAGCGTAGCTCTTTTAATAAAACACGCATGCACCTAAGTGCTCGAGCCAGAAGTAAAACTTCTGTGCTGACACTACGAAGAGATATAACTTATAGCTAACTACGAGAGAGTGTTTTATGTCACATCCATTTTGGTTTTTTTTTAGATTTAGCATGAGTGAAATCTGTAACTATAGTAGTAGCATTATTCAAAATAGTAGTAGAAATTAGTAAAAATAGTAATAGCATTAATCAAAATAGTATTAGAAATTTGTAAAAATGTTAGTATTAATAAATAGTAGCATTACTGAAGAGAGTAGAGGAAGTACATTAAAATAGAAGCAGTATTTAGTAAAGGAATTAGAAAAATAGTAGTAAAAGTTTGTAAAAAATAGTAGTAGAAATTAGTCAAAAAAGTAGTAGTAGTTGAAAAAGTAATAAGTAGTAGCATTAGGAAAGGTAATAGTGAAAATTTGTAAAAATATTAGTAGAAGGTAGTAGAAGTAGTGCTAAAAATTAATAGTAGCACTAGTAAAAATATTAGTAAAAGTTAAGTACAAGTAATAGTAGTAAAAGTAGTAGTAGAAATTAATTAAAAGCAATAGCAGTAATTAGTAGTAGTTTTAGAAAAAATAGTAGTAGTACTAGTAGAAGGTAGCAGTAGTAAAAGAGCTAGTAATTTGGAGTTGTAGGGGGAGTAACTAGTAGTAGTACAGGGTGACGCAAAAGTCGTCGTGCTAGTGGTGGCAGATGTCAGTACATTTATGAAATGTTTAAGGCAAAAACAAAAGGAATTGGGTTGAAGTAACCATGGAAAGCATTTGTTATCGCATTTTGGTGGTATTCCCTGGCCTACAAGAATTCCAGATTTGACTTTTTAAATAAGTCAGAGTAAACAAAATTGAAGTCCAAAGAACATGGTCTGACAACTTTTGCGCCACCTTGTAGTAGTAGTAGTAGAAGTAGTAATTAGTAGTAGTAGTGGTACAAGGTCGGAGCAGTAGTTATGATGTGATGAAATGGTTTTAGTAACTGCAGTCTAAAACTAATGGTTTTTCAAATCTAAAACAACACATCTCGGTCATAGTTATTATGAAAAGACTTTTACAGATTTATAATAATAATTTTAACATAATAGTTGACGATAACCTAAAAATTATTCCAAACAATAATAAATAAAAATTGATTTTTATTATTTTTTATCGTAATAATTATGTCTCTATTTCTTTTTTTACTTCGGAAAGTAAATCTTTGGAAAACACTTCAAATAAATGAATATCCAGTACAAGTTGCTTAGGTCTACACCTCAATAAATGCTGCTGCTAGAAGGTGAAATAACTTTTACAAATGTCGTCGAATGGATCAACGAAATAACCGAAATAAATTGCCCCAAACTTATTTTCATTGGGTTTTTATAGTAGAAACCTTTTAGGAGAGCATCCATTTAGAAAACCAGATTTTAACGTCAAAGACACTTCTTTGTACGCACATTGTAAAAAAAATGCCAATTTGGCGTCTTGATGTCCCTTTTTAAGAATTTGATCAAACCTACCAACATTAAAGTGTACATGCTTAATAGATTACTGACCGAAAATGTATACACGCTTTGTGATAGGGATAAAAAGCGGTTTAGTTTGATAAAAATAACTCAATTTAATCATCACTTGTGCAATCAAGACTTCAAAAACCTCGTTAAATAAATGTAAAATACTGGCGAAAACCGATACATATAAATTCATTCATTCGCTCTAGTAGCAGTTGCGCATAGACACAGAATTATTAATAAATTCACAAAACATTCATATTTCTATGCTATTTACTATTTTCCCCAAATATTGCTTTCGAGCTAAAGTGAGCAGTGTAAATAAAATGGTCTAGTAAATACCGTTTCACTACAGTCGATTAACAAACAAAGTATTTTTTATTTTACTTTTCATATTTTTAACGGTACATTTGCCTCCCCACCACTATGAAAATAATAAAAAAAAAATTACATATTTATAGCAAACAAACCTAAAATGCAAAAAACCAACAACAACTTAAAATAGAAATAACAACATTCACCATTCCAAAAGTAGCACAAAAATGTAAAATTAAATATGAAAAGTTTTGTAATAAAAGAAATGAAATGGCAAAACTTGTACGGCAAATCAACGATAGTAGCTGAAATTTTACATAGCAGCGAAAAAACCACAACTACAGCAAAACAATTTAATACTACATATTTCGAGTAGATGTTGATTGCGATTGTGATTGCCAATACATTTGCGGTGTACTGAATGAGAGGTGTGCCGTCGACCAAGGGAGGCGCTGAATGGATTTGGGAGTCTACGGCGATGGCTTAACCCAATGAACATCGAAAAAAAGATTTCTCCAACCTTTGAGAAATTTATAGTTCTCAAGTTGATATCCAGCATATTTTTTCAGTTTATATCCTGCATTCGATAGCAAGTTGAGGTGGGGTTGAAATAAAAAATTTTAACCAAGATTTAATCACCAATTCTAACAGCTGCTTATTGTGGAGAAATAAGCAAGTGGTGAAATTCATGCCAAGCGCGTGTGTGAATTTGTCGTTTAAAATAGCATCTACATAAGTAAAATCGTAAGTACTAAATTAAAAATATCACTTTAAAAAAAATTGATGTACATTTATTATCAGTAATCAATTGAATGCCCTTAAACTTGTCTTTGACGTCATGGACATCAAGGATTTATCAGGGGAGCTTGCCAAATTAATGGCGTTTTGTTCATATTTTATTTAAGTTGCAATCGTACTCTTGAGACCCATTAGTCATTTGAGAAACATAATTATCGCCATACAAAATGAAAGCCCTTATTGTTGAGAGCGCTATGACTCTCAAGTTGAGGTACAGTTGAGAAACAACGTTGGAGATTTGAGAAGTACGTTAGTTCTCAACTTGAGCTCTAATTTGGTTCAAACCTAACTGCTTATTGGGATGTCACTATTGGTAGTTGCATGCCAATCGTGTCACGAACTATTGCGCTTTGAATTTCGATCTACGAGAGCCCACTCAATAAAATAAAACAAGGACTACAATTTTTTTTTTGTTTTTCTGTTTTTTTTGCCATAAAACTAAAAATAGTTTCACGCTGATAATACCAACTAATATTTGGTGGGACTATTGTTATAGATATTCATATAAATATATATCTACTTTATGAGTTTGTATGAGTGGCCAGATAAGCGTAGGAGTAAATGTAATGAGATAGGGCACAATGCTCAATTGGCGACCAAAATATTTGCTGGTTTTTTACAGCTATTCATATTGCACTTGGAAATACAATAATTGTTTGCATAGCACTTTCGCTAAAATAATAGCTGCAGGTGTAAATCGATGCACACCTACATATGAACAGCATGAAAATTATATAGTTATATACACCTACTAAACACATATCGATAAACATAAGCACGCTCGTTCGATATTGTGGTGTTGTAGAGGGCAGCAGTCGGCGCCAAATGTGGACGCCATTGTGGCAGTAATCACCCTGTCGGCAATGGCATTATTTTAAAAGCAATTTAAAATGTACCTTTTAACAGACTGCAAGCGGTTGAAGTTCTTTATTTTTTCTTGTATGCAACTGACTTTATTAACATGACGATGTCCTAGGAGCAAGTTAGTCAGTTATCCGACTCTGCACAAAGACCTCCTAAAATGCTCTATAAATAAGAACAAAATTTAGCGAATTTCTCTACGAATTTATACCAATAAGAATGTCTTTTCACTCAATAAAAAATTCGGTAAAACTAAAGCGAAAACTTGTCAATGTAAACACGAAGATGCCTTGCAGAATGAAGATAAAACCAATTTTAATAAAATCAAGTAGATAGCCTATAAAATTAACATGAAAGCCTATTAATATAGTTAGGACGATGATCTATAGAATTAAAGTGAAAACCTTTTCAATAAAATCTAGTAAATAACCTGTAGAACTGAGATTAATAACTCTTCAATACAATCCAGATAGAGAATCGTGGTTTTCATCAGAATCTCCTTTAAATTTTAATAAGCCGATCAATTGAAATTAGTGTCACCTAAATTTTTGAAGTACATTATTTTTTGAAAGTAAACATTACCGCTTTTTAGACACTTTTTTATTTAATGATACAAGTTTAGCTTAATAACTTTAAGTATTTAAATCTTATTATATGAATTTTACATATTTATTTATAATAAAACAAATAAAATAAAATAAGGAAGACAAGGAGAGGCATATTTAATATAAATGCACAAGAAACACAAGGAGAGAAAAAGAGAGCGTCAGTGTCGAGTAAAGAAACTTAGTTAAAAAAAAATAAAAACTTTATTCCTCGAAAACTTCTAGAACAAAAGGCATGTAGATCCAAAATTTTTTAATTTGAAAAAAAATGTAAAGAACAATATTTATAATATTTTAAGTAAAAACAATAACAAGTATATTATTCTTAAAATATATATATAGTATCTAAAGGCGCTTAAAACAAAATTTGAATTCAAAAGAGCCCTTTTAATAATAATGAGATCTTCTTATTAATAAATTCAACAAGTCTCTATTAAAAATGAGAGGATCTGCTTATCAGTTCACTTTATTTGGTTTTTTGCATAAATAGAAAGAGATTTCTTCCTACAATTGCTTATTTTTTGGACAAAATTCGTTTTACTTTTCAATGGATTTTAAAAGAAATTCAAAATAAAATTGAGAAGACTTTCTAGATAAAAATTTCTTCAATATTGCCACATCTTGCTTTTCTTAGCCGCCTAGCTTTTTAGAAGTCGATTCATTTTTTTTTCAGCTGTAATAAAATGTCTTCATTTCATATTTTCATATCCAATTATTTGAAATTTCGTTTTTTTTTTCAAACTATTTAAATATCGTAAACATCAACTACTTTTAACCCTGTCTTTTTTCATTTATGTAAAGGTCTGTAAATATATCTACTTTATAGTAACCCTACTAATTTTTTTTTTCGTTCAAATAAAAATAAATTTTTATTTCAATTGAGTATAAAAATTAAAAATAATCGCCACACTGTTTTGGAAAATATCGTGTGTGTCGATTTCAATTCCAGTGCTTTACAGGCAAAATTTGTTTACAATTCAGGTTAGTATGTACCTTCTAAGCATTGTTTTAAGTTTTTGTATGCGTAGGGTTAGCTATGTGTTTTTTTTTTTTTCTTGGTAAAACTTCACTAACTGTTTTGTATTGCTTAACTGTTAACCGCGATATTTGCCTATCTTGTTCGAAAGAAAATCAAAATGCGCTTTTAACAAAATAAAGCTTGTTGGGATATGCTGAATTATATCTCTTCAAAACTAAGCATTCTTTAAATTTTCGTTTTAAAGTTTTTTTCAGAATTTTTGCGACTTTTTAATTACCTAACTTTATGTTAAAAATTCCATCTCGACCAGCTATAAATCGGCATGTTTTATAGATTTTTCAAAATTTTCGCGACTATTTTTATTTGCTTAAACTTATTTTGAAAAAATAATAATTAAAATTAAAAATTAAATAATTAAAAAACATGGCAAAAGTTCTGAAGAAACATTTAAAATCAGAGTTTAATTTCTACCAGTTATAGCTCTGCAAAATTGACTTCCAACGACTTTTTAAATTGGTAAATTTTTTTTGACTGTCTACTTTTTTCCGACAGGGCATGTTCTGTTTTGCAATGGAATTCGCGTAGCGCTAAAAAATTTGGAAAAATGCGCCGACAGTTATTGAAAAAATTTGCAAATTAATTTCGATGATATTCGATTTTTTTGTTATGAATCCGGTGCGAAACATTTTATTGATTTCAGATTTGGCTATTGAACGCACATAGTACTTTTTAAATAGTTGACGTTAACCTGTATCCTTGTATGAACAACAGAAAGGAGAAAGTAAGGAAAATAAGCCCACTACCTAATATTGTAAATGTGAAAGTTTGTGTATGTGTGAGTATGTTTTTACTTTTTCAGGCCAAAACGGCTGGAGGGAGTTATATGAAATTTAGCACACATTAACATATACGTTATAATTATATTCAATTTCCATATATGTATTTTGAAAGAAGGTTGCACCCTGTTTATATGGAGATTAAGCTACTTTAAAAAATAAATAACATTTTACAATAAGAGCGCCCTACTAAAATTTGAAGTCAACCTGATTTCAAAAATTATTTTGTAGAGGGTTGCCAGCTCTTTACAAAAACTGAATAAAAATATAATAATTTCAATTAAATATTGAAATAAGGGAAAAGTTCTAAGAAAGTTATACTTTTTATTTAATTGGAGAAGGTTGTCACCTGCTTAAAAAAAGACTTTAATTAAACTATTAGGCCAAAGGAAGTCTCACCACATAGGATTTAACAGAAACAGACTTCAAATAAACTAATCATAAAACTATACTTAAAAAGAGTTGCCTGCAAAAGTGGTTTCCGCTCCCCTAACGATGACCGCAGTCTTTGCAGTTGTTATGCCCTACTGGCTGCGTGATATAATGTAAGCTAGTATTAGGCGCAGTAAGCATGACAACTGTCAGGTTGGGTGATTTTAGTCAGAGTATCAATATAGGGCTGCTAGCTGGTGGTCTTGATTATTTACGGGTCTATATGATTTTCTATTAAGCTAACAAATATCGCTGCAAATTAATAATACAATTTAATTCTTATGATAGCGATTAGTTGGTTGATTGTAGTGACCAGTTTTAATATCACAAACACGCCGTTGAGCTCGAGAAACAACAATGAAGAAAAAAGAAAAAAATCCGGTGCGTCCAATTTAAGAACTTAGGCAAATTCTTTGAACCAACGTTGGTTGGCCTCCACTTTCAGGTTTCTAAAATAATATTTTAGCCGGAATCTTTTTCACTGGATTCACTGGAAAGTCAAAGCCGCTCTAGTAGGCGTTGTTATTCGGCTAGTATTAGTATTGCGTTCCTTGTGCTCGGTTGAAACTCCGGTTTGCCTGAAACGGCCAACTCGTTTATTTCAATGATAGGTAGAGATCAAATGGCTTTGAAGGGCACAGGCGTTTGCATGAAAACTTAACTGAGAATGGCCAGTCGGGAGCAATAAATTTCTTTCCTTCATTTCCTTAGAAGGTGAATTGCCGAATGCGTCTTACGTGGCACAGAAAATGGGGAATACTTGCAGAGCTCAGGTCAGCCCAACAGCCTAGAAAGTACCTATTTAAGAATTGATATCGAGTATTGGACAAGGTGGGGCAGTGTCAGAGATAGTGTTATATGCTTTCCAGTTCCTTTCCATTCCTGCAACTTAGAGCAGAAATCGTTCGATATGTATCTCAATCGCTTCCCGTGTATGCTCATAAGACAGTGTCCGTTTATTACCTCGACCATTAGTCTTAAATAAAGGCGGTCAAGGTGAATGTGAGCTTTGGAACACTTTACCTCAACATTTGGCTCAACTTGGCTGGTAATCCAGCAAGTGGGTTGCATGACACACCTGGTATTCACCTCCTCAATGAGTTTTATCTTTAAACTGCGGTTTGTAGGAGGCTAGGGGCGTGCCTGCGTCTAGAGTAAAGTTTTCCTTTCTGTGCCAACTCGTCTGCCGCGCAGTTGCTGGGAATACCACTGTGCCCAGGGGCCTATCCAATAGTCGCGAACTGTTTAGATGCGAGCATATAGAGAGGAATTCTGCATTCTATGACAACCATGGACGTTGTTTCGTGAGAATTAAAAGATTTAATAGCCGCTCGAGTGTCAGAGTACATAATGATAGACCTTTCTAAAGGAGCGGACTCTGTCTGATACCGAGTAGCCTTCATTATGGCATTTAGCTCTACCTGAAAAATACTGCAGTAACCCGGTAAGCGTAAGCAGAGTTTTTGCGCAAATTCACTGGAATGAATCCCGCTTCCTACCCATCGTTGGTTTCATTCCCCATTTTTTGCCTACAGATGACTTGCAAGCGTACAAGGCGGTTGTGGCGTTTCTGGAGCGATTCTCGATGTTTCGTTTTCATTCGAGCTTCCTGTCTAGAATATCTCCAATATGCTTGACCTCGATTGCGACAGTATGCTCAACTTCATTTAATGAGGGTGGTTCGAACGAAGGAATTTTACCATGTCGGTTTTTGTGAGTCTAACGCTAAGTCCACTTTCTTCCAACCAGATATTTACTAGGCTGAGAGCATGCTGTAATAGCTCACTCAGATCTTGCATATGTTTACTGGTTGTTACGATTGCCATGCCAACCAATGCCCTTAAAGTTCCAAAGCAGATGATCGACTGTTAGATTCCATAGTAGAGGAGAGAGAGCGTTCCCTTGTGCTGTGTCTCTGGTCACATGTTTTGTTAAAGACCCATTCCCTAGCTTGGAGAGAATAGTTCACTTTTTGAGTCCAACACTCCCTGCTGCACCGCCACATCTGAACTCACTTTGTGAGTTAATTTCAAAGAGGGTGTTCACAAAATAAAACCTACCGGTTTCAACAATTTAAAGCAATCCATTCCAAGCAGTTATGAGTAACATATTGATTAGATCTTGCACTGGCATCACTGATCATGGAGGGCATTTAAATTGAATTATTTTTAAAACGAAGTAAAAAATCAAATAAAAATTATTTCTTTCTCAAATAAATAAGTAAAAAATAAGTCCAACTAGAAAGTTTTTTGAGTTTCTTAATGTAGCCATATTAAACAGCCACCCTGGATACTATCCGATATTTCGCCTTCAGGCCAATAACTACTAGTTAATAAATATCTACATTCCGAATGAGCTTTTTGTTTTCCTCTTCAATACAGTCACCAAATTTAAATCAATTTCAATAGCCTGTTTGCACCACTAGTTGTCAAATTAAAAACTTTAGGAATTTCAATGTTGTAACTGCGAGAAACTACTATTGCAACAACGGAATGCACCAATACCTCAATTCAATTACTTGGCGGAGCAAGTCAACTCAAGCAATTAAGGCATTCCGAGAAAATCACAAAAAAAATACAGCAAATGACAAACTAAACAAATAATATAAGCCAAGCAAGACAGTGGAGTTCGTTATACTGTTGCACAATTGTTTTGCAAAAGGATCTAATGCTGAATAGCAGAACTCGAAAACTCATTATTTCATTAAGATTTAAAATAAATTTCGCGAGCGCAAAGCAAGTAACAGCACTAAAAATCTAACGTTCCGCGGCAGAAGAGGTTGAAGTCCAGTATGGCGAAGTTGACGATGCACTGTAGTGTTATATTTTTGTAATTTACCGTTGACAGCAAAAACAAAAACAAAAAAAAAACGGCAATAACGATAGTCGACCACCGATAAGGACAAAGAGGGCAACAGTGCAACGAGCGAATCTACTTAAATAGCGCCACTAACCTAAACCTTCCTGGACCCTACTACCTATCACACAAAAATAAAAGCGCTATGCGTTTTCATGTACCTGCGTTGTTGAGTGGTGTGCGTGTGGCTGCGTGTGGCTGCGTGTAGCTGTGTGCGTTTGTTAGCTGTTTCTTCACTCTTTGCGGGAGCGTACTAAATTAAAGGGAAATAAATAGTTGGCAGGTGGTGTTAATTGAAAAAGTTTCTGCAACACTAATTAAAAGTTTCTAAACAAAATGAGATGATGAAAATTCTATAATAATTTAAAATGTACAATAACAAAATACACACATTGTATGTACAGAATAAGAACTTAAAAGCAAACAGCAAGCAGCCCAAGCAGTTGAGGTAGTATCGGCAACAGAAGCGTGAGCAACTAATTTAAAGCGTGGCAATAACAAAAACTAAAAAAAAAAATCAAAACAATATTACACATTAACAAGAGTTGCACCAACAAACAATAGGGCAAAATATGGCTCAAATAAATATTGTATGTATAAAGCTGGAGTTGTAGAAAACAATATCGGGAGCAGATGTTGTCTTTTGCAGTTAAAATTTTGAATTTAACCTACTACATACATACATACAAGCGTTTGCATGCGTGAACCAGGCAAGATTGTGCTTGTGCGCCTTGGAAGCTAACGTTCCTTGTTGAATGCTCTTGTTATGCTTCTTAGAAATTGACCGTGAGTTTTAAGTTCATATTTACTTAAGTATGCGTGTTTGGCTGAGCCTCAAATTCTCTAAAATCAATTAACGAAGACAGCTTTGTTAATTAATTTTCAGAAATACAAAATCAGTTTAAAACGGAGTGGTGCGTTCGTTGAAATAATTTATGTTCATTTCGGTATATATAACATATACTACTTACGCTTCTCAATACTGTACAATTAGCTTTCACGATCTTGACAGATGAGTTGTTGGCGGACATTTCGGTAGTCGAGCATCATTTCTATTTGTATCCGATTCATGGAACATTAACCCTGCTGTTAGGTTAAAAAAAAACTTACGAATCTTAGGTTAGAGGACCATTTGGTCCATACTGCAGTTTTCATACAAAATAACAATTTAATCTTAGTCTTTATATTTAGTTTGGTTCAATACTTGCTAAATATTATTATTTTATTATTTACTCAACTCTGGTAAAACCCAGCACCAGTGGCCTGCTCTAAAAATGCTTCTAGTTCAGGAGCTCGAAAGCGAGGAATTTGTAGTTGCTGCAAGTCTAAGCCTGATGTAAAATGCTCCATTTGCAGTGCGTTTATTTGCAAAACCAACCGAAAAACATTTTTTTGCTCATCATGTAGTGCCAAAAAATATCGAACAAACTAATAAATACTTATTTTTGGAAAATTAATGTAAAGAAAATCAAAGAAAATATACTATGGACCAAATGGTCCCTTAACCTAAGATTCGTAATTTTCAATTTATCTTAGTCCAGTTTTAAGTCAGAGAATTAAATTTTCGCACATAATATTGTTTTATAAAAAGACCACCTGAGCTGAAAAATTTAGACAGTATATATCACCGTTCCAAAGTTACAAAGAAAACAAAAAAAAAATTGGACCAAATGGTCTTAACCTAACAGCAGGGTTAAAAAAGGCCACACATGCGATTTGTGAAGACTTTGTAAGTTTTGTTGCGACTACGCAGTTTACTGGTAAGGGATTGTCAGATGATATCCTAGATTTTTCGGGACTTTCGGGGATAGACTGTTAGTACATTGCCGGTCAATGTTACGACGGTGCTAGAGCATTGAATGGAGAATTTTACGGAGCACAAGCTTACGTTAAGGAAAAATATGTATAGTAATATATATATAAAGTCGCCATAAATTCGCGTTGAGCAGCTCACAGTTTTGATTTGGTCCTTAGTGTTGTATGTAAGACTGTTTAGGCACAATGCAAAGTGTCTACACTTTTTTTCAATTATTCAAACTCCAATTTCTATAAACAAAAACTTTCAACATGATTTAAGGGCTAAAATGTAATAATCCTCTGCAACGAGGTGGGTGGAACGTTACGGATCAATTCAAACTTATCTCCACTTATAACCCGTAGTTATGACCACAGTGGAAAACATCTCGAATTCCTGTGCAGATTCAAAAACCACACGCCGCGTGCTGCTGGGCGAAGATGTTGATACCGAGTGATAGTGTACCAAAGATTGGCTGGTTTCTCTGGTTTCAGTCGTGGTACCCTTCTAATAGTTTCCACCATTTATCAAACAGTTAGAGAGTGGCAAACAGTGGTCAGTGGTTTTGGAAATTTTAATTTTCCTGATGACCAACTACATCGTCTGAGAAAAACACGCTGGTGCTTAGTGTTTCTCACAGTCCTTTTTTTGGCTTTGCCGGATTGGACCAAGAGCTTGGCGTAGATCAGGACCTTACTCTTTAAGATAAACAATGCGATACTAAACACTTGTTGTGCTCGGTAAGTTTTGCGTTTTACCCATAATCATGCCCAGTGATGTCCCGCAGACATTCGGTTGGGAAAATCTCAGCAACCGCCATGTTCACTACTCATTAAGTATTGGCCAATGTGGACGCGCTTTACTGCATTTGTTCAAATTGGTCCATCTGATGCTAATTGCTGTCCTGGCTCTTTCCTCAGCTTCAGAAATTCGGAAACTTAGGGCAAGGAGATCGCGATGTGACAATTCCAAAGGCATGTCAACAAGAGCTGAAAACATTCTCGCTTCGGTGATCTTGTCGGGTACTACTTCGCTTGTTTTGGATTTTAGTAATTCGATTAAATTGTTGGGCAAATTTCCACTGAGGTCCATCACGAGATAATATCTGGTTTTGGGTATTGTGGGGCAAATACATTTAAAATCCATAAAAAGTTTACCTTGCCATAGTTACAAAAGGCCAAGTTTTGCTTGATAACATCAAATAAAAATTACGGGATGTATGCTATCCTTTCACTTGTAAAAGGAAAGATATATATGAAAATGAGTTTCTTCGAACGATATTATCGGGTTGAACAAGGTCCGAAAGTTTCAAGTCTTCATTCAACGATAATTTAAACGCCGATTGCCAAAAAATTTGGAAGGGTGCGATATCCTTCACATCACCACCTCGCTTTTACTAAATCAACAAAATATCTTAATAAATAAAAGTCGTCTTAAAAATCCAGCATAATACACAAACAAAATTTCCAATCAAACTTTTGCTAATAAGGGTGTGAGTGTTTTATATTTATTTTCATTTTTCCAGCATTTAATTATTTTCATCGCTAATTCAATTCTTTTGTGTTTTTAATTTTCTGCAAAATTGATTTTCATTGTAAGCTAATGCCACACAAATGAAACAAAAGCAGCTAAGCACATTCGGTACGCAACTGTAAAGCAAATTTGCTTAAAGTATTGTAAATAAAAAGACAAGTAAGAATGCAGCTAAGAAAGCAAAATGCCTTGAAACGCCGAAAAATAATCTATTCAAAAACAGCCATCTTTCGTAGAGATGCAATCAAGCAAAAAATTGCTATTTCCGTCGGCTTATCATAAAATCGGTATTTGCCCATTTTATTTGGTTTCTTCTAAATGTTTTCACTTTTCCCTGGACTTTGTTGCCACCACACCCATCGCAAACACCACAAACAACTCAGTTGTCTAGTGACATTGAAACAAATCTTTAGCGATTTTTTGCTTCCGCTTATTTACATATTTACTTTTTTAAGACCCCGTCCATAGCGAAATTAAAGAAGTGATTGGAAAATTTTCTTTTCGATTCTTTTTTTTCTGCATTTAACTTTTAGTATCTATTAGTTACAACACGCCATAAATGTTGGGTATAATAGGAAATTTTATTTCCGTTGACATTTCTGCTTGAAATCCTAAGACAGTTTTAATATTCAAAGAGATATCATTGTTACTGCGTGTGTAGGCTTAAAATATTTTTGGAATTCTAAAGTTAGAATAACAAAGTTGATTAAATATAACTTAAAAAAGATTCTTATAAAAATCATCTGCAGTTTGGAGTTTACACGAGAAGCTCGGCAAATCATCGAGCTGCATGAGTGTAAAATTATTAAAGTCCTTAATAAATTCTTTGCGACCATTCCCGTTACTTATGGAATACGTTTTCGCTCAAGTGGCTACCCCGGCTGGCTTCGCAATAGCGCATGCTTTCAACCCAGTTCGTGGCTATGTCTTCCGATATTCGACTTGATAGCCTAATAATATCATTCACAGCACCCCACCGCAAAGTCTCACGGTATCAAATAGCAGCAGCAGTTGATATCGCCGGGACGGCTGACAAAACGGATTACCGAACTTGGTCGGAAAAAGATTGAAAAAGCTCTTGTCTTTCATTTTCGGTATCTACAAAAAATTGTTTGACATGCCTCTGCAAGGGATCAGTGATGCCATCGCCGCAAAATACGCACCAAACTGCTAGTCTCTAAGGATCCATGCTGGGATATTTTTATTTGTAAAAACCATTGTTTTGCAAAAAATATAGGGGTTTATATTTTGCGCTGTTTTCTAGAAGGCGACATAGTTTTTTCGCACACCCTCAGTATATCTGGGTCATTTGGACCCTAGTATTTATTTGGCATTTCAGGGTAATTTTTCGATTTCTCTTCTCTATAACTACTCGTCATTTCTCGCGAGAACGCCGATATCCGAGATAGAATCCAGAACTCGTTTTGAAAGTAATAACCAAAGAAAGCAGATTACAAAGAAGTTGCATCACACCCACCGTTGCTCTAACAAAAAATCCATTCTTATTTCTCCATAGAACTAATTTGACTTTTGCTGGTTTTTTGGTGTGGTGAAATAAGACAACATTTCTTACCACAGGAAACGAAATGCATTGCAACTTCTTTGTAATCTACTTTCTTTGGTAATAACATACTACTCACAAAAACACACAACCTTTAACATTTTCCTTCATTCATCGAATATTATTGCAAAATCGACGATGAACAAACAAATGTGCTCAATTTTCACATCTTTTCGGGCTGTGTTTCAAACGCTCTGCGCGCACATAACGAAATAGCGTTTAATTTTTATATATTGTATAAGATAAAATATTTACTGAATTGAAATTGAAATGTAGTTGTTTTCTTAAGATTTACTACTTTTTGTTACTATTGGATCAAAATGTTCAACAAAATTAAAGGACAGCGTAAATTCCAAACACTGCCGTAGGGTTAATGTAAATTAGGGCCCGTAATAAAAACTCTGCCGCACTTATAATGTTCGAATAAGAAACGTTGTGCTCTGCGATATATATCGGTTGTATTTCAAAACAAAATTACACTTTTTAAGAAGCTATTCTTTATTTTATTTGAACATATTTTCTAAATAAAATTTATGAATTAGCTAAACGAATAAAAATTTGTTATGCATCTCATGCCTTTCGCGTACTCCCCGTTTTCGGTACTAATAAATTATTTGTCGGTGAAAGTAGTTTATGGAACTCGGTATACTTTTATATGTATTCAGGGCCGCCGAGAGGAAATTTGGGCGCAGGGGTAAAAAGGTGGGCCCCCTTTCTACATAAAATTTTCGAATACTTCATCAATTTCATCAATTATCTTTCTACTTACTACTTCCACGTTTTTAAAGAATAAGTCAAATACGACGTTTTTTCTCTCATCAGTTCATCACGTCTGTATTGAATTTGCTTTATACATAGTTGAAGTTGGGTGAAATAAATTTTTTTTTATACGTTTTTCAAAATCAATAGAATGTATTAATCAGTTCATATATATAGACTTTTGGTCTGAAATATTTATTCAGATTGTATCGGAATATACGAATATAGGGATAGCAGGACTTGACAGTTAATAAGAAGACAGAAACATTTTATTCAAACATTTATTTATCGATCTGAATAATTAAAAAACAATTCTGTCGAAGTCTGTTGACTATCATGATTAAGTTTTTGAACATGCACTTTAAAATCCTCCAATCTTCAATTATTTGGAAGTTTGAAGTGAGCTTTTTGAGCTTTGGCGACAGCGAATGCATCGATAATAGTCTGGAAATCCAACTTCTTGGCTAATTCTGCCTATAGGCAAAGTGTAGCTAGTCCTTAAATCCTGCCCTGCGACGAGCATGATTGATGAAAATTGTTGATTCTCGCTAAAGCACTAAACGAACGTTCACCACTGGAAACAGAAACGGGTAAAGTGCAAAATATTCTCAAAGCGATGCAGATATTTGTGAAAAGTCTTTCTAATTTTCGAGCATTGATGGCATTCCAAAAGTTGTATGGAGTAAGACGGGTTTCAAAATTTGCATCGAATTAGGTGAATAGCTTCATTGGACGGACAACTTATCAGATACATCATCAACTGCGTTGAGTTCATCTTCTTCCATACCATGTAACTGCCATAGAAATAATGAGAATGATTCGTTTATCTCACTCGCTGCGGCAAATCTTTTCTTCAGTCCACAGATAACGCTGTCAAGTAGGACGCAGAAAGTGTTTCTTTTGAATTCAATTTTTTGTAACTGCAATTTTCTTCGACTTCATTATGTAGGTCGTTTACGAGTTTTTTTTTTTTGTCTTGCTGATGGTAACATCGTCTCGACATGCTCAAAATTCTTTGCAGCAATTTTGCATTCATTGTAAATTGCTTTCCACCGGTCGCGCAAAAATTGCAAATCCACAAGTAGGCTTTCTATATTCCTAACATCAGCGGCGATGTCAGTTTTAGCTTATGTACGTAACTGTTTTTTTTTTTTTTTGTAGATGCACGCAAGAACTCGCTTTATCGGTAATCACAACTTTCAAATAAATGTTTGAATTGATCGAGTATCAAAGAATTCTAATTTATCTATTCACTCAATTTCTTGAACCCCTTCGACAACTCCGGTCGCGGGGGGAATCACAGCTGATCCTGCTACATTTTACAATTTCCATGATATTATAAATCTCGTGCAGAGTTTTTCACCACCTGTTGCCTGAGTAGGCTGTACCAAATGTCTCGCTTGAGTCAATGACTTTTGGACAACAATTGTAACCCTATCGCGAATCACATAATTATTGTTTAGCTATCAGTTTTAAATTACAAATTCAAATATTTGTTAACAATAATTGATAGCTTTTAATTAACCTGTCATAAGTCAAGCAGTTAAACAAACTAAAAAACAAAAAAATATTTGTATCTACTTGAAAACGCATTTACGAAATACAATAACTATTAATATATGTATGTGTTAACATATAATATTTCAGTTGCATTTACAGAAAAATGTGTAGTGCATAATATAAATTAAAACTAGTTATAAATACAACAAATTTTAAATGTCGCAACAGTCAAATGAGAATAATATTCATATATTTAGCTGCAATATTATCATATTTAAAAATTGTATGACAAAAAATATCAATTGTCACTTTTTTATACACTAACATTTCATATACATAACTACATATATTGTATGTATTTATTATAATTACCTCCAAGCAATATTTTAATTTAAAATTATTGCATAAATTGTGGTCTACCGTAGTCATATTCGTTTTGTTTTTTTTTTTTTTGTTTTTTTGCATTACATCATTATAATCACGGTTACTTTTTACGTTCATCCCCACCTCCCCCCTTTAGCCGCAGCATCTCTATGACCACCGCCTCTTTGTGGCTACATGGTATTATGGTTATTTGGAGTGCTTTTTAAATTGACCAATAGTAGTGAATTTTGTAAAAGAAAATATTTCGCTATTATCAACATTAATTTCCCGTCCATGCGTACGCTTTGTTGCTATTTTTTTTTTTAATTTTTTTTTTTTTTGCATACACTTTTGTTGCTAGCGGTTTATTTATAATCAACATTATTTTTTGTGATCGTTGTGCGCTAATTAAATAAACGCTGCTAATACCGCATTTTTTGAAAGCGAAATGTTAATTAACTTTAAACTTTGGATAAAGCTTAGCGAGCGCGCATACAAGCGTCTGTTCGTATGTATGTATGTATGTATGTATGTGTAGTGTATATGAAAGTAAGGATTTGTGTGTGTGTGTAGGCGATTATTGCTTTAAATGCATGTGGATGTATTTGCGCTGGTGAATGAATGTATGTGTGTGTATGTGTGTGTGCGTGGCACACCGGATAAGACAGCAAGGCCATTTGGCAAGCACGTCAGGAAGCGCCTGGCGGAAGCGGCAACACAGCGTAATTTCCGTGATGCTTTTCAACTTTTTATATGCGCTTCCGTTTCTATAGCTGTTTCTTCATAGCTCAGCGCTTCCACGTGTACGTAGTACAGCTGTCGAGCGAGCATAACTGATGTATCCTAGCACTTGGGAGATGAAAACAAGAAGAAGAAGAAAAAAAACAACAACAAATACATTCACCATTTTTATTAATGCCGCAAAACGTATTCCTTCTTGCGTTAGCTGTCGCAATTTCGAATGCCTTAAATGGTTTAAAAGCGCCACCTTCCACTCCTTCGATGCCTAACTAACCTGAGTGGGTAAGTAAAACTGCCTAGCCAAGGTGCCATAGCACAGCCTTGAATGGTCACATAGTCACATATGTGCTAAGTCGCCTTAGCTAATACTCCTGTTTCTATCACCTACCATGCATAGTTCCTCTGCTATTTGTTCATCCATGCCATCCTTCTACTCAGCAGCTTGCCAGTTTCGTAGCGAGAATGCCTAATTTCGATGCAGCATAATTCAAAAATCTGGCATGATGCCTTGCCGACATTTGTGCTCCATCCATTGCTCCACTTGCTCTGCTCTGTCTATGTGGTATTCCATCTATGCAATGTCTGGAGTATTTAAATTTTCATACAAAGCCAAGCTATTCTGCACTTGGTTTAGGTAGAACATGCAAAACGTTCAGTCAGTCCACGTGCACGGGTGCATTGGTGATCTGGGTCGGGGGGTGTAGGGTGGTGTTAGCACAGCAAACCAGAGCTGGCTTAGCCAACTTTGACATGTGAATAAATGAATGAATATATGACGCGCCCTGTGGTAATCGGATGAATTTAGAGCAAACATTTACATGAAAGCATAGAGCAATTTTGTTTCAGTTTGTGGCAATGGTAAGTTGGGGTAAGGTACAAGTGACAGTTCAAGTTTTTTTAAAGTGATTTATTTGAGAAGTTTTGACAGTTTGGGTATTTTTAAATAGCATCCTTGCATACAAACGTAAAGATTTTTCACCCAAGAAACATAAATTTAACAAACAAAGAAGAGCTTCGGTTCGGCGAGCTTTAAATAACGGGCGTTTTTTTAGACTGATAGAACTTTCGATAGAGATAGCTGTCACCTAACAGCTGGTAAATGACATTTCCGTTTGACATTTCTATTCACTAAGCATTGACAAATCATCGTGGAAAGAATGACGCCGCTATGTTTACAAATTGTGGAAATTTACTTTAAAAATCAGTGTTCTGTTCGCCAAACTTATAGAGCACTTCGTGAATTTTATGGTCCACATAATCGAGATTCTCACTCCATATATGGCAATTTTGTTTGTTCACATATCCGTTTAGCCAAAAATGAGCTTCATCATAATTCAACATAATTTTTAAATAAAACATTGGATCAATTTCCAAACGAATCACGCACCATTCAGCAAACAAACGACTCATGTTATGGTATTGCGGCTTCTGTTCTTGAACCAGTTGGACCTTGTATGGGTGTAGACCAAGATCTTGGCGCAAAATTTTCCATGTTGTGGATGGACAAAGTCCAACTTGTTGAGCATTCGGATCTTCTCCAGCACTATCACTTGCACCACCAATATTTTCTTCTGTACGTACAGTTCTTTGTCTTGTTTGTTGGTTTTTCATCGAGTAGAGTAAATGTTGTTCGAAATTTATCAACAGTTCGACGAATAAGCTGCTCAGTTGCTCGATTATGTGGACCATAAAATTCACGAAGTGCTCTATAAGTTTGGCGAACTGAACACTAATTTTTAATGTAATTTTTAAATTTCCACAATTTGTAAACGTTGCTGCGGCGTCATTCTTTTCATGATGATTTGTCAATGCTTAGTGAATTGAAATGTCAAAACGAAATGTCATTTACCATCTGTTAAGTGGCAGCTATCCCTATCGAAAGTTCTTTCATTTCATATCTTTCCGAACAACACATTTAACAAAATTTTCTTTCTCGCCTAATAACTTAAACATTGTTAAAAAAAAACATGAAACTTTTGGATTTTCTCCTTTATTATTCTAAAGGGACACTACAAAAGTAGGCCGATAGTGACAGCAAACGATGCCATGACATTTCTCTTCAATGGCCTCAACTTTAAGAGCGCTACGTCCACTTTATGGTCGTCGTCATTTCTGGCTGAATGGTTTCGTCAATAAGCAAAATATGCGTTATTGGACAGACAGCAATCCACACGTACTCCATGAGACAAAATTGCATCCCGAAAAAATTACGGTTTGGTGCGGTTTATGTGCCGGCGGCGTCATTGGGACGTACTTCTTCCGTGATGATCAAGACCGGCACGTTACTGTGAATGGGTATCGCTACCGTTCAAAGATAACCGACTATTTTTGGCCTGAGTTGGATGATATGGACTTGGACAAAATGTGGTTCCAACAGAACGGCGCCACAAGCCACACAGCGACGACCGTTAGACTATTTCCTGTGAGGCTACGTCAAGTCTATGGTCTATGCCAACAAGTAAGCGACGATTGATGAGCCTCGTACGAATATCGAACGTGAAATTGCAGCAGTATCGGCCGATTTATGCTTGAAACCCGTCGAAAATTGAATTCAGCGTCTGGACTTCTCCAAGCGTGCCCGTGGTACCCATGCAAAAGAAATCGAGTTCCATGCATACAAAAAAAAAAACTCTTGTGCGTTCCTATTGCAAGACCCGATAGTAGTTTTCAATTAATAGAGTTTCAAACATTTCAAAAATATAATATGATTTATGAATAAATATTTGCAAAACAAAACATCTTTATGTAAAGTTAAAATTAGAAGAGGATAATTTTAAATTGATATGATCTCCGACTTAATAAAATTAAGAAGAGATTCTAATGAAAACCAAGACTCCCATCTAAATTTTATTGAAAAGATTTTTATCTTAATTCAATGGCGCACCTTCTTAATTAAATTGAAAAGTTTTCGTCTTAGTTTTAAAGATTGTCTTCTGGATTTTATTGAAAAGGTATACCCAGTCGTAATAAGAAGGTCTTCTTATTGGAAAAAATCATAGAGAAATCCCCTAAATTTTTTTCTAATTTATAAGGCCGGGTTTTCGTTCTGTGTATAATTCCAAATATTAGGCAAAGTCCACTCATCAAAACCTTAGCGATCAATTTCATCTTAACGAAATCAAAAATAGCTCCGGTCAATAAGTTACGAACTTCTTAAAAACGACTGGAATTTTCACATTCACCCAATCGCAATAGGTTATGCGTTAATTCTCGTTCAAAACAAAACAAAAAAACCCATTCAAAATGCTTACATTCACTTGCCCAAACTATCCACACACATTCACACTTCACTCGACTTTCCCGACTGCAACAGTTGCTACTTGAAAATCTCAGCTCAGCGAGTGCAGTCACTTGAATTGATCAATAGATGTGTGTAAAAAGTTCAATAGCTCCTTAAAATTCACCATACAATATCCATCAATATCCTATACGCTCGCCGGCACTTCGTATGCCACACTCAGCCAATGCAAGTTACTTGTACAATGGAGCAAAGTGCACATGCAATGAGTCGTGGCCGGAACGCGCATTAATAGCGGCGGATGATGAGCTACGACGTAATGTTTGAGTTTGAAGATAAGTTTTATGACTCGTCGCGGGATGTGGTGGTGGAAATTGATTTATGCTGAGCGCATTAAAATCCATAATGCGCCATAAATATGTAAACATGTGTGTGTGTGTGTGTGTGTGTGTGTGTGAGGGTTTTTTATATGGGTATGCAATTGTATGAAAAGCAATTAGCAAATTGTTTAATACTTTGGCGTTGAAAGACGAAAATAATAAAAAAGGAAAGCGACACTACTATATCGCTGGTCTAATATGTAAAATGAAGTAACTCAAAATGTTTGCCTCTTTTGAAATAGCAAACAACGTTCTTTCAACTCACTCATATAGCTGATATAAAAAAAAACACACACAGTTGAAAAGATATATATCCTTGCAATTTTTGTGGAATTCAGTTTTGCATTGAACTCAAGGCATTATACGGACGCGCTATTAAAATTTATTAAATAAAATGTTTAAAAAACTTAAATTTTTAGTTATCTCTTTTTACTTTCTAATGTGCGATACGTGCAACACCATTGGGCAAATTTTCAGCAACTTTCTAAATAGGGTAGTCAACTTTTTTTCGAAAAACTTATAACATAGGTGGCGGCCGTCTTAGCCGAGAGTGTAGCGTGTGGAGTTTCAAATCATAATCAAAGCAAACAGCAACAAAAGTTATATAAACATTTTTTTCTAATAGCGGTCGCCCCTCGGTAGGCCTCCCTAGAGAATACACTTCGACAAAGAAGAAGCTCCTCACAAAAATCATTTGCCGTTCGGAGTCAATGTAAAATCGTAAGCCCCTGAATTTCTGTTACTACGCCAGAACGCACACTACAAATTGGAAGAGAAGTTCGAAAAAATTCAAGCTATTAAATGTAAGCTCCAAATTAATATACACCCAGGTCTCTTTTTATGCGGATTTGAATATATGCGGTTTTGACTTTCTCGATTTTTTGCAATTGAGTTAAAGTTTTCCGTTGAGAATGTTGTCATCACTGGTACTGTGTCTCAGTTTTGGTTCAGTTTTAAATTTGCGCGGTTTTTGGATATTTTGGAACGTATCCCTTGTTTTTGTGTGAAATAAGAACCTTTTTTTATGCGGATTTCTTTTATGCGGATTTCTCAGGAACTCATCTACCGCATAAAAAGAGACCTGGGTGTATTTTGTTATGAAAAGGTTACGAGTAATTCAATCTACTAAAGAGTTGTGTTTACAGTGATGCCGCTTTGTAAAATCAGTCCACTAATTAATATGGACTGGGGTATTTTATTACAGGCCAACAACCAAATTACCAATAAATCAGTATCGGCTCTAAAATGTATCGTTCAAGCACGTCGCAAGTTCGATGAATGGGCTCAAAACGAGAGGGCCACCGATCCCAATTTTCACAAGAAAATTTTGTGCAGCGATGAAGCTCACTTTTGGTTGAATGGATAAGTTAATAGCCAAAATCAATAAACAAAATTGTCGCACTTCGAGTCGACCATCCACAAGCCATTATTGAGACGCCTTTACATCCTCAAAATGACACTGTTTGGTGTGCCCTAAAGGCAGAGGGAAACATTGGCCCATATTTCTTCAAAAATCAAGCCAACCATATTGTTACAATCAATGGACAACGCTATAGAGCCATTAATCATGACCTGAATTGTAGGATAATGATGTGGACAGCCTTTGATTCCAACAAGACGGCGCTAGATGCCCTACAACCAACGAAACAATAAATTTATTGAAGGAAACTGTTGTTGAGCAAATTATCTTGCGTCGTGGGTCTGTGGCGTGGCGTCCAAAATCGTGAGATTTAGAACCACTTCACTATTTCTTGCGGGATTACGCGAAGTCGAATGCCTACGCAGATAAGACGATTGACGCCTTGGAATAGAATATACGGCGCGTTATTGCTGACATACCTCCACCCCAAATGCTGCAAAAAGTGGTCGAAAATTGGGCATCTCGGTTGGAATTTATTCGAGCCAGCCACGACGGTCGCTTGCTCTTTGTTTTAATAATAAAGCAAAATTCTTGGCCGTAACATTAAATTATATGAGTTTTAAATTCTTCTTGAAAACCACATGTATAAAAAAAACACCCTTTATTTTTATTATTATTAATCGAAAAATGTGTTCTCCCATAACCAAACTGGATAAAGCATTTTGAAATATTAACATTTCACTCAACTGTTTCTTGATTTTTACGGCCTCTAGGAACTTTCTTTTATGATCATAAATTTAAAAAAAATTATACTATAACAACATAATTTAGATATATTAAAAATGTATAAAATGTTTCATATTTTTTTCTTTGATCAAAGTGAGTCAGTTATAGAGTAGAAATGGAGAAGCCCATTTTTATATCTTCGTAGTTTCTAAAGATTCTCCAACATATTTTCAAATGCATATCTAGCAATTTCATAAACTGATCATGAAATTTTGCAAACAATTTCCTAGGGTACAAAAAAGGACTTTGGTTTCAATTTGTTCGACCAAAGAAAAAAAATTCCAATACCAGCCTGCAGAGAATTTTTTTGTGGCGTACTTTTATGATAAATTTTAAAATGAAAAATTAATTAATGTTAAAAACGAACAATTATTTGAAAACGACTTGTACCAACTTAAACTTAAACTGATTGAAAAAATCTATATTTACGCAAGCGACGCCACTGGTAAAAGCTAGTCATTTATCTATAATGAAATGTAGAATGGCATAGTAGATTCATTATAGAGCCCAACTGAGCTAAACGATTCAAGAGATCCTTGGTCAGAATTTCAACTATTGTAAATGATTACAATTTCAATAATGTAAGCGCCCTTGCTTTATCGGCTGCTATGATTAAGAAAAAACTAAAAACAATCGTGCGCGAGGCAGAAGTAAAACACCTTTGCCTACTTCATAAAGAGATAGAGAGTTGAATGCGGGAGTGGTAGTGGAGTGTTATTAGTCGTTAGTAGTAAGTAGTAGTAGCAATAATTATGATGGTAGCAGTAGTAGTTGTAGTGGTCAGTAGGGCTTAGTAGCAGCATTAGTAAAAAAGTAGTATAAATCTTTAAAAATAGTAGTATTTATTTTTTGTAGCGTAAGTAAAAATAGTAGTAATTTGTGGTAGCATTAATAAAAAAGTAGTAGAAATCTGTAAAAATAGTAGTATTCATTTTTTGTAGCATATCTAAAAGCAGTAGTTGTAATTAGAGAAAGAATTAGTAAAAACGTAGTAAAAAGACTGTAAAAATAGTAGTAGTAACTAGTAACAGAAGTAAAAAAATAGTAGAATTTAGTATAAATAGTAGTAGAATTAATCAAAATAATAGTAGAAATTAGTAATATTAGTTGTACGTTTAGTTGTAATTAGTAGCAGCATTAGTAAAAAAGTAGTAGAAATCTGTAAAAATTGTAGTATTTATTTTTTGTAGCGTAAATAAAAATAGTAGTAATTTGTGGTAGCATTAATAAAAAAGTAGTAGAAATCTGTATAAATAGTAGTATTAATTTTTTGTAGCATATGTAAAAGCAGTAGTTGTAATTAGAGAAAGAATTAGTAAAAAAGTAGTAAAAAACTGCAAAAATAGTAGTAGTAACTAGTAACAGAAGTAAGAAAGTAGTAGAATTTAATAAAAATAGTAGTAGAATTAATCAAAATAATAGTAGAAATGAGTAATATTAGTTGTACGTTTAGGGAAAATATTAGTTGAAAGTACTTAGATTAGTAGTTGTAATTAGTAGTAGCATTAGTAAAAATAGTAGTGGAAATCTTTAAAAATATTAATGCAAATTATTTGTGGCATAAGTAAAAATAATAGTAGTAATTAGTAACAGAATTAGTAAAAAAAAAAGTAGTAAAAATTACAATTAAACTAAAGGTCCACATTTGTTGTTTAACATGAAAAGTGGGCAACAAAATTTGATTGAAAAGTTCCGTCAAACAGCGAGCTCTTTATGCAAAACAATTGATCTTTTTCAATAATGTGATACGTAACATGCGAAATAAAGGTACAACTTTTTGCTAGAAAAAAGAGTACAGTGCTTTGATTGCATTAGAAGAAAAAGTTGCTTAACTTTAGAGCAAGACTGTATACATATTGACGACTACATATTTGTTTATGTACGTATGTGTGTCTAGGGGCATACACATTCAGTAGTGATGTGATGAATTTGCTGTGAAAATATCTTTTGAAAAAAGATGAAGAAAATACTTAAACGTACACTGAACTGCTGCATAAATTCATTGAATATTAATATAATATATTGCTATGTGTACTTTTGCACGCAAATATTTGTTAATGTGGCAAACATATATATAAGTATACATGTGCATAGATATTTGCTCTAACAACTTAAACAAAGGTTAATGAACTTCGCTGTCTGCGGGTAAATAAAACGGCAGCAAAAAGTTCATGTAGACAAGTTTTTTGGCGCCATTAATTAGTGTTCTGTGATTTTTGGTGTGAAAAAAAACCTTTTTCAACTAGTTGAATGAATTTCGATGAAGAGAAATTGATTTAGTAATTAATTGATATTCAAGCAATTGATAAATATATAATTTAATTGCATAAGCATTTTATAAATGTGTGATTTTATGTAGATAATTATGGATGCGATTGCTCATCGACCGAATTTTAACTAATATTAGATGCTTTTGTTTTTAGGATTGGTATAAGCGGTGGTAGTAGTGAAAGCGAAAGCTTGCACTTTTAAACCTCCAACAAAATACCATTACTTAATTCAACGAGCCATTGTATGACCAGATAAATGTGATAATTATAGATATTTGCTGTTATGCATTTTCAGAGATTTTTTGTTTTATACATAGTGAAATAATTCATATACGCACCACCACTTTGGTAGACTATCTTCAGCTATATAACTGTAAATTTGAAAAAAATTCTACAAGTTCTTGTAAGCACTGAGAAATAAATTATTTTTTATAAAATTGGATTGCACACTATTCAATTATAGTCGTGTTTTTGTTGTTGGATAATCGGAAAAAATTAACGCGTGATCAAAAAATTCGCATATTGGCATTAGATGAAGATAGAATTGGTTGTAGCAATTCAACTATTGTTCGTCTTTTGCAAAAAAATGAGAATAGTGCTGTGTTGGAGCGTAAAAAGGGATCAGATCGTCCTCGAAAGTCAACTGCGAGAAAAAAGACAACATACTGCGGCGGATAAGTTTAAGCGACCGCTTTAAAAGTGCACTTTTTATAAGGGCGGAGATGCAAAATTTTCACCCAGCGGATTCAAGTGTCGAAACCATACGCCGACGGCTGCTTAGAGATGTGGATTTATATGGAAGACGCAGTGCCAAAAAGCCACTATTAACACAAAAAATGAGGGCTGCACGAATTTCTTGGGCTAAATAGTGACAAAATTGGGATCAAAATGATTATCAACAGATTATGTAGTTTGACGAAAGCAAATTTAATTTGCTAAGCTCACAAAATTTGCTTTACGTCCGCTGTTCAGGTGGTGAGAGGTTTCAGGATAATTGTGTAGTAAGGAAACTTAAGTTTCCTCAAAGTCAAATGATTTGGGGCTGCTTTTCATACCATGTTTTGGGGCCTCTACCTTGTTGATGGAATAATGGATGCACAAAAATATGCGACATTGGTTAACAATTTTTTAGTATCCGCAATTGAAGAGCATTATTTGTATACGTATCGCCCAATCTTCCAGGATGATTCAGGGCCATGCCATCGTGCAAAATGAGTAAGTTTTGATTGAAATCTTGTATAAAACAGCTATACAATATTGGTATATATGATTCTATTCAACTCGGTTTTTATTTTTAGTTGGCCAATACATTTAACGATCTAGGGATTCAACGATTGGATTAGCCTGGAAACTTATGGCACATAATGAAGTGTGAAGCTGCTAAACAGAAGCCAACAAATAAAAGTCAATTGATAAAGATTTTAGAACTGGTTTGGAATGGTCTCGTTAGAGGAAAATCAATTGAGGTCCTCAAGAATTAAGGCGTTTATTGAGGCTAAAGGAGAAACGACTCGTTATTAGGAAAGCCTACTGTGAAGTCATGAATATCATCGAATGTACAATTTAGTTTTTTTGTAATTAATTGGCTATTCTTTATAAAAACCATTTCCGAGAAAATTTTTTGTGGATAACTTATTTACACTATTTGGCCAAACAAATAAAAATTATTCTAATATTCTAACTTTATAAACAAATTGCTTATGTGATTTTATTTCAATTATATTTGGTTGTGCGTTTTTATTGACCGCAAGTGCATGTAGTATGTATATACGGTATTCACTTTTATAATTACGATATGTTTTTTCATTACAGGGAGATAAAGCTTTCCTCGTGTTTGAGTAGATTTAAGTTTACATTTGGTTTCCTTGTTGTTTATTAAACTTATTTTTCTCTTCATATAACAGGTATTGGCTATACAAATAAAGAGACGGAATTGTTGAAAACGTCTACATGAGGCGTTTAAAAATGCAGATATGAAATTTGAAAATCTTTTAATGCAGCTTGAGAAAATGCAAAAACAAGTAACGTACAGAGTCTAAGATCGGGTGCAACTGAACTTTAAATACCCAGCGCAAGTCTTTATTTGAAATAAACCTTACTTGTTGTATGCAATAAAAAAAGTTAATCCTATATACCGATTTTTATGAAATTTTTACAGTAGAGGCATGTGGTATGCGGACTGAACATGAGGTATATATAAATTTGGAAAAGTGGGCGTGCTACGCTACAATGGATTCGGATTGGAAAATTCGAATTCGTCTTGTCTATACCTCCGCAACCATTTTATTGCAGGTGTACAATATTTGGTATAATGATTCTATATATGAGGCTATATATTATTTGTTGGGGAAAAAGGTAAACTCAAGCCCCCATTTAAGGCGAAACTACAACTCTCCATATCGTCCCAGCTATTTGACGTTTATATATTATGATATTACATACATATTTTCCTTAGATCAAGGTTTAGTATATAATCCCAAAAACACTGCTCAATATCTAAAAAAAATATGTCTGTATTGTCAAACAAGCCGGGTGTGAAAGTATAATAAAATTTTGAAATCTTAAACGACGTTTATTGATTTAACCCTGCTGTTAGGTTAAAAAAACTTACGAATCATAGGTTAGAGGACCATTTGGTCCATACTGCAGTTTTCATACAAAATAACAATTTAATCTTAGTCTTTATATTTAGTTTGGTTCAATACTTGCTAAATATTATTATTTTATTATTTACTCAACTCTGGTAAAACCCAGCACCAGTGGCCTGCTCTAAAAATGCTTCTAGTTCAGGAGCTCGAAAGCGAGGAATTTGTAGTTGCTGCAAGTCTAAGTCTGATGTAAAATGCTCCATTTGCAGTGCGTTTATTTGCAAAACCAACCGAAAAACATTTTTTTGCTCATCATGTAGTGCCAAAAAATATCGAACAAACTAATAAATCTTATTTTTGGAAAACTAATGTAAAGAAAATCAAAGAAAATATACTATGGACCAAATGGTCCCTTAACCTAAGATTCGTAATTTTCAATTTATCTTAGTCCAGTTTTAAGTCTGAGAATTAAATTTTCGCACATAATATTGTTTTATAAAAAGACCACCTGAGCTGAAAAATTTAGACAGTATATATCACCGTTCCAAAATTACAAAGAAAACAAAAAAAAAATTGGACCAAATGGTCTTAACCTAACAGCAGGGTTAAATAACAACAAAGAGAAATTAGTATGATTTTAACGTACGAAATCTATTTTCCAAAATTTTGATTTTATAATTATTACTCTTCCTAATTAAATTTTTTATATTATATATTTTTATCGGCTGCAAATTTTTAGAAAATCAAAGTGTATTTGCTTTAAGGTGGGCGATGCCATTAGCCATTTCCAACATTTATGATTCCATGTATTTATTTCATTCTCAAACACAATCTTGCCTATTACATTCGAGCAAATTTCCTTTTATAGTTAATAAATATCCAATTTTTGAATTTTTGTGGTTTATATAAGAGATAGGCGTGGATTTTACGATTTTTAAAATTTTCATTAAATTGTGCATACCTAGTGTTTTAAAATGCAATATTTGGTGGAGTTTGCTGAAGTAGTTTCGAAGATATAAGTTTTCCTTATAAAGTGGGTGACGCCACGCCCATTTCCAAAAAAAAAATAATTGCACGCATATTCCTTCCCAAAGCCAACCTTATGTGTCAAATTTTTTGATAATTATCTTCAAAAGTTACTGAAATATCGCGGTCTTTTGATTTTCACCAAATACCGTTATGTGGGCGTGGTTATTGTCCGATTTCGTTCAATACCAAAGTGCCTTGGGTTCCGGCCAATGTGCGTATTAAGTTTCGTTAAGATAGATCAATAGTTAAGCGAGTGACGGACGGACGAACGGGCAGACGGACGGATGGGCGGACGGACATAGCTTAATCAAATTCGCTGTTAATTCTACGAATTTTGGTATATATATAACAAAGTTATAATAACCTTGGTATCACTAGTGCGCTCGGGTAGAAAATTGTAAAATGATTTCCTTGAATTTACACAAAAAACTTAACATTACCCGGAACATTTCTTCAAAAAAAAAAAAATATTTTTACATACACTATGCTAATAAGTTGTATTAGTTTAAGCCTTATGAAATTACAAATTAATTAGATGCGTGTTGGAATAATAGAGTTTTTATTACATACTACGGCAACTTTCGCTTAATTTTTTGGTTCAGGGTATATTCCTATAGATGATGGTGTTTTGATCCATTTACCACTTATTCTTTTGGCTTAGAATATAAAGTTAAATTATACTTCAATTTTAACGACAAAATATCTATGGGTTGAGTTCCAAAAAAAAAACTGGATTAATTTTTTTTTTTTAAATACCGACATGCATAGTTTAAAAAATGCGAATGCATTAATTGTTTTATCTTCCCAACTAAACCGAATAATTATGCGTAAAATTCATTCCTATCAGTCTTTGTTCCTCTGTACCTAAAGCACCGAAACTACCCGGTTTTATGTCCCGCCAAGTACTGCAACTACAGCAGCACTCCCAATAAGTTTATGGGGAATGTCTTATGCTGTTACAGCAACAAAAAGAGCTCTTTAATATACTATGTATGTGATTGTATACTTACAGTAGATTTTAGGATGTTCTTTCCTCTTAGCATTTATAAAGTCACAACTGCAACTAATTTCCACTTATGACCCATCGATCTGCCAACTATTCTATGTACATATTGATTGATTCAAATTCTCGCTACAGCCATTCGAAGCGCCAACGTTGCATTCACCAATTGCAACATTTACTTTCTTATGGTATTGCATTTTTTACATTTGTTATTTTACGGTAAATTCACTTTTGGCATTTACGCCAACTTGAATACCGTCAATTTATTGCACACAAAGAAAGGAGCGCAGCTGATAAACTTTCTTTTTATAAGCACATCGGCGCTAGCACTCTAGATTGCATTCTCAAAGTGCATTTTTTTTTACTTGTAACAAAATGCTGCCTCCTCCCTCCCTTTACCTGGCCAGCGATTCGAACTTCGAGCGTTATATGGCATTTGCGTTGTCTTTTGTATCGAATACATTTGATTCAATTGCTTGCTGCTGTCGCCTTTCTTTGTTGTCCGCTTTTACTCTGTCACCGTCCAGCAATATCCGAATGTGCACTGCATGAAATTTTATATCTAAGTAAGTGTGTGTGTGTGTGTGTGTTCATTTAAGAGCGTTTGCTGTATTGAATGCGCGCTCAATTGACATAATAATAGACTGAATTTGATTGGCATGCACTTGGCATACATCGAGTGGCTGGCTGGGCACTTCCTCCCATCTAACTTGTTATACGCGCCCACCCACTTACCTCTCACTGTGACTTTTTCACTTAGCCCATACATACATTGGTTCATACATATCTGTATGTTTACATTTCCATTTTACACTATAATGCTTAGTTTTGAAAGACTCTCTCATACATTCCCCTACTACCGCAAGTGCGCTTATATCTAAAACGCCAATGCAGGCAGTCTGCCAGAGTCAAACGATATGTCTTCAATACGCTTCAAATGCGCTTTAGTAAATTGATGCCATTTCAACAACACCTGCTGTAGTTCACGCTCGTTACGCGTTTACGTTCTAAGTGAATCGCATTTGGCAGCATTTTCAGACATTCAGCACATACTTTTATATATACATACATTCCGATATACATGCATAATATATAGTATTTGTATAACGCGTACTGTCTTTTTACATCTGGGTATTTTTCTTCATTCCGTCACTTGGTGTTTTACTCAAGAAGCGGGCATTTTTTTTTTATCTTATCAACTAGTTTAGTTGTTGTTTTTGGCGAAACACACTACTATTATCTCTTTAATATTAAGTAATGCACGGAAAGACATCCTGGCACGAAAAATTCGGCTCAACGTCATAAATGAACTAGTCTGAAAAAATCGATTTTAAAAGTAATTACTTTAACTCAGGCGTCACACACTTGGAGAGCTCTGTTAAATTGTTGCATGATGAAAATAATAATAATAATAATAAACTAGAAAATTTTGACAGAATTTCTACGTAACAATAGATTTTATTTGCAAAAACCGTGTGTGTATATATATTCGCAATCGTATGTATTTCCTTCCAAACTTGTTTAACCCTGCTGTTAGGTTAAAAAAAGCTTACGAATCTTAGGTTATAGGACCATTTGGTCCATACTGCAGTTTTCATACAAAATAACAATTTAATCTTAGTCTTTATATTTAGTTTGGTTCAATACTTGCTAAATATTATTATTTTATTATTTACTCAACTCTGGTAAAACCCAGCACCAGTGGCCTGCTCTAAAAATGCTTCTAGTTCAGGAGCTCGAAAGCGAGGAATTTGTAGTTGCTGCAAGTCTAAGTCTGATGTAAAATGCTCCATTTGCAGTGCGTTTATTTGCAAAACCAACCGAAAAACATTTTTTTGCTCATCATGTAGTGCCAAAAAATATCGAACAAACTAATAAATACTTATTTTTGGAAAATTAATGTAAAGAAAATCAAAGAAAATATACTATGGACCAAATGGTCCCTTAACCTAAGATTCGTAATTTTCAATTTATCTTAGTCCAGTTTTAAGTCAGAGAATTAAATTTTCGCACATAATATTGTTTTATAAAAAGACCACCTGAGCTCAAAAATTTAGACAGTATATATCACCGTTCCAAAGTTACAAAGAAAACAAAAAAAAAATTGGACCAAATGGTCTTAACCTAACAGCAGGGTTAAGAATATTAGGCCCACTTGCGAGGAAGGAGGTTATCTATTAAACTCAGAGTTTACCGGCTAAATTGGTAAATTTGCTTTCACAGCGAAATGTTAGGCATCAACTCAGAGTTAAAAACATAAATATTCAACCTAGCAATTATTCAGGGCTAAATTTTTAAGTTTGTGACATTCTGTCATAAATAAATAAGAAATAAATTTATCGAAAAAATCAAATAAAGGAAAAAACTTGAAACAAATAGGCTCCAACTCTTTCAACAGAGCTTTGGCAAAGGGAGGCAATCACTTCCACGAGATTAGAGACCAAGCATACCAAGCATTTCATTGTTGTACTAGACCCTGCAAAAATTATTCTGATTTTAAATTTCAATAAATTCAAAAAATGCAGCGAAAATCTCAAAAAAGAAAAATATGTAGCCCGCGTTTCTGTATTTATTTAAGCAAGACAATTCCTGAGCTATAAAATTACATATTGAAAACTGAGTTACTTATTCCTTTATTTATAAATTTAACTCTGGATTTCTCGCAAGTGGGCCTTAGTGTGTGTACTTTCTAACGCGAGGGACAACTTGTTTTCTCTCAGTTCTCTCCACCGGTAAATCTGGTGTGACGTCACAGCCCAGTAACTCTCCGAATTTTAGATCAATCAGCGCAATCTCGTACCTATCATTCTTGAGATTGGTGTAACGGGTGTTTTTTTAGACTGATAGAACTTTCGATAGGGATAGCTGTCACTTGACAGCTGGTAAATGACATTTCGTTTTGACATTTTCGCTCAGTAAGCATTAACAAATCATCATGGAAAGAATGACGCCGCAACAACGTTTACAAATTGTGGAAATTTATATTTAAAAATCAGTGTTCTGTTTGCCAAACTTATAGAGCACTTCGTGAATTTTATGGACCACATTATCGAGTATCAGAGCAGCTTATTCGTCGAACTGTTGGTAAATTTGGAACAACATTTACTCTACTCGATGAAAAACCAACAACAAGATAAAGAACTGTACGTACAGAAGAAAATATTGGTGCTGTAAATGATAGTATTGGAGAAGATCCGAATTTGTCTATTTGAAATCGTTTTTAAATAACAAATGTCATGAAAATATCTTTCAAATAAAAAAATATTGGCATCATACTTAATTTTTTATGGGTTTTATTTCAATTTAGAGTTCTATCATTATGTTGGAACGATTTTTCATGAGGTCTATCATTATATTGGAACGATTTTCCATGATTTCCTGTTTGATTTCGAGATGTTAGTTTCGGCGTTGTGCCATTTTTCGTTCTATTCAGTTAACGTCTACTGGTCCATATTTTTATACTTAGGCCATTTCATTGCACCCGAGTTGCAAAAGAACGCTCCAACTCGGATCAAATTTCAGATTTGTTTAGTGCTATTTATCAACGGAACACTAGTTGTGGCAATTTTTAGATTTGCGTAGTTATATATTTACAAATACTATGCAAATAGAAACGAATTACGTCTTAAATCTAAATTTTACATTACATTTTACATTTTAAAATTACCAAAATTAATATAAGGGCGCTTATGTAAATATATAATTTTATTTTTAGGCACGTAGTTTTTAAGAGGAAATAAAACGCATATAATTTATTGTTATGACCATGAATTTCGCTTTATTATAAAGACAAGGATTTGCCATTACATTTCGAAAATAATTTTGGGTAAGTAACCGCTACGGCTGGTTCGAAAAAATTCCAACCGGGAGGTTTAATTTCCAACCACTTTTTTGCAGCAATTTTGGCCTTATGTCAGCAATAACGCGCCAAAAACTCTCTTCCAAGTCATCAATCGTCTCGGGATCATCTGGGTAGATAAGCGACTTCCCATAACCCCACAAAAAATAGTCTAGCGGTGTTAAATCGTACGATCGTGGAGGCCACGCCAAAAACCAATAAAAGTTTCCTTCAATAAATTTATTGTGTCCTTGGCTGTGTGGCATCTAGCGCTGTCTTGTTGTAACCAAAGGCCGTCCACGTCAACATCCTCCAATTCAGGTCATGATTATTGGCTCGAAAGCGTTGTCCAGTGATTGTAACAATATGGTTGGCTTGATTTTTGAAGAAATATGAACCAATGATTCCCTCTGCCCATAGAGGACACCATACAGTGACCTTTTCAGAATATAACGGCGTCTCGACAATGGCTAGTGGATTATCAAAACTCCAAATGCAACAATTTTGTTTATTGACGTACCCATTCAATCAAATGTCAGTTTCATCGCTGGGCAAAATTTTCTTGTGTTTCACGCGAACCGAACCGTTATTTTGGCAAAAAATTTGCACGATTTGCAAACGGGGTTTTAGAGTAAGTCTGTTAATTATGAAATAGCAAACCAAAGTTTAAGTAACAACTGGCAAAAAGACCAACTCCGGAAAAGGTATTGCCTTATTGAAAACCACACGTCAAAAAAAAAAAAAACATTTACTATACAAATTTGGGAAAATCGGAAATTTGGGCCTTGTGTGAAATTGTGTGGCGGTAAATAATGTCTGTGGTTCTACCTAAGTTCTTGTTTTCTTTTTCCTAAACTGGTTTTAAGCAGGGAGCGGCTATAGTTTTTATTAATAATCATGATTTAATCGTCTTTCAATTTTAATTTTTTCGATGAAGCTTGATCGTAATTTTTTACTTTTTATTTGGTCAATATTTTTTTGATTTATACTTTTTCGTTCGAAATAATCACTATTATTGATTGTTAAATTTTTCAATCATACTTAATCGATATTTTGTGATATGTTTTTTCGATCATAAAAAATATTATTGTCATCGACGCCATTTTTTTTGCTTTTGCTATCATCGAAAAATTGTAAATACAAATAAATACGACTGTACTTGATAAAAAAAATACCCCTAAATATCGAACATATATGTATGATCGGAAGAAAAACGATTATTTTGGATCAAAAAACTCAAATTCAAATTCAAAAATATCGATCAAATATGATTCGAAAAATAAAAATCCAAATCGATACTTTTTGACATGATTTTCCGATCATAAAACATATTATTGATAGAAAAATTGTAAATACATATAAACACGATTGTACTTGATAAAAAAAATCACTAAATTTCGATCATATATGATCGGAGGAGAAGTGATTATTTTGGATGAAAAAATTCAATTAAAAAAATATCGATCAAATATGATCACAAAAAATACAAATTCAAAAGTAATTAAAAAGTAAGTAAGTAAAAAGTGAAAAATCAAAATCACCAAATAGTGATTATGTAATAATTTAAAACATAAAATCCTATAAATAGAAACAAGACATATACAACATAGTGCCATAGGGATTAAATAGACATATTTGAAATTTTTTTTTAAGTGAATTGCTGCCAATCATTTTTTCATCCGAAAAAATCAAAATAACGATTAGTTTCGGTCCCTGGTTTTAAGAGCAGCTCGTATGTGCGTTTATTATTCTCGCATAATCCTTTGCGTTTATTATTCTCGCATAGTGCTTTCAAGCGGCGTCCTTTCCTTATGGCTGCAAAGTTAGACTCAGCTATTGCAGTAGTTTTCTATACATATATATTGTTTTATATTCGCGTATGTGTACGCGGAGTCTTGTTCATAATTTACATCCTGTCCGTCGTATTTAGCTGTATTGGTTGGGTGTCATCTGTATTCGTAGGCTTTGCCCTAAGTTAGTTATTATTTTATATGCTGTGTGGGCGCCGTATTTCTGTAAAACTTTGCTAATTTGTATGTCGCCTTCCTGTATAAATTATTGCCATTCAAATCTTTCCGTTTTTCTCTTTGCCACTTCTTTTAAGCGCTCAATGATTCCTTAAATTTTGCTCCTTGGTGTACTATTCCTTCCTATATGCTTCTTGTGTTAAAGGTGTTCGTTCTAGTCTATCTACTAGTTGCCTCAGTACTGGTTTTTTTGTGTTGCTGTGGATATATCGATGTGTTGTGTATTATCGTGTCTGTAGCAGTTGGTTTCCCATAAATTTCATAGTTAACCTTTCCTAGGATCTCCTCTATCTTGATTGTCAAACCCAGATAGTTTATTTTTCCTTCGTATTTTGTTCCCATCGCAAACTCTATTTTTTCTGTTGTTTGCTAAGGCAATCTAGGATTTCTTCTTTGCTGTTGTTGGTTACTGCGCAGATAAAGTCATCAACCTACCTCGCGTAGAATTTCACACCTAGTTTTGTTTTTAGTTCTCCCGATGGCCTGCATATCTATTAATAAAATTTGAAGTAGTATTGGCGTAGCATAGTTTTGTGATCTGTGCAGCCTTAATTTAATTTCTCGTGTTTTCCCCCCGTAGGGTTTTGTGCTTCACGTCTACAGTCTCTGGTATAGATATGGATGGATTTAAGTATTTTATATCAAGTGATACCAATTTGCTGTATTTCGTGATTCATACGGACTTCAGTTTGTCAAAAAGTTCCGCTGTGTTCGATATTGTATGCTAGTTACGCATTTTATAGGATATCTTGAAGAATCGTCTTTATATATTTAGCCAGTTGTTGTTCAACATAGGCAATTAATTGGAACATTCGGCTTGTGTATCTTTGGTAGCGCAAGCAGTGGTAGAGTTTCCAGGTCCATCTGAATTAACCTGTGCTCAATAGCCAAGTTTGTAGTTGTAGTTGCATCTAATATGGGTTTTTTAACCTATGCTTGGTATTCGTTGGTACTCGTCAAGCTTTTTGAAGAATGAAGCCATCGAAAACCTTATAGATTGTAAAATTTGTTATATGCCAATGAAACTCATATTATTCTATTAGAAAACTGTTAATAAATATTTAAATTTAAACAACTTTTATACGGAGCTTGCTCCGATCAATTTCTTCACTATCATCAGCGACTGTCTGAATATCTTTTTTTGCGCCCAGTTTGGCACTACTTTTCCTGAGGTAGTACGATTTCCTAACTACATATGCTTTTCATTTGCCCATTGTTTTTTTTTTTTTTTTACATTTGTGTATTATGTTAGCCTGCGTTTGACTTAGTTTTTCCGTAGTTACTTTGCATGCTTATATTCCTTGGAATTTGGAATTTTAAGTCGTTTTATAGCTTCGTTTTGCATTTTTCTTAAGCTATTATATCTTATTTCTCTCTACTCGTTTATTGTATTCATGTATTCAATAAAAATTCACTTGTATTTCAAATTACCTAAGTTTATCTCAATTTACTTGAATTCAATTCATTTCATTTCAATCTGTTCTTTACGTCACCTTTGTGTCATTGTCAGTCCGCTGGTTTTTTTTCCAGTTACTTGCAATAGCTTTGAAGAAAGTCGCCGTGAAAAGGGGACAGACTGCATTGCAGGTATAATATATCTACATATGTATATTTATAAAATTGAAACCTAGCTTTTTCAGTTTTAGTGTAAATTATTCTGAAAGTCATTTCATTGAAATTAACAAAGGTTTGAGAGTTCTATCAGATGCGTAAAATAATATTTTTTTAGCTGAAATAACTCAACAACACTAAAAAAAATACCCTTTACTCCCTCGTGAGTGTTTTGGAAGTAAAGGTTATATCTTAGGTTGATCTTCATATCATAAGAAATGCAAAAAAATGCTTAAATGATCCCGTCGATGTCGGTAATGGCGCAGTAAAAGCAATAGTTTGCTAAAACTTTTTATAACCAATTGTACTGTGACCACTCGACGATACACAGTAAATAATTTTACAGCTGAACTATTTACGAATATAAATTTGCAGCAGTCATGAAAGTATGCTCCTTTAAAAATACAATTAACAAAATCTGGGGATTTACACTTCAACTAATATCGTAGATAAAACAGTGGTTGATCCAGGTAGTGGATAACAGGTTCATTCCTCCAAGAAGCTTTAGCACTCATGCTAAAAATTTGAGCTTAGTTAATACGTGCGGTTAGCTTCTCACATGATTTTCTGGCTATTCTACTGACAATTTTCTTGTTGTTTTATAAAGTATTTCAAATTTTTTTTAATTTTTCAAGAATATTTAATGTCAGTCATTAAATTTTTTGGTTATACTGCCCTATTCTCACGTACGACAATGGAAAAACTCATCACATGACTACTGTCGTACCTACCGTGCCTAAAAGTATGCAGCAACGACTTGATTTTAGCGATGTATTAATGACAAATGCCACTACAGCTGTTATGACCTACTAAGTTCGTGGTAATTACAAAATAATGTTTGTGAGTGCTGTTCAATACCTCTTGCCATAGAATTACAATAACTTTAAAAAGTATCCCTAATTGTAGCCAATTTGTGTTCGCAGCTAGCTGTGTAAGAATTTTATTGAAATTGACATTGTAACGATTTTTGGAGAACTGAATTTTTGTATTTTAAGGCATTCTATAAGCTTACCGCCCTATGCCGATGACCTGACTTATTAACCTGAGAGTTGTCAGGTTTACTGCGACTATGATGCAGAATTTAAGGTAGAACTTATGGTAAATTACAACAACAAAATTCACGCATTATAAAATTAATTACAAAAATATATTTACAAATTTGAAACCTTCCGAAAATCAGCGTTCTAAATTTTGTTTTTCTAATAGATTTAGTATAGTAGTTTATTTTGACTTATTCTTTATTAAAAAAACTAACAAACTTTGAAAAAGGCATTCATTATTTTTTAGCATTAATTATATAAGTGTTTCGCATATTGCACGATCACTGCAGTTTATCAACAATTCCACCAAAGTGACGTCAACTCATATCTCTGATCCAGTCAAATTCACCGAGTTCCGAATTGCAGTACAAGAGAGGCGAAACCTCTGTATCAGGAATGCAGAGTTAAATTTTCAAATCGTATCTGGTTTGACAAAAAGAATGTACTTAATAGTGTACATACCTTCACTTTCACTTTCAGATCAATAAGTGTTTAGACATAAATCTCATTTACGGCATGCTTTTTGGGCAAATAGTTATTTTTAATATAAAGCAAGAACTTTTATTACATCTAATTCAGTCCTTAGTTAGTATATATGCGGCAGATTTACCTAGCCCTATTGATTTCTATACCTTGCTTAATTAAGTGCTGAATTGAGAAAATTCTCTCAACACAAGCAGAGGAGTGACATTTTAAATGTACTTTAAATTAGGTATATGTAGGTAATATTCTTTCATGTTAAAAAAGTGCAGACAAAATTTGAATTGCATCTACTTTTCTTACACTCTTCTCCATTTGCTCAATCGTGGGGAATACCAACTACTGGTATTGAGGTTTCGGCAGAGCAGAAAGCAGCACTTTTTTTGTGTATATTCGTCGTGTTCTTTGGGAGTCATATTTCTGAGCCTGAACAATATCAATACAAATCGGAACAGAAAATTTTTAGAAAAAATAGTTCATTTTGTAAATCACCTATATGTGATGGCTTGTTTTATTTACTTTATGTATAATCTACTTAATATTGTGTTTAGTTTAACGTTATAAATATTGTTTTTTGGAGTTTTGTATTTTCAAAATGAAAGTTTTTGATTTACGTTCTTATTGTTCCACAAAATTTCAACTAATAAAGTTATAAGAGTTTTAGAATTACATATATTTACTTGACATTTTTGTCAATCCTACCAGTAGAACGTTTGTCCAATTACTGCATTGCAATCACCACAGACGGTAATATCCTACTGACGAAAGCGATAAATTGAAGAAGCTTAGGCGACAAAACGAAAAACCACGTCATCAATAGGAATTACGCTAGTAAATAAATTTAAGCAACAGCAAAAATATTAACCTACGCACAAATTAAAAATTTTGTCAGCGATTTGCCGTTGCCCAGCAATACCTCAAGAACTGCTGTAACAACAAAAACAAAAGAGCGACCACACTAAAAACCTCAACTGCTTTCTACTTGCTGTCTAAAAAAGCAGCACAAATATTAACCCTGAGTTTTTTCGAAACCTAGGGGCGTTCCCTCATTCTGTTGGCAAATACTGTCCTAAGACAAAAATATAAGATGTTTGGAATTCAAAGAAAGTCATCCGACTCACCGTTATTAATATAAAATTTTTCGAAGGGGCCGTATGTGAAAATAAAACTACAATAACAAAAAAATGTTTTGATACATATAACTTTTTATTCTTATGGAAGCAAGTAGTTGATAAAACAAAGAAAAATAAGTAGCTTAAAACTTTCAAACACAAAAGAACGCATACAACTAAAATTGTTTTTAAAAATAAGCAAACTGAAAGTGCTAATATGGAGACAAAAATAATTCAAAGTAGGAATTTATAAAACAAGAGAAACCCAAACAAACAAGAAACACGTCGCAAAGTGTTTTTAATGGGCAAATGACCGCCAATATTCAAAACGTCCACCTTCTGATGCTTAGAGGGCCTACCGCCTGTCAGACGAGATATTAGCTCTTTATGTCTCGATCCCTGCATTATAAGCGCTTCCGCTAAGGGAACCAAAAACTAAAATAGAGATACCTTATGACGATGATGCTCCAAATACACGATCCATGCACTTACAACGCAAATCGTTAGAATTAAAAAAAAACTATTTTTCACCACTATGAGGATTATTCGGTGAAAGACATAGACTTTGAATTTTTTGTTGTCGGGATCGACTCCTCCCATTACCCGATTGTATTTGCTTATAGATATAAGGCAGTCCACATTATTCTTTATGATAACCTTTTGATTTCTTATTACCCATCCATCATGTAGCTAGTAAACCAGTAACGTTTACTTGAAACTGGCGCTGCTCGCGATACAAGCGTCCTTCGAAAACTGGAGTTGCTTTCCGATTTCTCATATATGTATGTATGTTCCGAATTCTGGAAATGAAACGTCCAAAGAAACTGATGGGAAAAATCTGTCGAAAATAACAGCAGCGTTTTCATCGCAAATATTTGAAGTTAAATTGAGGACGACTCTTTCGGTAAGAGAGCCAGTAGTTTCAGAAGATGTTTTCTTTTCGGTATAGCTAGTTATTTATATCATAAAAAAATCGCGAGTAACCCCAATTTTAAAAGCACGAAGCGGCATCCATATTTTTACCCCGCGTTTGCTAGGCTTCATTGGTATATCCAAATATAAAAGGGGAGAAAACGTTATGAAGACTGGAGCATTGCTGGGGCATACGATTCCAGTAGACGCGAAGGCGTTAAACTAAAAATAATAAAAAGTAAATTAATCATAAATTAAATATGCGCTACTGTGATCACAAAAAAACTATGATAATTTGTATCGAAAGGGAAACGAGTTGATTGGCACTTTCAAAGTATCTACCATTAAATCCATTATAATTTTGGGATTTGTGTTATGGGAATAATTACCAGCACTTAAGCCCGCAAAAATCATTAATTAAGGCGCCTGTATTGCCTCTTCAAAGTTGAAGCCATTGCATGATAAATATTTTAATACTAGCATTGAATAATTATTAAAATCTTTGTTAAGTACCAGAGTACATAATTCAAGTATTGGTTTTTTATATATATTATATATGTATGTAGAAATATACCCATTGTAAATATGTATTCATAAGCAACATATTTATAAAGCGCTTGACAAAAATAAAAATATTACGCCCATTGGAGAGAACTGCGTCCACTAAATATAATTAATAAAAAAACCGTGTTGTAATGTTGACAGCTTAAATGGTGCTTTCTACAAATGAGCACTTATTTATCTTCACTCTTAGCATAAAACAATACGCAATTTACTATTTCCTGATGACCAACATTCACAACGGCTCTCACTCTGCCTACGCCTAGCTACTCTTCGCATATCACCACCGCTGCTGATGATCCCCTGAGTTCCATTGAATCATTTAACTTGTATTTGCCAATGTTAATAAGCGTCTTTGGCACAGTAATTTTTCATTTGCCAATGGAGACACATTTCAAAGACATTTCGACTCCCCGCCCATTTAAGTGACACACACAAAATTCAAGCGCCCAGAAGTGCTGATAGTGAAAACAGAAGCGACGGCTAGAGTTAGAAAAATGTGAGAAAACATTTGAAAAAGTTGAATATGCTAGGATGATGTCAATTCACCAACAGCTATATATATATATATTTGTACAGACGGACACACTGACATACATATGCAGAAGTAATCGTACAAATACAGATTTCGCACACTAATGGCATAAAGTAAGTAACAAATTCAAAAATGATAAGTGATGCTGGCCGATTGCGTTGAAAGCGCTACAACTCCGGCAGCGCCAGCTCCGGCAGCCAAGTGGAAGACATATCGGACACTTAAAGGAACAAAAGGACGAGCGGCTTGATGAAGGATACCAGTATAATGGAAATTCGACTGGATTTGAGTAGGCATTGTGTTACAGCTATAAATAACAAAGCCTACTCGAATACAAGGAAGCAAAAGAGAATCGTATACTCAAATCTATGTAGATATGAATATAAATATATTTAAGTATAGATATATGTATGTATCTATAAATATTCTGAGTTAATTTCGACGTCGGTGTAGTAGTAAAAGTTAGTAAATGCTTCATACTACAGCTGTGTGTCTTTCGAAACAGTTGTCATTCCGATTGATCGTTATTGTAGCTGTAGTTAATGATGTTGTTTATAATGTTGTGAATGAATGACGGAGAAGGGGAATAATGTTTTTCATAATGAAGGTGCCAAGAGGTGAAATGGGTATAAATTTAAATTTAAACAGTGCTAATTTAGCCCTTCGTTGGTGTGGTGACTAAAAGTTCCTTGAGTGGTGTGGTGGGGTATGACATACCCCATGCCTATCAATTTCAAATAAATACCAAATTCCAATAATAGCAATATTTTGTGGTGATTTATTATTCTTTAACTAATTTTTAAAAAGTGTTAATTTGAAAACATAACAATTTTTCCTTCGTATTCAATATTATAGCCATAAAAAAAAGACAATATAAATTATTCCAAAAAGTGAGGTTCCAGTTTTCTGAAACATAATTTTTTTTGTATTTAAACAATTTCAAAACTGTTTTTACATTTCAAAAGTAAAAATAACATTTATTTAAAGGAAAGAAAATTCACTGTAATGCATTAATTACATAAAAAGTTATGGCGATCGAATATGATACCCCAGCCCACTTTGAAAGGCTGTCCCATGGAACAGAAATATCTGGGGTATGTAAAACGTGGCAGATCTCCTGTATTTGAATGTTAATGAAAGCTATTGGGAGCGATAACGTATTCCTTAAACAAAAACATATATATATTTAAGGAAATACATGTGCTGGGGTATGACATACCCCACCACACCTCCGAAGGGTTAGTACTTTGCGGATGACATTTTCAGATAAACGATTGCTGACAAGATTACAAAAACACTAGATTATATATTGTCAAAATATGAGACTTGTAGGGTGAAATAAACTACTTCAAAATATATTTGTACATATAAGGGTATACATTTAAATATTATATATTATATGAAGTATTGGTATTTACCAACTTAAATAGTTAACAATTGAAATTATTCAAACACATACAGCCTTTGATTTAATTTCGCCGCATCAAAAATGGAGAGCACTACTGGCTAAATATTTGTTAAAGACTCAAAATACAAATCGAGTGCCTTCCAAATCGTTCGGCTTCTAGTGCGATTCACTAATTTTTTTTTAACGATTGTCACATGGTTAACTCATCTTAAAGAATTCTATTAAGATTTTGCTATTCAGTTGCCATTTTTAACGATATTCGCTGCCGCCCGATCAGCTGTTTTGGTTAGCTAGTCGATTATCGAAAGCTACACGACAACAAATTTGATGTTGTTAACTCAATCGATAAAAGAAAAATGCGTGATTTTATTTACGCGCAATTGAGAAAAGGAAAATTCGAGAGTCTCCCCCCAGGATTCAAATATAAAACACAGCTACAGGTAATTTTTAATTTATAGATAAGTGATCCAAATTACGAAACCTTAAACATAAAAGCTAAATACACTGTAGCACAACACGATTCAGAAATGTAGAACTACTCTGACTGCTGTGCGCAGGGGTTGGAGTGAAATTTGAAAACGAACATGCGACATGTTTTTGAATAGGAAGTTTCATTACTTAATTGGAAATTACTAAATAAAAGTAATTTAATTTCGATTCGATTTAAAGTGATTTCGGATATTCACTACAGTCGAAATCCCATTACAATCAAGCTAAATGAAATACCGAAATTAGCGAAAAGTTTTTTGACCAAAAAAAAGAATACATATTTCGATAAACAAGTAGATAAGTCTATGTTCGGGTAAATCCGAAATTTAAATACCAGGCGCAAGTTTTTATTTCAAATTGGCAGTACTTGTTAAATTCAATGAAACTAGTTAAGGTAATAGGTGTCCAAAGTACTCATCCCATATTTTTTTGTGAAATTTTTACAGCCTATCATGGGATATAAATATAGACATTTGGAACTGTGGGCTGTGTCACGCCTCCATAGAAGATACAATTTGAATCATATTTGGGTATACCTGTATTACAAAAAAAAATTGTGTATCATATGGAAAAATTGGCGGTGTCACGCCACATAACAAAAAATAAAACTAAATTTCTTATAATTTCGCACCTCCATTTAAGTGAAAACTACTGCTCAGCATATCTTCCCTGCCATTTGAAATAAATACATGATATAACATATTTCACTTAGATGATGGTAGATATTAGGTAAATTGAAAGCCTCATAGCACTGTCATAAAATAGCTGCTCAATATCTAGAAAAAAAGCTATGTTTTTCTTGCCGCAGCAAAATAATCCGGGTACAGTAGTATAACATCATTGTAAAATTTTAAATATCGTCTCTCAGTTTTGACTTTTTAAGAAGGCGATGTACCTATTTGCTCTGAGGTGGTCGATACCATGATTCCATGTATTTCAATCTCAAACCCAAGCTTGTCTTTCAAATTTGAACAAATTATCATATTTAGATTTATACATAGATATTCAAATTTGCTTACTAGCTTGAAATAGAAAACTTTTATTAAATTCAGTAGAGTTTGATATCGTAGTTGCGGAGATATAGGTTTGCTATATTGTGGGTGGTGCCAAGAAAAATACATGATTCCGTATATTTCATCGTTCAACACATTCCAGCATATGAAAATTGAGAAAATCCTCTTTAATAGTTACAAAAATTTTTGTACATTACTGTTATATGACACAAGGTCTATTTTCGATGATTTAAATTTTTAAAATTTTGCTTACTGCCTCAATATGCAATTCGTATATCAAATTTGTTAGAATTTGGTCGCAGAGTTTCGGGCATATATCTATTTGCTCTAAAGTCGACCGTCCCCGTCCATTTTTTAACAGTTACTAAAATATGTTTACATTTTCACAAAACGCCAATATATTAAGTGGGCGTAGTTATTAGGCGAATGTTTTAAATTTTTTATTTATATAATTTTTTTTGTACAAATAAATATCTAACAGCACAGGCAAACATAGGACTGCGGCTGTCTGCTATACTCCATATGTATGTATAATGCAATCTGACACACAACTAAGAGAATAAATCAGTACTTAGAAAGTAAGGCTAGTGAACTCACTAAAGTAGCTTTCTTTATATTCGTCGTAGTAAATATGTTGCGTTAAGGAAATTTTATATCATATTCACATTTTTAGCGGTAAACTCATTCAGAAGCTGTCGTGGTCGTCGGAACTAAACATTCCATGTCAGATTGTTGCGATCGCAAAATCGGCAGTTATTATTAGAGACACGATAAAATAAATTAGCATGTGTAGGTATGGTTGTCATGGTTGCTCCAGACGTAATCGGATAAAGGCAAGACTCTGATTATATGCAGCCTCAAATAGATTCCCACTAATCCCTTGTGGTCCAAGTATCGTTGATATATGGACCTAAAAAGGATATCCATTTTTCTGCAAGAGTAAAACTACATTTCCGACTTCATAAAAAGATAAATAGTTAAATATGGGCACACTATTGGTAATGGTCGTTAAAAATAAATATCAGTATTAATAGTTGTGGTAGTACTTAGTAAAATTAGGAGTAGAAATTAATAAAAATAGTAATGGTAGTCAATAGTAGCATTACTAAAAACAATCGTAGATAGTACTAAAAGTAGTAGTAGTAATTAGTAAAAGGATTAGAAAAAATAATATTAGAAATTAATAAAAAATGGTAATAAAATATAGTAGCCTAAGTAAAAAAAAATAGTAGTAGAAGTTTGTAATTATTAGTAGTAGAACAAGCAAAATCAGTAGTAGGTGTTTTTATCGGGTCTTGCAATAGGAACGCACAAAAGTTTTTTTTTAAATAAAACAAAAACGATTTGGGATATGAATTAAATTCTTCATTCCTGTGAAAGTAATTATGTATGGAACTCGATTTCTTTTGCATGGGTACCACGGGCACGCTTGCAGAAGTCCAGATGCTGAACCCACTTTTCGACGGTTTTCAAGCATAAATCGGCCGATAGTGCTGCAATTTCACGTTCGATATTCGTACGAAGTCCATCAATCGTCGCTGGCTTATTGGCATAGACCATAGACTTGGCGTAGCCCCACAGGAAATAGTTTGACTGGGCGATTTCGTGAGATGACACGTTCACCAAATCTGGTTTTCAATAAATCGATTGTGACATTCGCTGTGTGGCTTGTGGCACCGTCTTATTGGGACCACATATTGTCCAAGTCGATGCCATCCGATTCGGGCCAAAAATATTCGGGTATCATTGAGCGGTAGCGATTCCCATTCACTGTAACGTGCCGGTCTTGATCATCACGGTACGGAAGTACGGTCCAATGACGCCGCCGGCTCATAAACCGCACCAAACCGTAATTTTTTCGGGATGCAATGTGGACTCATGGAGTACGTGTGGATTGCTGCCTGTCCAATAACGCATATTTTGCCTATTAACCCTGCTGTTAGGTTAAAAAAAACTTACGAATCTTAGGTTAGAGGACCATTTGGTCCATACTGCAGTTTTCATACAAAATAACAATTTAATCTTAGTCTTTATATTTAGTTTGGCTCAATACTTGCTAAATATTATTATTTTATTATTTACTCAACTCTGGTAAAACCCAGCACCAGTGGCCTGCTCTAAAAATGCTTCTAGTTCAGGAGCTCGAAAGCGAGGAATTTGTAGTTGCTGCAAGTCTAAGTCTGATGTAAAATGCTCCATTTGCAGTGCGTTTATTTGCAAAACCAACCGAAAAACATTTTTTTGCTCATCATGTAGTGCCAAAAAATATCGAACAAACTAATAAATACTTATTTTTGGAAAATTAATGTAAAGAAAATCAAAGAAAATATACTGTGGACCAAATGGTCCCTTAACCTAAGATTCGTAATTTTCAATTTATCTTAGTCCAGTTTTAAGTCAGAGAATTAAATTTTCGCACATAATATTGTTTTATAAAAAGACCACCTGAGCTGAACAATTTAGACAGTATATATCACCGTTCCAAAGTTACAAAGAAAACAAAAAAAAATTGGACCAAATGGTCTTAACCTAACAGCAGGGTTAACGAAGCCATTCAGCCAGAAATGACGACGCCCATAAATTGGACGTAGCGCTGTTAAAGTTGAGGCCATTGACTCTGAATTGCGGTAGTAAATTTTTAAAATTTCGACTCGTTGTTGGATCGTATATCTTTCCATGATGAAATGGCAAACCTTACTGAAAATAAATGTCGAAAGAGATGGAAAAAATATAGCGTCGTTTGCTGTCACTATCGGTCTACTTTTTTAGCGTCCCTATTGAAAACCCCTTTAGTAGTAGTGCTAGTGTGTTTGTTTTTTCTAATATAAGTGTAATGTCCTTGACTTTGACCTTCGTTACGCGATGCAAAAAATCACTATCATGCCGTGGAAGAAGTTTTCCTTCAAAAGTTTTACCTCACAAATACAAGACCACTCTGGGGGCGCTTCAGTGTAATTCTCGGCAATATTTTGTGTAAATGTAGTCTGAACAATATTCTAAAATTTATTAACTGGGCAACTCGACTTTAACGTATTCTTCCGAGGTTCCGTGATAGCCAACGGCATTTTGTTACTAATTAGTATTTTTGCTAATATTCAAAGATAACCTAAGTCTAGTGCAAATCGGGTACGCTAGTACTTTTATAATATTGCCATGAGTTTTTTGGCTCAAACGAAAAATATACCAACTTGCGCTGAAAAAATTAGTAGATATTCGAAAACGGTATGCAAGTTACTTGGTTATGCACACACCAACATAAAAATATAGAACACAAATTCTTACGTTTGTAACATTTGTAAAACAACTCCAATAAAATAGCAAACAACTCGCTTAAAACCCCAACGATTTACCAACCACTTGATGGTATGACTTAATGAGTTTACTTACACTCTCGAAATTCTGCTAACAACCATTAACCCAATTAAAATTTAAGCATAAACTGATGATTCTACGTAAGCACAAAAAATATAAAAAAAAAATCTGTGCGAATATGCAGCTAGGTGGCAATATCACTGCCACTTTTCCAACAAACAAGCAATCAATCCCACATACTTAACTTTAATCCACACTATTAAAACTCATAAAAGACACAAATAAAAATAAATGACACCCTAAATTCTATAAAATTCAGCTTTTTGTGCCAAATCAGGCAATTCAACTGAAGGTGACAGCTGGTCATTAACGCTTTACTAGCTTGGCACAAAGAGCAAAGCACAGCAAAATGTGGCGACGGTCGGAGGAGCAATCAGTAGCTGGCAGTTGGTGCAAGTGAAGCAAACGCTGGAGCTTAGTGCATGGCTTTAGCAGAGTATGATCCTTATCCGATGCTATGCTATCCTGTGCTGTGATGTGACGACTACCCTATTGTTTGTGTTTGTGTGTGTGTGTGTGTGTTTTCATAAGCATACAGTTCGTAATCAAGTTAATTGCATTAGTGTGCAATGGGCATAACAGTATTCATCCGACGCTGCAGGTGGTTGGCAATTTGATGGTGGTGGTAGCCTGTGATGAGCAGACGCTCTGTGCCGTTCACAGCAACTGCATTTACACTGACGCTGAATTAACGAAAATCACATTTTGCCACCTGAAATGGGTCTGTAAATGAGATTCTAACGGAAGCCACCGACGATAACAATTGCAGTCGACCGAGAGCGCAGCAGATAATAGCTGGACAGGTGATGGCTGGGTTGGTGCGCTCGATGACGCTCCAAATGGCTGCTACTGACTACCACCACCAACTGCTCGACGCCCGGTCTGTCTGTGTGTCTGTCGACACCGACACGTCGCCGTCTGATTGCGAGCAACTGGCACCATTTTGTGGCATGCGGTATGTGGCATGTGCCAAGCGATATGCAGTGGGATCTACAAGTAAATCAAACGCCATACTAATTCTATAAATATTGATGGCGTTTAAAGCGGTAGTGCATTGAAAAGGTTTTTGAACGACTGCACAGCGCAAATCAAAAGAAAAAAAAAAACAAGAGGATAAATAAAAAGAATCAAATGAACGAGCAGCAGATAAAACGGAAATTGAAAGGTGGCCTGAAGTGGTCCAATGGGTAGACATGGCGTATGAGCGCTGACTGTGATGGCGTTGACTACAGCAAGATGGCAGCGTCAAATATATAAAAAAAGAAGAAAAACGAAATCAATTTAGACTATTGGTACATATACCCCACCAATAGTACATCACTTTGCAAATGTCCCGCTGTAAAAACTCTGGCTGCTGACTGGTTGATGGAATGCCACCGCTGACACTGGTGGCGGTTAGCTAGCTGTGAACGCTAGTTGTATTTAGCTCTCTGTTGGATCGTACGATCGATGTATTTGCCTAACCGCTTGGTTCACTGCCTTTTGGCGCTTGGTTGGTTAGTTGACTGGTTATTTTAGGCGTTAGATGTTTCACCAGCACCCATCTCCTCTCACCCACTTCCTATGTAGCGTCACTTGATTTGACTGCACATCATCAACGCAACATCAATTTCATTGACTTTTCTCATCGTTACACTCGATTGGTTGCACAATTTCATTAAGCATTTGTGTAGTGGCTGACGGTAAGCGCTCGCTTGCTGTATTCATCACCCAGTCTGGGTTGGCTTGGTGTCCCTTGCGGCCAGTGTCGCATTGGTAGCGGGCGTATTTTCAATCATTGCATTTATGCAGAGTCCTGGAATGGCTCACGGGAATCTCGCAGCTGTCAGGCAGGCAGTAGCATTCATTCATTCATTCAGTCAGCCAGCCACATTGGCGCTTGCTTGTGTAATGGTATGTTGCATTTATTATTTCACCACTTGCGGCATGTGCTTCAAAAACGGAAGGTGGTTTCAGCAAACCAGCTCGCAGTTGTACAGCAGATATCAGCTATTTTTGTTGTCATATCTGTTTTTTTTTTAAATATCAATATTTAAAACCATATCATGGTTATCGTCAATGAAAATGCTCTTGTGCAAATCTGCTGAAAATCAATTGATGTTGTAGTTGAAAATTTGATGGCATAACATTCATAAAATAACAAGCAGAGTGGTAGGTTTGTGAGGGACTTTGGAGTTCTGCACACACATTGCATCAACTATTTTCGAGGCGGTGTGGTAACAACAAGATGCAAAGAGTTTTGTTGCCAAATGTGATGGTTTTCGGAAAGAGGATAATTAAATGCTTCCAAATGAAATATTGATTATTAAAAGTATTATAAAATTTTGGTACGGAAATATTTGTAAAATATTTTATACTTATAGCGTACTCGTAAAAATTAAATTTATAACTGTATTTGTTTAAGTACCGTTTCTTGAACAGTCCAGTGTTTTCGAAAATTGGTAGAGGGGAAAATTAGATATTATTTGCAAAATTTCAATTGACGTTAGTTGATCAAATCAAAGCAATGCACTCATCTAGGAACAGGGACCGTAATAGTTACAATTTTAATTACGAAAAGTCCTCTTTATCAATTATTTTTCATATATTGACCCCGTTTTAATGTAACCGAGTTGCAAAAGAACGCTGCAACTCGGATAAAATTTCTTTTAGTTGCAAAAGCAATCCTGTTAACCTCTTTCGTGAAAAATTCAATTTGTTTAGTGGTATCTAGGAACGGAAAATAGTTTTGCTGGAAATTTTTAGGTATATGTAGTAATATTTTTACAAATACCATTCAAATAAAAACGAGCTAGGTCTTAAATCTAAATTTCTCATGCATTTTCTTAGGGCTTATTCACAATAGCGCAGTTGTTTCACTTCCCAACACTACAACTCAGATCGAATGTCATTTAACCGAGTTGACGCAACTCGGATATTTCTCCGAGTTAGTGTTGTTGCTTTACATGCAATTGGTTATCCTACCAAGTGTTCTTGTGCAACAAGATTACAAAGAAACGGGCCCATTGTTTAACTGCGCATTAAATAGCAGTTATTTTTAATTTTTATTTTATAAATCCAGAATATAATATTCTGTTTTTATTTTTATTTTAAAAATCGTAAATAAAGTTAAAAATCATAAATGGGAGTTAAGTATAATTTTTGTTTTATAGATCTAAAACAACATTTTTTAGTTCTGACTTTTATTTTAAAAACCAAGAATAACAGGAACTAAACAAAAAATTACAGTTATTGAAAATTTCTACTCATCAAAATGATCAGTATAAATCAGTCATTGACTTTTCTGTTTTTTTAATTCAGAAAAAAATATTAATAGCTAATAATTTTTTTGGTTTCCCAGAAACTTATTATCTGCGAAAAATTAAAATGACTTTTATAAGTGTGACTTAGAAAATAAAAGTCGATGGGTAATTTATATCGATGACTTCTAGAAACCGTAATGCTGCTTTTGAGGCCTTTAGGGACGGGAAGAATAGAGCCCAGTGGCCTCAGGACTTTGACATCGAGGAAAACTAGCAGAGGAGCCTTCTCAATGAAGCCAAATATGGGAATAGCTCTTCACGAAATAGCAACTTAGATTGAACGAGGTTTGACCTTTAAAAAGTTCGCGTTATAACTTTTCTGGACGTAGAGGGAGCCGGAACAGTGTTAAGCTGGAGGCCGTTTTCAATATACTAGTAAGGGCATTTCGTTCGTTATTGGAACTCATTAGGCCCGTTTTGAAGAGAGAGTTATATAGAGATTAATAATCTTAAAGCAATGAAACCTTCAACGGGCGTCATCTCACTTATACTTTCGGCTCTAATCGACTGTCAAGTGTTTGCTAATGCTTTCGAAATAGCCCTTATAGAAACCGTATAAAAAATTGTTTTGGGAGATTAGATTTTGCATCGTCAATCCTTCCCTTTCACTAGGAAATACAAAGTACCATAATTTAGTCCACTCGCTTTACCTGAGTATAATCTTACACAGAAAGCTCGACCGCAACCGTAACATTGTAGATCGTTTCAACAAAGCTACCACTGTCATTACGCTGACAAAGCAGCCATAGGTAAAAAAATGCCACACATTGTGCACCGGATGTGCCCAGTGATGGTGCAACCTATTATCCTCTAGGAGTCATTGGTTTGCTCCTTGCTATGGAAAAAGTGTAACGATTAGCTTCCACTGACTGCTTTGCCTTCCACTCCCACAAAGAGTGATGTAGATTAAATGTAGATGTAGATTTTATCACGCACGAATTCTTGATGAACTTCTGAAGGCACTGCTAACGCTGGACTTCACAACCTTCTGATATATTTTGACACACAAGTTTTCACCCTTATTTCAGAAATTGGATAGCAGAGCAAATAGTGGGATTCCCTCGAGTGAACTCACTCTTAGGCTGAGTTTTCGGCTACCCAAACACTGTAGTGCTTTCAGACTAATCTGTCAGGTATAGTTGGGGTCTTTCTTTGGCTGCAGAACGCTATACGGGCTCTGCGAAACAGCCGGATTTATTCTCACATCCAAGATACCATTAAATTTTTAAATTTAAGGCTGCCATCTCCAAGACAAAAAAGACGTTAAAAGGTTTAGATCGTAAGTAAATATAAACCGCCACCCCATCAGTTCAGTGGTCGGCAAAATAACTGTACATTGTGCGAAGGGGTTACCCGGTACCAGAACCCCAGTCAACTCCTATCGAATGATGGGGTAAAGAAATTCGCTCCAGGAATTAAAAAATTATAGCATGATAAGTTTTTAATTAAAACCGTGTTAAATAAAAAGTAAAATATAAATGACAAGAAATACACCGAAAGTGAAGGAAGGTAAGTCTAAATATATTATAAGATCAAAGATGATATGGCGGCTGCCGAGCGCGATTCATTTGGAGGGTCACGGGTTCAAATTCTGGGAGGGGAGACTAACATCAAATATTATACAATTTTTTTTTTCTAACTGCGCTCGTCCCTCGGTTGGCAATGGCCAACCTCGGAGTGCATTTCTGCCATGAAAAAATCTTCTCCAAAAAAATATTTGACATTCGGAGTTGGCGTGTTACAACATCAAGACACACACCACAAATTGTGGGAAAAGTTCGGCCAAACATCACGCTATATGGTGTAAGCGCCAAATTATTATTATTGTAATTATTATTATTATTATTAAAGATACTTGCTCATAAATAATTCAGATTAAGTTTAGAATAAGAATTTCATTTATTACATTAAGTAATTTCTACCACCGGGTGAGCACTAAATTAATTAATATTCCCACCCAAATTTCATTAAATCGAACACTTAATTTCAAATATATATACTATAAGCCGCTAGATTGAATTGCATTTAAACCAAAATTAGTATTTATTTCTTACAAAATTTTCGGGTTTTAAATTTTAAATTTTTGTTTTGGTGAAACGAAAATTATTATATTAAGATTTATATGTCTCTAAATTTGCAACGCATGAAAAAACTAAATTGGGACATAAAGCGTAAAGCTGCAAAAAACGAAGCATATTTAATTAGAGAAATCATTCATTTCTAAATTTGCAATGATTTACTAAAAAATTATTCGTTAATTGTGATTTAATTAGCAAAATATTAACTACCACAAAGTAAACAAATAATTCATGCATTATAATTTTTTTGACGGCTGAACTTCGGAAAATATATTTAATTTTAATTATCGCTTTTTTTTTAAATTGTCTATTTTACATTTAATGAAATGGACTTAAGTGCATTAAGGTGTGTCAATCTTTTTTACAAAAAATTTTAAAACATTCACTCCAATTTGAAAGCTTAAGAGAGAGAATTTCTAAACAAAAGCAAAAGCACGCGTGAACCTAAGTGCGCGAGACAAAAGTAAAATTTTTTTGTCACTTACATAAAGAGATAGAGATAGGAGTGTGAGAAGCGCTATTTACCATTTTTGGGTTTGAAACTGGCAACACTGCCCATGAACAGCAATTTTTATTTTTGCTCATTAAAAAACATTTCCAAAGTCATTATTAATTATTGTGATCCTGTGATCTCCACGCATCTAAGGTCCTCCAAGTTAGCGAATAATTATCTAGCTAAAATAGAAAATCGAGGCCCAGGCGCAGAAGGTGCAAAATCATTTCCTCCTCTTCTTCGTTTTAACAACTTCTGCATAAATCATGGAATCGTACACCCAATCGATAGGCGTGCTAACCTATCAATCATCAATGCCCTGTTATGACAGATAAGTACAATCACTAAATACTGGCCACAATTACCTGACAGTTCTACAAGTAATCTCGTTCCGCAATCTGTTATTGGCCACCTTAAGAAGCCTATCGGAACTAAGTAGCTTGCAAGTTTGGAAGGGTATATCTATTTCATCAAATATATCCTCTGCAGTTTTGTGCCGAGCCGTGCCAGTACATCGGCTTTACAGTTCCCCTCTATGTTGCAATTTACTGGAATCCAAATCACTTTTGGATGAACTCAGTCATATCGTTGAGGGATGTGCGGTATACCATGGAAGTTTTCGAGTGGGTCTTTTGTGATTTCTTTCTCGTCTGGCTACCAAGGAAAATGTACAGTTGCGAGCACTGAAATAGTAGCGCCTATTGGCAAAGAGAGTTTTGTTTTAAATTTTGTTTCTTTTATGATATTACCCTCGATCATTCTACTAGTTATATTCTCTGAAGTGTAACGGCCCTGTTATACACAACAACAAGTGTGAAACACTTACCGTTACTTTTTTACAGCTAATTATATTGCGATATCTGTTTTTATGAGCGAGGAATAGTTTAATATAGTGAACGGTGAGCTGATGTAAACAGATTATTTTTTACGATAAAATATTTCATTTTTCTCAGACAAAAAGTAAGTTTCCTGTTCCGTGTTCCGTGGCCGAGTCACAGAAGCGGTACAACTCGTTCGACCATATTCCGAGCCTGTGTAGATGGCTACGCAGTCTGCAATGACCTGTAAGAAAACCTGTAAGTATCCTCAAGTGGGTTTTTGAGAGGTTAATAAACTGTTTATATCGTTTACTGTTATGCAGTCCCAATAGACGTTTCGCTTTGCGTAACCCTGCCATCTGGAGCCAGTGTCTTTCCTTTACAGTATTTTCCTCTATCCTGAGCACCTCCCTTATGGTATGTCGACCTATCGGCTGGAAGGGCTTGGGTCCTATGGGTGTTTTTTCCGCCGTACCTCTAGCCAATCGATCGGACTGGATGGGATTGTGGGTTGCTAGTTCTCATTGAGTCTTTCTACACACTAAAGCACCAATGAGGATCTGATCTCATACGGTGATAGTGCCTTGAGTGTTGCTTGACTGTCGCTTGCAATAACTATCCGCTCATTGCGATACTTTCTATTTAAGTTCACCTCTGCACACAGGAGGATGGCGTACACCTCCGCTTGGAAGATGCTTGGCACGTAGATGGATTCGCTCTTTCCTCCAGCCTCCCGATTTTACTCTTTCCGTGAGGGTGGGAGAGTAGTGAATGCTTAAGTGAGAGTAGAAGTGGACAGTATATAGTCTACATTCCTAGGAAGCCCCGAAAACTCTTTGCGATCTTTGCGATATTTGCGATCAATTTGGCGGGTAGGTATACCGGAAATAAGTTTAGTAGAGTGTTCATATCCTTGCATGTTATTTTTCTCATCGCACCCGTTATGAGTACGGACCCAAGCCTATGGACCTTCCCATCGTTTTGAGGTTTTACCCTTTCTCAAGGGCATTCCAACATACCACTATGCTGCAGTAGGGAATTGACCTAACTACCGCGGTGTAGCGCCAACATTACTATGTTGGGCTCCATTCCCCACCTTTTGTTATGGACCAGAGCTACTCACAAACCATCATAGACCAAAGGTTGATCCTTTGACCGTTAAAACTGCCTTTTCTCAGAAGCGTTCACATAATTGGAAATTTTGCATAATCAAGCCCATCACGATAGTGCGGACTCAAAGCGAAAACAAACTACTTAAATATGTATGTGTGTGTTTGCACGTATTTTTTTGTTGTTGTGAATTATTGTTCACTTCATAGCGTTAATTAAAAATTTCATAATTTCACTTCATTTTCCGTTTTGGTAATTAAACATATATACAGTATGTATGTATGAGCCTGTTCATGTGTTTGTCTTCATTTCATATAGATGTGCACATACTTGTATGCATATGCATATATATATATATATATATACATCGATACTAAAATAAATAAATTTATATTAACAACAATGCGAAATATATACTGACAGCGCACATATCGTATCGTCATTTGCGATTCAATTAAATTTAATTGTTAAAATTGATTTCCGGTTAAATACGAGCACAAATACAAGCCAACACAAATGTGCCAGCCCAGCGGTGAAAAATACATTTACATATCTTCGAAATGTGGATCATACAAGAAACCGATATTGAAAGTAATTCGTAAAATGTTCGGATTATTTAGAGTATAGGAATTTTAATACCATAAAACAGTTTACCTCCCTCCATCCAGCTGAACTTCCTTCATTCTGGTTATGTCAAGGGCTGCCACAGACTTCAAAAAGAAGAGTCTCTATGGGTATTATATTTAGTTGGGCTAAATCAATCAAAATCTTACTGAACTATTGTGCGAAGGCTTGAGCTTACGGTTTTGAAAACATCTATAAAATAAATGTAAGCAAAGGTCGTCATAGACGAACGTGTAGCTTCTGCATAATATCAGTAGTCGGGCCACATACTACGCTATTATATTGTAAATCGCAATCAATTTGGTTTTTCATTAAATTTATGTCAACAGAGCAACGCTTGCGAATTTTGAAAAATGTATATCGCAAATTCTGTTCAATTCGGGAATGTTACCATCCGCTAAGTTCGATTAATTCGACTAAACATAAATGAGGTTCGTGGGGTGTAGTATCGAGGAGACCCAAATGGGTCGAGGCTAATTTTTGGCTCACCGAGAATGGCTTACCGGATATTTCAATAAGCAAAATTTCCGAATTTGGAGCGAAGATAATAATCGAGATAACTACGATGCGACAAAAGGGGTATTTAATCCATTTTAAGCCCAATACCCTTTGCCCCGTCTGTTAGAGAATTTTAATTTTTTTGATATTTTGCGAATTACGGAAAGTGTTAATAGAACCATGCCAAAAATCATTTACTGCTGTGAACTGCTACTACCTTTGAGGAATTTACTTTGTATTGCCACAAAGGGAATTCATATAAGGTGGTATTGGATGAACAACTGAGCGATGTCGCATCTCGGCTAGGAATGGCAATTTATATGTATTTGTTATCGGAGGCCCAGAAAACTAAAAAAAAATATATATATACATATATATGTATACAACTTTGACAAGCATGGTCGTAAAAGCAAAAACAAACCATATATAAATTTTGTATTTATACTTCTCCTACTAAATCTTAAATGTGTTTTTTAGCTTATACCGCTATTTTCTTTTTAAATTGAATAGAAACGAAATTTTTTATAATCCATTGTACATTTGATTTCTCTCAACCGAATTTGACTTTAATGTTTTTTATTTAGAGATTTCCATCACTTGATATCTCTAATTTTCTTTTAAATTTTTTATTAGGAAAAAACCCAAGAAAAAAGACGGTGATCCTTTTTTAGTCAATGGCCCATTTTTTTTGCATTTTCTTAAAATTCTCAATGACGGCACTTGAAAAATTGATCGTCATTTTACCTTTATATTTAGTATTTCTTAGTATTTTCACACCAAGCAGCCAAATGCCATGACATGAAATTTTTTTTGAAACTTTTTTCCCTCATTTATGTTATCTTATTATTTGATTTCAATTTAAAGTTCTATACCTCTAAACAAAAAACCACTTAGATTATTATTGTTTCATAATTATAACACACACACACATATTGACAAGTTTTACCGATTTTTTATTTTACATTTAATTGTAGTTATTTTTGTATACACGTTTTTTTTTTTAGTTATTGGAAAACGTTACAACAGTCATACCTCTTATAGTTTCCATCGCTCTGACTGTGTTTCTTATTCCCATAATTACAAAATAAAAATCGTCTTCAGAGAAAAACCCCAAAAATGTATAATTGATACAATAAAATCAGTTCAAATAATTAATGCAATGAATGAGAATAACAATTATATATATATCAATACCTAACAATAATAAAATAACGTAATATCGGCAAACAACCGTATTGGAATTGTGTTTGGAAATAGGCAGGCGGAACGGCAACAACAACCGCTTGGTATGACATACATAGGAAATATAGTACTAGCGTACTTGCCTAGCGTGCCGATAAGGGCGTGAGTTCGAGTCCTCCGAAACTTTAAAAAAAAGAAGGACTGATGAGGAGATTTGGAGACCTTCGAAATAGCAGCTATAAATTCTATTGGCTGTCTTTGACGGCTGTTGCTTCTCTTTTTTTTTAAATATATTCTAAATAAAAAATGGCCTTAACTTAAAAAATTAAATAAAAGAATTTTTTGATATAATATTATTGGACCTAAAAGTATTATACCTTTTTTGTTTAAAATATAGCTCACTCCAATATAAAAACAAAATTTTCGGAAATTTAAAACAAGGTTCATATCCAAATATTTTTTAATTCCGATTAAAATTTTAAAATTTTCTCCACAATATTTGAAACTTGAAACGGGATTTGTTATAAAATAATGAAATTATTATGATGTTGTGAAATAAAAACAGTATTAAAAAAATAATTAAAATTTAAAAAGAAAACTAAGTGATGATTTCTTAATATTTGAATGCGTTATGATTATGGAATGGACTATATTATTTGTATTATTATTAAAATCACTATATGATATGCTTCTTATTCTATATACAATTTTTAAATAATGTTTAAAACAAATGAAATCAACTCACCAATAGATCGATATGCCAATGCCCTGAACCAGCGACCGAAAATAATCGTTATTTAGGTTTTTTCGGATCAAAAAATAATTAAAACATTAACATTTATTCCTTCCGAATAAAACTCGAATATATCGATCTACTTCGTATGCCATATACTGTACATATCCGATCTTATTTTGATTTACAATTTTTTTTATTTTTATTTTAAGTCTTTGCATAACCGTTAAATTGTGGTTTTTTCCGATCAAAAATAATCGTTATTGGATCAAAAAATAATCCTTTAATTTTGTTGATACATATATACATATATATACGTATATATATATATATCATTATATCTTGTGATATTTTTTTTTCGGTCATGACATAAATTATGGGCATCGCTGACAAACTTATTGGCGTTTATTATGATCGAAAAATTGAAAATACAGAAAAAACGATTATTTTTGGTCGAAAAAATAAGTATCACAAAAAAAGTGAAATATAATCGGAATGTTTTAAAGCGACGGATAGCGATTATATAAAAAAAAAGTCACAAAATTGCGAACAAAATTGATCAAAAAAAAAAGTAAAATGATATGATTAAATTATAAATATTTTTTTAATAAAACTTGCAACCATTACGGTGCCTGCTCTGAGCATTTTGATATTGATTTCCCAAAAAATTTGTTAGGGGGTTAAATACTGAAACATAGACTAACTAATTTGCTGACTGTTGTGATCCATATCGCGCACAGATCGGGGAAAAAGTTTAAGCGAAATTGCTTTCGTTTGTTGCAGAAAGAGATGTAGATGCTCGATGGATATTTCTGTACCAAAAATAAAATTTTGAAAACAAAATGTCGCCTACACTTTTCTCATACATCGCCATAATAAAAATGCCAGTTGCCTGCATAAATGCAAATAGAAGGAAAAACATAAATCCAACAAAATTTTATGCTGGGTAAGTAAAATTTATGCGTAGGTATGTATGGTATAAACCACAGCTACTTAAAATTTGTGTATGCGTTGAACATTTGTATAAAAATGCACTTCTCTTTTTAATTTCCACATATCCGTTTGCAAATATTCTTGAAAGTGCTGATGAATTCCACATTTGTATAGATGGCTGTGTGTGTGTGTGTGTAAAAAAAATTTTGCTCATTACCAACGAATTACGCACACACACACACATACAAATTCGTAAATCATTTGGAGAAAAATTAAAATTATGAATCCCACATTCGTTGCTACGTTTTTTTGTTTAACAACATTGTTTACACGCATTGCAGATACAAATGACGGCTCGGAATACAAAGTCGCTGAAGGCAAATTTATATACATTGTATTATTACACATGTATGTTTGTTAGTTTGTATTGACACGTCCAAAGCAAGTCAGATATTTTATATTGTATGTTTCTCGACCACGAACCTTTTGAAAATTAAAGTAAAATAAATATACTGTACACAAAATTTCTTATAGAGGGTGAATTATTACAGGGGTTTGGGGGTTTTTTTTCTTTGAGTGATGTTTTAAAAAAATATATAAAATATATATATATAAAAAAAAAACAATAATAAAAAATTGTTTGAAACATGTAAATACTAAATTATATGATACTGCTATTAGAACTAAATATAAATTTCGATGCCATAAAAGAAGCTAAGAATACGGATGATTTATGATTTACTTTAAATCATTAAAGCTAAGGCGCTATAAAAATAAAGAAACACGAAGAGATTTACTTTAATATAATTATAAAACTACTTACCAAAAAAATTTTGTTTTGCATTTGAAAACTGACATTCTTTACTAGAATTGTTAGATGTATTTGATACAAGAGATATTGTTCTATTAAACGTAACCTTACTTCTTACGTGCCATGCCAAAGGTGGAAGATTTACTTGAAAGCTGCGAACAGGAAAATTTCACCATGCAACGCAGTAATTAGTGAGATTTACAAAAATAAATAGTATCAATTACCACGTTAAAATCTCTGTGGGTCGCTGATATAACAATATAATATTTTTATTAGCATGTAATCAGAAATATTTTATTGACGTGAAGGAAAAACAACTACACCGAGTTCATGAAGAAAGAAATACCTTTGAAAAGCTAACTAGCGAATATTAATTTCCCATTATTTAAAAATTGGTAGAGAATGACCGAACATCCATTTGTAAGCTCGAATTGAACAGAACCGAATATTTTCAAAATTCTGATAATTCATATGGTTATTAAAACAGGTTCATCCATTTCAGGTCATCACATAAGCTTACATATTTTTTTGAAATAGCTATATGCTCGAAATTTAATACCGTAGTTTATAAATAACAGCATATTGACATTTACAAATTTACAAATCAATTCCGCCTTTCGGTACAAAGCTGAAAATATAAGTTTTAAAATCAGAGATTCAGTAATCAGAGTAATTATTTGAACGGTGACTTTTCAAAAACTCATCCTAACTTTGATAAGAATTAAACAAGTCTTTTGATAATAAATTTTTAAAGTTATCGATAGTTATAATTTTAAAACGTATATTATAAGTGGCTTTTCACAATAAGTTTTAGTGATAATAATTTTTTTTTTAATCAACAACAATTATTATTTTGGGACTTATATTATAAAAGTTTTTCCGTAATAATTATGAGTAAGGCAATTTTTTTTAAGTCGGAACTATTTCGGGACTTAAAATAGTTCCAAACTTGTCAAGATGTGATCCCAAACTGTTTGCGAAATTATGTCGAAGTAGTCCCGCATCAATGCTGAACTGTCTCGGTAAAAGAAGTATCCCACTTTTCTTGTTGACAACATGACTAGCACACTAAGGAGCTCAAAATACGGTGGAAATTCAAGTTTTTTTTTACCACAAGTAGAGAGGTATTTAAGAGGCCTAGCAAAAGTTTTACGAAAAACATACGGTTTTGTCTCTGAGAATGAAAAAAAGCAGATGATGTTTCCAAGTTGATGCGAACTGCATCGGGGTTATAACGAATAAGTGCTCGAACTGCTACCCGACGCAATACTTGACAATAGGAACAGGCGAAAGGAACTTGGACTATAGGAAGCTTATTTCAGGCTGATGTCTTATACTAGCGAGTATGAATATTAGTTTTCGATGCTTCTCGCGTAAAACCAACAGTTGTCAAAAAAAATCAATAAAATGCACTTCGTTAATTTATTTTTCTTACTTCCATAAAAATGAACTATTGTTATAGCTTAAGTTCCATATTAATAACTCTAAATAGCACAAGTCACAGATCCAATCCCAAAAAAACCAAAGCAATCGGAACTGCGGCTAAGCCTAGTAAGCTGTCTAAACCCAAACCAGCCACAGTAGGAATCTTAAGAGAAGCCATTCAGAAAATTTAGTAAATGCTGAAAAAAGTGTTTGTCATTAAAGGTAGTGAAAATAGAAGGTCTGCAAATTATTCCACTCCATAAAATCATCAAATAAAAAGGGAATTTAGAATGGAAGTTTTGTGGTAAAGCTCCTCATTTTATTTAAAATGAGAAAAAATTATTTTAATTAAAAATTAGTATTTTTACCGTCAAAATGCAGTGCGAGGTTTAGAACAACTTTGTTTTTATATTTATGCCATGTTTCAGACAGACACAAACATATCAATTTTTTTGCTTAAATAATTAGTTTTGGTAAATCAGTAGGTAAAAACTGAAGTCTTTCAAAATCTACAACACTTTCTTTAAAAGTTTAAAAGAGAACCATTAAAAATGTTTAACACGAGCTTGTTATTTTACTAATTGGGGTTTAGTTTTCAACCAAAGTAAAAGCGAGATACCACTGATTGCTCTTAATTTTGTGTAAAACGAAAAGTACAGTTGCGGGAAATCATTTAAATCTTCGTACTCTCAAATGACAATAAAAAAGTATATCTAATATTTCACTTGTTAACATAGAAAAATATAACAGGGGACGATATTTGTTATAAAACTTCACTGTTTTGCGATTCTCGTGAAAAAAGAATCAATAAAGATACTTACATTCACCCCATTACCACATTTTGTGGTACACCAGTGCGTATACTTACCCGTTTAAATAACCGCATTACACCAATTACACTCAAACATTTTCACACACTCACCCCTCAACATACATTTGTTTATCAGATTCGCGGTTATGACATACTTACCTTTCGGTTAGCGGCAACACTTTGTCAGGCGTTAATTGTACAACTGACAACCATTTATCATTGCAAAAACCGAAAATAAATAAACCAAATAAAATAAAGCAAACAAATATTATAAATATATATTTATGCATATGAAAAACCCTACAGTAAAATAAAAAAAAGCGAATTGATATATTCAATGTTTAAGCAAACATACCTGCACATAACTTTAGTAGAAATGAAATAAAATGTCGTAAAAATGCGAAACCATTCAATTTATTGCATCTCATATCTATATAAGGGTTGGTTAAATTTTAAGGGCCGATGTTGATTTTGAATAAAACACAAATTATTTTCGAAATTATTATAATTTCTTTTTTATTATCATAATATGGTGTGGTGCTATTATGTATGGAACAAAATATCGGCCAAATGTCCGCCGCGACCTCGGCGGCACTCCTCAATCCGATGGTCAAAATTTTCAATGACGCTGAGGCATAATTGAGGTTCTATGCAGTTAATATGCCGAATTATCTCATCCTTTAGCTCTTGAATAGTTGCTGGCTTATCGACGTACACCTTTTCTTTCAAATAACCCCAAAGAAAGTAGTCCAACGGTGTCAAATCACATGATCTTGGTGGCCAATTGACATCGCCACCACGTGAGATAACACGGCCATTGAATTTGTCGCGCAAAAGAGCCATTGTCTCGTTGGCTGTGTGGCAAGTGGCACCATCCTGTTGGAACCACATATCGTCCACATCCAATTCGGGCCATAAAAAGTTCGTTATCATCTGACGATAGCGAACACCATTCACAGTAACTGCCTGACCGGCCTCATTTTGGAAAAAATACGGCCCGATGATGCCGCCAGCCCATAAACCGCACCAAACAGTCACTCTTTGTGGGTGCATTGGTTTTTCGACAATCAGTCTTGGATTATCATTCGCCCAAATGCGGCAATTCTGCTTATTGACGAATCCACTGAGGTGAAAATGTGCCTCATCACTGAAGATGATTTTCTTCGAAAATTGATCATCCACTGTTGCCATTTCTTGCCAACAATTGTGCTCTTGACTGTCGGTAAAGAAAGCCTAGAGGCGTTGAAAACCAATGGAATTAACATTATGAACGATATATGGTGAGCAGCAGGCCATTTGTATTTTATATACGTTAGCTGCCTCTATTTGTAGATGTAGCAGTAGTATCATTTCGCCATTTTTACAACAACAACAGGTAAGTACTTACAATTACATTTCGGATTCTAATTACAATTTTATTTAGCAAACTCAATTAATTTTCTTTAAAAGTCGTACATATTTGATTCTGTTTAATATATATATATATATATTAATATATAATAAATAAATAAATAAATTTGTTGCCTTAAAAAATAAATAATTCTCTGCCGCATTAGCTACATAGCATATCTTAGTTCGATATCCTGGCATTATATTATTTTTAATTTTAAACATATAACATAATACATTCAAAATAACATTTGATCCATTAAAAATACCAAGCAGTATTACAATTGGTGTTAGAACATTGCATTTCAGAATCTAAATCCAAACCACAAATTGTAGGAGGAGATCGGCTCAATAACAGAGTCATGAAAAATAACAATTTAAATTTTCACTTAGGACTCTAAAGGAGTATAAAAACTCCAGAGGAGATATAATGCTCTATGTAATTTATCTGAGTTACTTGTTGTTGTTTCTTTCGACGAGGTAAAGTTGGCTCGAATTTTTGTCGTCCGCTGTCGAATTTTATATGGAAATAAACCAATTTACATGCTTCGTTCGGAGAATTCCGATAGGTAGAGCCATAGTCTATTATTGATAAACTTTATATTTCAATTCCAAAATTATTTTTAGTAATAAAAAAGAAAGGTTTGGTCTAGAAAATTTCAAATCAATACGAATACATACATATCATTTCAAAGACTCGTGTACGACGCCATCTACCATCATTTTTGGCTATGTTGTGAATATGAATCATTTTGGTTCATAAATATAGAATTAGTGAATACCTCGACTATGTGCGCCACCTATCGGGTTAAAAACTTTTTTTTTCTTTTAGCAAACAGTCTATCTATAAGTATAATATCTGTCAATAATTCGGCTACAGCGAGACCTATCGTGGTTTTAATAAGCCCTTCTCTAGCTTTGCAAAATTAAAAACGGATTTCAAAATATACTTGCACTTTATTATTTGTTATAGCTGGCCCTAAACAGTAGTTGTCTACCCACCGACAATTTTTTCATGCCGCAAATATGCTCGATGGTTTGACACTAAGCTGAAACAAGGAAATTATGAATTAGAAAATAGCTTTCGCAGTTAATTTATTTTTCATATCCAGGGCAATGAACCCTGGGATACCAATAGACTGCACTTTAATCATTCACACGGTGTCTTTGCTGATTAGTTATATCAAAAGACAAAAATCTGTCAATTAAATATTTCATTTTTTTTTTTGGTATACAACTTGATTTATTGGCAATATATGCACATAATTTGTTCGTCATTTAAGCTTCACAGAAGGAATGCCGAAGGCCTCCTTTGAAAAATATTAGACTACACAAATTACTTTATTTGCCGAACTGTCACAGTCGCTATCGATCATAGGAAAAATAAAATATTTGCAACTCATAAAATGAGTGAATCATATTGTTAAATCGTTCGGCACGCCTTCCAGCCAACTTCCAATAGTAATCATAACTTCGGTTTGCACGCTCACATGCCACACACCATGCAAACAACTTTGCTTCGATTGCTTTAGTCACTTCGACATCAGTGATCCCAGAGCACACCCACAATCGCAAACAAAAACGCACACACAAAAACACAGACACATTAGCAGGAATTCATACAACCGCAGGGGCAAGGTGGTGTAAGTAAAGAGCAATATTTGTCTTTAGCTTGTTTGATTTACTATCTATCGTAGCATTTAAAAGTTGGCACATTATAAGTAGAAAGCAGGCAGAAGGTAGCAGGCAGTAGGCAACCGGGCAAGGAAGCTGCTAGGCGGCAATAACGACAGCGACAAACACGACGAACTGCATAAACTTTAGGCCGTAAAGCGGCTGGGAGCTCTGGTTATACGATGCGCGCGAGCAACAAATAGGACGTCAACAAGCAAGCTGTTAAAGGTCCCCAGAGCGCGGGTTTAGCGCGGCAACTTGGCTCGCACATAAAGTTTTGCATACAGGGTGTGCCATTAGTTTCTCCTCCGGTTTGAGAATGTTGAATAACTTCTGAAAGAAAAATAGATTGCAAAGCATGGTGTTTTTTTTTATTTAATTCAATCCTTTACAATTTATGTGAACTATTTTTTAAAAATAACTTCGATTGAGGGGATCCACTACCCTAAAATTATCAAAAAATCGACTTTTTTAAATTTATTTAATCGATAGGTTGATTATCCGAATATATCTGTACGAAATTCCAGATCAAATTTCCAAGTATTTCAGAAGATACAGTCGGTAAAGTGCACCGCGGCTAGCCGATTGATGTAAGTCACGCCCCCGCTCAGCTGGAACTTTAAGCCGCGTATTCTCGAATCCACTTTTTTCCAAATTGCGTGCAGGATGGAGTGAAAATTATTTAATCTAGCAACAAAAATTACAAATTTTATTAAAGAGTATAAATAAATCTTCGATAAAATCATCACCTTATCATCATCTTCCATCACTTCTTTGATCAACTCGTTCGGTATGACAGTTATTGCGGCACGAATATTGGTCTTAAGCTCGTTAATGGTCTTCGGTTTCCTGACGCCAACTTTACTCTTTAACCCTTTCGAACCAACTTTTGTAGGATGAAAATAAAAGCAGAGTTTTGGATTTTTTGTACCGAACTTGTCTTTTATATATAAAAAACCCCTAAAGAATATAGCATACTTTATTTATGACGGTATTTAAGGTTGGGTCACATTTGTCCAATCCGAGTTTTTCCTACATTCCCTAAATAATTCCTGTAGCGAGTTTGAATTACAATTTGAGATGTTTTTTATTCAATTCAGTGAAAATAAACACAAACCAAAAATTGTGTACAGAAAATCGCAGCAGCATAAAATTAAAAACGAGATATTAATTCCAAGTATTTCAGACAAAACCTTTCGATGAATGAGCTGAAGCGAAACAGTTTTTACAAAAAGTCAAATTACAATCTCTGCAAATAGTTTTAGTTCTTCTCTCAATTTCACTATGGGAATACGAAGCACATCGATGTGTTATAGAATCTTTGATAGGCAAATGATCACTGACACTTTTCATTTATCTGAGTTTGCTCGATTGTCTCTCCAGTCGACGGGATCTTTTTTTTTTTAGTCAGCAGTTTCTCTAATCTTTGCAATAAGGGGCTCGGAAAGTTGCTCATAAAAATGGGCATTTCTTGCGAATTAAGTCCGAACGATATAGATCGATACGAGCCATCTTAAGGTCTGCGCAGGGCTAAAGATCCACAAGGAGTTGTCCACAAATTATGTGGCCCCAATTGGTTCGCGCCCTACGGCGCCCAGTGCCCCGGTGTCTAGCAGGGGTAGAACTTCCACGTTTCAAAGGAGAACACAACAACAAAATAATCCCTCCCCTCCCCCACTCAGCTCCGCCTCTCGTGTAGGGACTAACTTGCAGCTCCTGGTACCCCACGTAGTCTGCTCCTTGTATCAGGCCAGGATATACCGGAATGCGGCATCCGTCAGATGCAACTCTTGCCAAGGCTGGTGCCACTTTCGTGTGTACCCTGGTCTGCGTCCCTTTTCGTGTCTGGTTGGGGGACTACCGGGCTCCCAGCTGTAGAGCTCCGCAACCCCACACGCCTATAGGGGCGCTGGCAAACAACACCTCAAGGAAGCCTAATGTGCCACTGATGTGCAGCAGGGACCAGGTGGGCCACATCACCCTTCTCTCACACCTCTCTCCACGACGACTCTCCCGAAAACTCACGAATCACATTGTGTCACTGACGAACAACTGAATAGATTCAAAAAACGAAAAGCACATGGAAAATTGATAACGGTATATTACAGACGACACAATAAACTAAAGTTTGGGAATTTTGATGCCATTTCTACTTCGATTTAAGAGATACAGGGTCACATGGCGCTCCGTCCAGAAGTAAATCGGACCTTATTTATGCATTTTCAGGTACACAAAATGCGCAAACATCCACCGATATTGTTTGCCATAGACTGTTTCGCCTTCCTTGAAGTAAAATAGCCAAATGATGGTTTTTGCGCTGCCGCCGGCTCAAATAGTTACCTTATAGACATGGAAAGTTTTCTAATAATTCTGGTGAAGATTTTTAGTTCCCCAAAAGTAGCAATTTTGTTTATTAAAAGCACTGGAGAGGGTGAAATGCGCCTCGTCGGTCATTTAAACTTGCATGTAAAAGTCCGGTTTGGCCGATGGTTTTGGCGTGTTCTTACGCCGGGGTAAAGCGGTCCATAATTTGAATTGCACTTGTTTGAAGTTTCCGAAACGTGTATAAGAAAATAAATCGGCTAACAAGTAGCGAAGTTTTTTAATATCTAAATATCGGCGTAAACAATGGCGCACCCTGTACATACATACACACATCCACATGTACACAGAGACAACATTCACGAACAGACAAATGGCAAAGGCACAAAGACAAAACCTGCTCGGCACAGTGCAGTAAAACACGAAAGAAAAGAAAAAAGTCTACATTATCATTGACGCTCGACACAATCTGCAACAAAAACTGACAACCTACAAAACGCCCAGAAACCAATCTATTGTACTTACGTCGCGTATTTTGCAACGCACCACATCGATCGGCAACATTGGCCCTCCGGTTATGAGGGTTGGTGTTACAAGCATGACAGTCATTCGCTTTTCCTTTAACTTGGTAATACCTATATTGGTTGAAACAAGTGACTGGGCAGAACAAATTCTGCATCTGAAGCTGAATGAAAATATAAAGGAGGCTTCCTTTTTTGGCAAATATGTTGCGTACACGGGGAAATTAATTGCTTCGCGCGAATGCGAAAATCTTCCTACTGAAAGTTTTTTGTATCTCTGAGTAGCATACAAAGAGCGAAAAGTTCGGGCACATTCTGTTCCACGGCACTGAATGTAATCCTCATCATGATACCCATTAACGTTTACCTACAGGAAATAGCTACGAACTCAACAGTAAGACTTAGAAAACGAAAACATTTAGGCATAGCTCAACCATAAGCCTTAATCTAATAGCAAATAAAATGGCAGGTGAAATATATAGCTGAAATTTAGTGTTGCGGTTTACTCGTAAAAGGGAGTGTAGAATCGAGACCAAGGTGCCGTAAAAGAAGCCATCTGTATCAGCACAAGCGGTCTAAATATAGATTGTATAGAAGGTGAAGGGACGAGAGTCGTTTGCGAGGAGTTTGGCGGCAGCTCTCTGCGCCTGGAGAGCCATACCAAGATTTTTTTTGGCTAAAGATCTGGCCATGCGTGAAGCCAGTGGAAGAAGAGCTGTGATTTTTTCAAATATCCAGCCAGGAAAAAGCTATGCTCGGTATCCCATCTCTTTTGTCTGGTTTTACGGTTCTTGAAATGCCATAGAAACACAATGAGAGCGGTGGCAAAAAAACCAAGCTGGGATATTTTTTGGACGAATTAGTAGCTGTAGTACTGAGATACCGCGTCAGATAGATACGACCTCCACTTACTATGCAACTGCCTACTCAGCCCAAAGTTGTACTTGTTGGTACGATAAATATGCTCGGATCAATTTAGCTCATTCAACTTTATTCTGCCCAATTCCATTACTTCTTATTGAAGCAAAGCTTCTTTAGCGACATGTCACTTCCACTACTTCATCTCTACGACTACTAATATTATTACTACTATTTTGATTAATGATACTACCAAGTACTTCTACTATTTTTTCTTATGCTACTGCTAATTATTGCTAAATTTTTTTACTAATTTATACTACTTATTACTACTACTGTTTTAACTATATTCTACTACTATTTTTACCAACTCCTATTATCATTTTTACAAATGCTACTACTAATTACTACTACTATTTTTACCAATTTCTACTACTATTTTTACCAATTTCTAGTACTATTTTTACTAATGCTAAAACAAACAAAAAAGTTAAAACAAAACTTAAAAAAATTTTATTTTAAAAAATTAACACCTCCCATATTTAATTCTTTATCTCTGCAAAATCGGCACAGATGTTTTATTAATTTCTAGGTGTTAATTAATTAATTTATTTTTCTTGTTTAAGTTAGTTCCTTTGCTGCTTATCAGGCCACTCCACAATTGACAACAAGAAATCCAAAGCAAGTAGTAAAATAGAACGTCTTGTTGTAGAGAAGCAGCGCCTACGTAGAGAATAGCAGAACCACAGATCACCTGCTACAAAACAACGGCTAAATGTCGCAACACGTGAACTGAAGAGCAGCCCGCTTATGCTAAATATATTGAAACCTTGTCACCAACCAGTGCAAAGTGTTTTTAATGGAAAGCGAAAACTTGTTTAGAGCCACCACCGAAAATCGACACGCCCTTAAGAGATCAAAATGGAAATGGGCCCCTAGTGATGAAGAAAAAGTCAGGGTTTTGGCGCATCATTTGATAAACGTACTTCAGCCAAACCTGTCATCAAACAGATATGTTTTGCCTTTACTACCTGCTATCTCTCAAACTGAGCCAATCCATGATTATAAAAGTAATCAAAGAGCAACTGAACTTGAAGAAAGCACCAGGACATGCTCTAATAAGCCCACAGATGATCAACGAATTTCCGCGTCCTGCCGCAACATACAACTCAAATCTCTTTAACGCCATGTCAAAATATGGCCATAATCCGACAAATTGGAAGAAGTCGATCATAATAATGATACCGAAACCAGGAAAGGGCAAAACCCAAACTTGTTTATACAGACCAATACGCTTGCTACCTCAAAGCTCTTTGAAACGACCTAGCTTCTCAATATTGGTGCACAAGCGAGAAATATTAAGCCTTCGCATCGCTTTCGATTTCAGGCCCAACACGGTACTATAGAACAAGTTAACCATCTAACATCGGAGATAAGGACAGCGTTTGAACGAGTAGTACTCTTGACCAGCTATTTTCTGGGCGTCGCTTAAGCATTTGACCTAGCCTGGACGGTCTAATAACTATACGAGCGCTACTTCCTGGGAAAACACACAATGTTTTTGAAAGTTATGTTAGCAAGAGAGTTTCTGCCATACAACAAAATGAACTCATAACGCAAAAATTCGAGGTTCCTCAAGGAAGCCTTCTTAGGCCAGTCCTGTTTATTCTCTACACAGCAGATATTCTGACAGATCGTCGTCTCACATTATCAACCTTTGCGGACGACGCTGCGATCCTCATCAATTCAGACAGAGTTCTAGCTCAGTATTTACTGATCATGGAGAAGTGACTGGCTAATTAGCGCATAAAGGACAATGAACAAAAGAATAAATAGCATTACGATCCCACAAACCATTGAAGAGGTGCATCTAGATAGGCGCCTCATTCACCCAAATGGAGTCGAAAGCCAACACCCTTCATTGGCTTATCAACTCGCATTCCCCACTAAAATTGGAGACCAGAGTTCTTCCGTACACTAGTATTATAAAGCCACGGCTCCCAGCTGCGGCTGTCGTACAAAGAGCTCAATCAAAAATCCTTGGAACACTAACTGGATCCCCTTGGAATATTCGAAATAAGAAAATCCATGAAGACCTCAGCATCCCATCCGCACAAAATGAAATAACGTAAATGAAGAAAAAGTTTTGGGAAATGCTAAACGTGTACCCAAAACAACTAGCACAATCACTTACCTATCAAGCAAAAAAAAACACGGTTCAGTCGAAGTGATGAGCCCAGCCCGGTAATTAATATAAGGGCCCGAATAATAGACATATTCTTCCAATAGGAAATACGTTTCCAAGAATTATATAAAGATTTTAAAACTTATTGTTAGTATCTTAAAGAGAAGATTCAATAAATAAATAAAGTTGGGAAAAAAAGAAATTAGTTATATATCGCTTCTCAACTTACTTACTTACTTACTTAATTGGCAATATAACAGCTTTAGGGATTTTGGCCGAGCTTCTCCCACAATTTTTGGTGTGCGTCTTGTAGTTGTAACACAAATTGAGGAACCTACAGTTTTACGCCGACTCCGAACGACGAATGTTTTTTATGAGAAGTTTTTTTCATTTGAGAAATACACTCGGAGGTTTGCCATCGCCTGCCGTCGGGCGGCCGCTATTAGAAAAAACTTTCTCTATAAGTTTTGATATTACTTGCCCGATTCGAACCCGGGATCCACCGGATGATGCGCGCACATGCTACACATTCGGCTACGGCGGCGACCAACAATCGTATTTGTAATAAAAAATTTCCACAGTGCATTTATCTCACTTCGTAGGCACACACACACTCACACGCACACACTAAAGTCTTTCGCTAAACGCAAAGATGCTGAAGTCGATACCACTGTAGGTAATAATGTGATTGCCTCTGCTATTTGTCTACATTGACGACGTCGACGCTGATGCCGAAAAGTGGTGGTGTGGAAACGTTCGTTTTTTTTTGTTGTTTCCAATCCTCAATGGCCTAATGTTCAAGTGATGGAAAATTAAGCCGGCGGCACTTTTTCTAAAACTTTGGTGAACGAGGCAGGGCGTGCGATAAGTCTGCACTCAAACACAGCAGAGCACTCGAACAACAACCACCGAGCGAACAAAACATCCACCAGCTAAATTATCACCATTCTCCAGTTGCAACATGCTGTGCAGGCAGCTGGAAGTCGCCAAACTTCAATCCAACATATACACGCACACACACACACGTACGCGTGAGGTTTACACAGAGCCTACATTGTGGCGCTACAACGACGAGTTTCACCCAAAGTTTTCATTCCTCATCGGGCAAAAATTATTATTAACGCCTTACCATGCGATAGCGCTGGTCACACAATCAAGTGATAGGCTGTGAAGGCTGTATACGATGAAGTGCAACGAAAAGAAGGAGGCAAGGAAGCATCAATCGGATAAATCTACAGAGGCTTGAAGAGAATTGCGAGCGCTTGAAGTGGCAGAAAGCGTTGGTGCGGGCTCGTTCATTTGCTTTTCGCGCCAGTTCACGTGGCGTTACTTTGAGTTGTGTTTTGCCGATGGCGCTGATTGAACGGTAAATGAGCAAATAAACGCCAGCTGACATGCTGCGATGGGATAGCGTCAGTGAAAACAAAAATACTACTAGCGGCAATAAAGTAAAATAACACAACAAAACCGGAGAAAGAGCAAACAGCAAAGATTCAGTGGTAAGACTAAGAAATAAATTCTTACAAAAGTACTTAAATATTCGAAATAAATATGTGACAAAACGATAAAGGCTATTGAGTTGACATTCTTTATTTAACTTATCGAAAACATAAAATATTACCAAAAAAAAAAAAAAATGAAACCAAAATCAGTGAAGCGCTGTCATTATATGTACCCACTTAATAAAACAGCCGCACTCCAACGTTCATTACATAGTACCAATTTGATGCTCTTTTGCCCTCCTGCTGGTTCATCGCGCCAATCGCAGCGCTGTCGTTCTGTCGTATGATAAACTTCTCTAATTGTCAGCTGCGCAAAGTGACAGCCAAGAGACAGACGGTAAAAATTATGTTATCTTAATAAAGTTGCTCGTAATTTCTGTTTATTGCTGATGTTTCTTGTGTTTTCCTTGTTCTTGTTTTTACTTTTGTTTGTTTGTTGGAAGCCATCATCCAGGTGTAAACTCAAAATAGCAGATGTGTAGACGGCGTGTGTATGTTTTTGTAATGAATTTTAATTTCTGTTGATAAAGAAGGAACAAATTATGATTTATTAATTTCCAATACTGAGTTTGAAATTTTTTTCGTAATAAATAGCACTTGTACTAGGTAACAGATGAAGTAATAGATAAAATGGATTGGCACCATTTTAACTTTTTAACTCGAGAATAAGAACTTAGATTCGGTTAGATGGTAGGTATTACTAAGCAGGAGCCCGTTATAAATACATCTTATACAGCACAGCAATTCTGGTTTGCTCACTTCGGATCGGGTCATCTAAATAATCCAAAAAGCAATTGGTGAAGAATTGGTCTCAACTTTTTTCTCGTATCTGCAGCTGCATTAAAATCATTAATTGGGTGTCCATTATACAGTGCCCTATCATAGCTCCAACCATTTGCCTGATAGTTTTGGCGGCCGCCGTATTCAAGTGTGTGAAAAATGCGTATTACATTAATACGGCCGGAAATAAAATAAAAGGGAAAGGTATTAATTTTGTTATACCAATCTTTCCATTGAGTCGCTGCCTATCGAAATTATCGTTACAATACGTTGCTCGATTTAACAGAAATACCTCGTGAGTGCTTAAAGTAATCCAAAATCTGGGCAGACATTTTAGTTTTCCATAGATTCTTATGTGCTTAGAAAAAAATGCTTATTCAATCGCTTTGTTACGTCCATTTCACTTCAAAAACAAATATGCTATATAACATATTTTGATTCTCTTCTTGTTCTTCTGTTTCCGGTCCGGTAGAGTTAAAAAATGATGTACTTATATATTGGAGCGGTTTTTCGTCATCTCCTGTCAGGTATGATTTAAAGATAAACCGATTTTGGCGTTGCGTCATCTTTAGTATCATTTTACGTTCTTTTGTTCGATGCTGTCGTTCTTTACTTTGCTACTGCAAGTTTAGAGATCTCTTGTTTAAATTAAACTATTTGTTTTTTTTTTATTTCTTGTACAGCTCGGCTTTGTTCTCACAGAGATTTTGTTTGAAAATCTTCTTTTAAAATTTTACCAACACCAATTTTTTAAAACATTTTAATTTTTTAACATTTAGCTAATTCCCTTAAGTGTTTTTTACTGGTAATAGGCTTTAAAATATTTCCCATGAAATTTTACTATATACTTCTTAGTATTCATTTTACTTAATTATATATTTTAGCCATTTTTTCCACTTCCTAAAAAAAACTTGAGCTGGAAAATAAATACTTTAGTAGGAGCTGAGCGAATTCGAGCAGTCTTTTGAAAATTTATTGTGTTACGAATGGAAGTTTAAAAAAAAATACATTTTTGGAGCGTCTTTGAACTTTTAAATTTACATAATCGCTGCTATCATCGTCATTATCAGTTGAATTCTTATACATGGAAAAATTCATTTCTCAGTTTTAAATATATAAATAAAAATATAAATTCATTGGGAATCTGCGCCAAGGAGAAGAAAATCTGTATGATTGATGCCAATGGGATGAACTTTTTTTTTATGGTAGTAAATAGGCAACCAAATACTCGATGATTTACAATCAATCAGAGTATAATCCTCAAATCAGCTTAGGAATTTACCTTCGATACAGCCACTGAAGATGAAGTTTTAAAGTGTATATATGTATGTATGCCATAAAGTCGAATACTTTTGGTGTGGATGGTACCTCCACTACTTTTCAAAACCAATGGAAAGTGGCAAATATTATTCCGATTCCGAAAAATAACCTTTATGATTCCGATTCAAACTATAGACCAATCAGTATTTTACCAGCTTCATCAAAAGTTTTCGAAAAATATATTTCCAATCAAATAAAACTGCATTTGAATGAAAACAATCTTTTGAGTGAGTTTGAATCTGGCTTTAGGTCTGGTCACAGTTGTTCAACAGCTATGCTTAAGATAATGGATGACTTTCTCCCTGCCTTTGGTAGTGAACAACTTACTATACTAGTACTTCTGGACTTCTCTAAAGTTTTTGATACCGCAGACCATAATATTTTGCTTTTGAAATTGAAACATTATTTCGGCTTTCATGCAACGTCGGTTGAATTGATGAAAAGCTATCTATCGAATAGGTTGCAAAAAGTTCAGTCTGGAGATGTATTTTCCCAACGCAGTACAATTTCTATTGGCGTACCTCAAGGATCAATTCTGGGTCCAATATTATTTTCTGCTTTTGTGAATGACTAAATGATGAGCTAAGAAGAATATCTGTCTGGGCCAAAACAAATGGCATTTGTTTAAACGCGTGCAAAACACTAGCACTACTTGTATCGCATTACTATCTTGACCGGACTAGCTTATCGCCAATTCTGCTGAACGAAACAGTGATTAAATTTAAATCAGTAGTCACTAGCCTTGGGTTTAAAATAAATTCACGTCTGACTTGCACAGATCACGTTAATTATGCCATATCGAAGATATATCATACACGAAGAAGCTTATGGCACACTTGCTATTCTCTACCGATCGATACAAAACTTAAATTGGTAAATACCCTTATCGTTCCCCAAATATCATACTTAGAAGTGGTATATAGTAATCTTGATTACGAATCTAGAAATACCTTAAATTTAGCTCTAAACAATGCTGCTAGGTTCATATATTTTAAAACTATGATCACATTTCGCTATATACTAAAAACATTTTTGGTCTTAGATTTGAAAATTACCTCAATGTTCGCAATATTTTATTTATATTCAAAATAATTAGATATCGTAAGCCTGACTACCTTTTTTTTAGAAATTGAACTTTGTTCAGTCATCTCGCATTGTTTTTTCAATGTATAAAACATTTACTGCCTCCAGATTATTCTATGTAAGTGTAGTCAGATTATGGAATTCCTTGCCAGTGTAAATTAAATCTATTAAATCTGCCAGATGCTTCGAAACGACAATCACAAGTATTTTCTGTAGAAATCTTTTCGTCTCCTTCGCTTCGCCTCAGCTATTCAAACTATCATTTTCTTTTCCCAATTTTGTATATGTTCTTTATCCTTAAATTTAGTGTATTACTTATTTATTATTTTTAGCTTAAGTTTAATTAATTTAAGTTTCATTTTTGTAATTTAATTGTTAAAAATGTACATCGAAAAGACTTCATGTCTTACTGTACTTCTGAAATATGTAAATAAATAAATACTGGATAGCAAATTTCTCTGGAAATATGATATTGAGAAAAGGTCGAAAAAGGCCCTGACTGCTTTGTATTGTTGTAGAGGTGCTAACGGCAAGCGTTTGGGTCTTTCGCCAAAAACGACTTTCGGCTGTTTGTATGAGCACGTAGTAAAACCAATACTTCTGTATGCGATTCTTGTTTGGTGGGATTGATAAAATTAGAAACGTAATGTGGGAGATACGAGAAATACTCTTACTTAGAATAGATTAGCTAGATGGCGCTGGAATTGAAAATCCGCAATGGTATTAGCAAAATGTGTTGCTGGTGCTATTAGAAAGGCCTATATAGTCGATGTAAGTAGTAGATGTAAAAAACTGTTACGACTTCTTCTGTACTGTGATTGCAGGGGATGATTCTTTAAATTCTTCTGCAAATATATGGAAACGTGATAAGCAAAGAAAACAAAATCTCCGGTAGCACTTAGTTCCAACATAAAAAGTTTTCGTTTGCTTAACCCATTTTAGCCTACTGGGTATTTAAATACCCATGAAAACGTTGACACTTAAAAAATTCTAGCGTTAACCACATGAAAGATATCAGAAATTTTTTTTTTTGTAGGAAAGAGGAAAGATGGGCCTACGAAAAAAAAATACTACAGAAAATTATTGCCTGGTATAACTCAAGTTACATACCGGTTAATATCGGGTTTTTTTTTTGTCTGAAAATTTTCTAAAAGAGTGCTGTAAATTATTGAGCAATCGAAAAAAAAGAAAGTGTTGAACCTTTTCAGATGGTTTAAGGTTTCCTTTGTGCAATAAAAAAATCCTATAGTGATATGTCGAAACACGGTCCCGTCGCACCTGATTTTTTGAAAATGGGTATTTAAATACCCAACAGTCCATGGTGTATACTAAATATACAATTTCCTGATGTATAAAACTATTTGTTTGAAAAGAAAAAATTACACATCTATACCGTAGTTTTATTGTTTTATTGAAATTTGACAATGCTTATAAAAAAATGAGATCATTGAGCCTTAGCAATCTTTTGTTTGTCTGGTTCGACATTGTTGTGGTAGTCGAGAAAACAAGGAGCCGGATGCAAGTTCGCTTGGCACTTCAAGCAACCATATTCAGTTTTCCCCCCACATTGCCGACAACGATGACGATTGTCTAGTTTGCCAATAAAATGGTCAATACGATCTGAGCGCATAGCCAGTTGTCCTCCGGATGCCGATAGTCTACCCGGATGATAATAGTTACTTGACTTGACCATTAGAGTTTCGCAAACCTCAACGCGGAATTCGAATTGAGACATCATTCGTTTCTTTTCATACTTGCAGCAAAAGCAGTGTAATTTCCACGCATTTACCATAGCTGCATCCAACGCGTTTGTTATTAACGGCCAATACCACTTCTTTCCTCGAATTCGGATACGATAATTATTCATCGCGTTATCAAAAAGGTCCACACCTCCCATGCGTTGATTGTATTGGTTTACCAAATTGGGATATTCAATTGTGACCATTTTTCGTTGCTTGCGGTCATAGCGCTTTGCGTTGGACATTGGTAAGTGGCTCATAAAATTTGAAAGTAAAGTTACGACCTGAAAACGAGGGAATAAATGAGAAACAAACGAATGAAATTACAAATTCTTAGTGTAACTTACTGCATTATCATTCCAACGCACTGCTATTACAGAATTGTTTTTGTCGAAGCAAAAGTCCGATGACCCGCGAGGTTTCTTTTTCATCTCTTTGATGTCTATCAGTGGGGCATGATTGGTCCGATTATCTCGAACAGTTCCCAGAGCGAAGATTCCTTCGTTTGATAAACGAGCCATTAGTTTATGACTCGTAAAAAAGTTGTCAAAAGTGACAGTGTGCTTGGCGCGGTCCTCCAAATGCGACATAAGCGAAAGAACAACTCTTTCTCCAAGTCCGAAACCTGGGCTTTCATGTACCGATGCACCAGCGTAGGGAATAAATTGATACAAGTAACCTTCTGATGATGACAAACACCAATACTTGTAGCCAAAGCGAATCGGTTTTCCCTTGATGAACATCTTGCAGGAATGCCGGCCGTAGTAGGCAATCATTTGTTCGTCAATTGAAAGGTTGTGCGCAAATATGCCGAATTGAAGGAATTTTTTATTCAATAGATCATTCAATGGTGCAACCTTTGCAAATTTATTTTGTGTGTCCAATGCAGTGTTGTCACACACGTGGAAAAATTGTTTGATTTTTTTGAATCTGTCTCGAGAAATACAGTCTTTTATTAGCGCACATCCTAGCGATTCTTTATTCGACCAATACGAATTTGTTTGCGGCAAATTCTGGTAACCAGTTATGTACAGCACCCCCAAAAAGATTTTCATTTCGCTCTTTGATGTAGAAAACGACGGACAATTATTGATCATAGCGTATTCATTGGTGGATGTGACCAACAGTTCCAACACTTCGTCCTCAATGAACATTTCCCAAAGTTGCATAGGATTCATGTCACCAATCTTATCATACAAGGCTTTGTATGAATTAGCTGTATCGTCGAATGGAGCTTTATCAAATTCATAATTTTGTTTTTTAGTCCATTTCGATTTTATTTCTTCATCAGTTCGAAGTCGCTTCTGGGTCTTCTTCGTTTTCGGCTGTGATTTACGACGGCAGCCATCAGAAATTGCGGCCATTACTACATCATCTCCCTCTTCTTCGTCGATCTCGGTTTCATTACCGTCTGATGGCATATTTTCGTTTCCATCATTGTAAGTACATTGTAATTCGAACTGCCCGACAATCTCACGAGGTAGTCCCGGTTCATCGTCTAACAACTGGACGTTGTCGTCCAGTTCCTCAGTATCGCTTACAGAATCGACAACATCGGGTGGCGTTATAATAATATCAACGGAGTCTGCATTTTGTCCAAAGTCATCTTCTCCATCAGACCAATTTTCGAGAATAGCTGCCAGCTCGTTAGCAGTCAGAACTTTTTGTCGACGAATCATTTTGCATACAAAATTTTACAAACAAAATCTTACCAATTTACGAATTGTTATAAATTGCTCAGGTTTCTGTTTATTCAATTTTTTTGGTTTATTTCACTTTTTGGTTCATGCAACGCTCTTATTTTACGTGTGCACTACGCGATGACCACCACTTATATGAACATTTTTCTCTAATTTCTGTACGTACACATTTTCTCGCTTATTTCGGGGAAGAACACTTTTCCTTGTTTTGCGAATAAAGCGGCACACACATGATTCGAACGAAATAGCGTGCTTATTCACCACACACGTGCTTATTCACCACACACACAGAATGAAAAAGAAATAGCGCGCGGTAGTTTCAAACAAATAAGTTCTAATGAAATTAGTTTACACTAAAGCCTGTCGGGTATTTAAATACCCATGCTATATCTCGGGTGCTAGGGGAGATATCAACAAAATTCTTTTTTCTTTCAACTACTACGATCCCCCTGGCAAACATACTCAAATTTAAAAAAAATCGTACAAGCCAATCTAGGGTCAGTCGTTAATGGGTTAAAATCACCCAATGTCTTCATATACGTGCAACAAAAAAAATCAACAATAGAACTTATGTGTGACCTCCAAGAATAATTGAAGGAAAGGTTTATTTACTATAAAGATAGATTTCAATTAACACTCAACCTCTCTTTGGGTCATTTTGTGACCCAAAGCGACTTCAAACTCAATTTTCTTTTGAAACACAATTTCAATATTTTTTTCCTCCCTGCCCAGTGCATGGATTTCAAAGTTAATTAAAAAAATGTATATTTACTATTTCCATTTAGCAGAAAAACTCACTATACACATTAATTGCCCTTCGGGTCATCCTGTGACCCATATAAAATATGCATTTGGGTCACCCAATGACCCATTCCATTTCGTTCTGTTTCGACTGGTGTTTGAAAACGAAACTTTGTTAGTTGTGAAATATATTTGCTGTGTTGTGAAATATATTTATAGTGAGCTTCACTTCATAAATTTTCAAGTTTCGAACAACAATAAAAGTGTAAAAAAAAAAAAATGTCCGACGCAGCTTATAATTTAAGGCCATCATGTGCAAAAGTAAGTTTTTCTATTTGTGAGCCGTAGTTTGTATAAAAAATTCCCTTTCTTGAAGCACGGCATCAGCGATGATGAAATTCGTGCTATTCTTGATTCTTCTGAATCCAGCGTTGATACATTTGCTGATGATGACGGTGGTGATGTGGATATAGATTTTGAACCAGAAATGAAAAGTGAAGTTGAAGACTTTGAAGATATTGACGATGACGAAATAAATGTTGAAAATAATAATGAAATTTCTGGAGACGAAATTCATTTCTTAAGCAGAGACAAACAACTAGTTTGGTACACAACACCTCCACCATTTTCGCTATCACGAGCGCAATCTGAAAACATAATACATGGCCGCATGGGCGTTACCGCCTATGTTATACATAGAGTGTCCGATATAAAGGACTCTTTCAACATGTGTTTAACAGCTGCAATGAAGATAGCTATTATTCAATTTTCAAATATGGAAGGGAAAAAAGTTTATAAGGAAAACTACGTTGACCTTGACGAGGCCGAATTTGACGCATATTTGGGGGTTTTGCTTTTGATTGGTAAAACTAATATATTTTCTGTTAGACTGTAAATACGTTTGTACACATATATTTATAGGTTTATACCGCTCTCATGGCGAAAGCGTTCAAAGTTTGTGGGACGCAAATCATGGTCGTCCAATTTTAAGGGCTGTGATGCCTTTGAAGCGTTTTCAGGTAATTTCACGCGTTTTAGCATTTGACAACAGGGAATTGCGTAGATCTCAATGTCGTGGAGATAAATTGGCTCCAATACGTGATTTTTATCAATCGTGGGTTGAAAACCTTAAGCATATATATGTTCCTCATGAAAATGTAACTGTGGATGAACAATTAATTACTTTCCGGGGAAGATGCCCCTTCAAAGTCTACATTCCAAGTAAGCCCGAAAAGTATGGTATAAAGGCATGGGTGGCAGCTGATGCCAAAACTGGCTTCTGCCTAAATTTCCAAATATACGTCGGTAAAGAGAGTAAGAACGCGCCACCGGAAAAAAACCAAGCAGAGCGAGTAGTGTTGGATTTGGTTTCTAGCTATCAAGGCCGGAAAGTAACTATGGATAATTTTTTCACTACACATCATTTGGCCTTAGAGTTACTCAAAAAGAGAATCACCCTGGTCGGCACAGTACGAAAAAATAAGCGGTTTTTGCCGGAATATGCATCGTCTCAACAACTTCGAATGCTACAGGAGCATACAAGTAATTTTTTTTTCCACGACAAAATCTCATTGGTGCAGTACGTACCAAAAAAGTATAAACTTGTGACAGTTATGAGTACTCTGCACCATGAGAAGGTTATTCTTAATGATCATCCAAAAAAACTCCCTGAAATAATTCAGTTTTATAACACGACTAAGGCTGGTGTCGACAGGATCGATCAGATGGTTCGCAGTTACTCGAGCAAGCGCAAAACAAATCGCTGGCCAGTAGCCTTGTTTGGAAACTTTCTAGATTTGTCAGCTATGAATGCTTATGTTATGTGGACTGAAATAAATCCCATGTGGAAGCAAAATATTTCACACAAGCGTCGCATATTTTTAGAGGAGCTGGGAAACGAGCTGGTACGTCCTTGGGTGTCAAGTCGAAGTCGCCTTCCAAACGCGCCATCATCAGCTGCTATTGTGCAAAATATTAGAAAGGCTGAAGGGGCCGGTGGATCCTTAACACCATTGGCTAAAAAAAATAAAGCTTCTGGTCGCAAACGATGCAGTATCTGTCCTCCTGGAACTGATCGTAAGACTTTTAATTATTGCTCCGTATGCAACACTCCAGTTTGCTCACAACACAGCCAAACTAAAACAGAAAAAACTACTTATTGCCAAAAACATATTGAATAATATTCTATAAAACTATAATACTTAAAGACTAAACCTGTTGAAATCACTTAATGTTAACTTTTTATTTATTTAAATAAAAAAAATGTATGCTTTGGTAAAAAAAATGAACTAAATACATATGGGTCATTTTATGACCCGAAAGGTAATAAGTGTGATTTTTTTAAAGGAGAGTTTGAGTGTTAATAGGCTAGATTAAATTATGAACGTTTAAAAATTCACACAACGATATTTTACGTACCTTTCAACGCCATAAAGTTACACATTCGCAGCATCCAAAATCCCCGTAATCACGTAAACATACACGTTTACAAAAGCTACTTTAAAATCTCTATTTTAGCGTTAAAAATAAAAATGCATCCTTTCATTAGGACTTAAAAAGAATTTCGCTTGGCGTATTCTGTGTTCTGAGCACAATAAAAGCGCAAACATAGAGCAAAAAGTGGAAAATATTTCTATATAAAACTACTATATTTCTTCCAAAAATCAGTTAGCGATGCAAGCCGCCTTTGTATGTTTATATATATGTATATGTATGAATATATGATATCTAGTTACGGCAAGGCTTTATTTTATTACCGTTACAACCTAAAGCCTTTGTGCCTTTTTATATTAAAAGCACTGATTGTTAACAATGACGAAGAGAACCTTCAACATTTAATGCATGAATAGTGAAGCTGAATGAATATAATGAAAATTCTGCACACACACACACGCACACACAAATATGTGCAGATTTCAGATCTATAACAAAGGATTCCTTGTAAACTGCACTCGTACTCTACTATATGGATGTGAATGTGAATGTGAATGTACCGACTATATAAACATTTTTGTACCTTAATCATATTACTTACTACACACAAAAATAGATATGTGCGTATGTGTATGTGTGTGTGTGTTTGTGTTTGTTCTGCAAACATGATAGTTCAGCGCGTATGTTCCTTATCCATCAGTTGTTCACATTCTGCATCTTTTATGCATAAGTAATTGCAATTTCCGAGAATGCATAAAAGTGCAAAAAAATATACAAGCATATTTATGTAATCAAAAGTTCAGCGAAAGGTGAAAGAAATAAAATGAGAGAAGAAAAAAAAAGAAAATATGTATTCGGTTAGCCTTCGGTCACTCAGATATGTTGTGCTATTGTGGCGGTGCCATTGTTTGCTTTTGAGTAAATTAATTCACTTAAACCTAGGTAAATTCTTAAAAGCGTAGTGCAATTAATACGGTATTCGGGTCAAATTTTACCCACTTCGGCAAGCAAATCATTTTCTCTCGGAAAATTTATGGTTACCATGGACTGCTGTTTGGCTTCCGGCACTTCTTTATTAAATTTGGTAGACCACTCATTTTTTAACTAATTTAACAAAAATTTAGCAAAGTGCACTAGAGTCTCTTTTGGTGTTCACTTTAAAAATTCGTAGAACCCTTTGAGCAGATTGTTGCATACATTCTAGCCATACAGGCTTAGCATTGAAGTTCGATTTCGTGATATAAGGTCATAGGGAAAACACGCCAGGTGGAAATAACACCATATGGTTTATTTCACTTCCATTGAAATTAAGCCACAGCCGAAAATTTGACATACATATATGGCTCGTCAATACGTGACGTGTCCGAATAGTTCACACACACATTGCAAAAAAATGTAGCCCCAAAACAGCTCCACAGACCGTTGGGGATGCATTTGAAAGTGGAATCAAATTAAAGTTTTTTTTTTTTACTATTTTTGAGGACATATGTATAACAATTCTTGTACAATTAAAAAGTCCAGGTGATGTTCTTCACCCGAGGCCCTGCGGCTTTCGGCTCCTGGTCACCAACACAATTAGGATCATAACCTTAGGATTATCCTTTCCACTCTATGGCAGAGGAGGGGGCTCGTTCGCTTTGATTCTTTATTGAAAGTGAAATTTAAATAAATTTATAAACGCTTTGAACCCGTTTTAATGTAACCAAGTTGCAAAAGAACACTAGGTAGGATAAGAAATAGCATGTAAAACAACAACACTAACTCGGAAAAATATGCGAGTTGAGTCAACTCGGTTAAATGATATCCGACCTGAGATATAGTGTTGTGAAGCAAAAAACCCCTTCTATTGTGAATGGGCTCAGGAAAAATACTTGGGAAATTTCAGTCAACTGTCAAATCTTGTTTGGTTTTTGGATACATACATAAACAAAATAAATAAAAATGCAAAAAGGGTAAGTAAAATTGCTTTGCGTATAATCACATAAAATTGTGAATTAAATCAATTCAAAAACAGTTCTTACTTTTTGCCCTAAGAGACTTTAGATGGGATTCTCGGCTTAATCTTCCTCATTATACTGATCGTTTGAAGCTAATAAATCTTCCTACTCTTTCCAGCCGTAGAGAAGTGCTAGGCATAATATTCATTACTAAACTACTCACAGGGTATATCGCAAGCACATTTCTTATTGCCGAAGTTAAACTTAATGTTCCTTCTCGGATTTCAAGACACTTTAAACCTCTTAATTTAAAAGAGTGTAAAACCAATTATGAATTAAATGAACCTTTCCGATGTTTATGTCAAGATTTCAACTGTCTTTCCAGCACTTTTGATATTTCGGACTCACTTTTCATCATAAAAAGAGCTGTACTGTCCTTTCTCAATAAATGATTAACGGCGGTATAATATATATTTGATTCAGCTGATGAAGTTTTTTTTTCTGTAGCTGAGCAGTTTTGGATCTCGACGCTTAACAAACTTTTTCCTTTTAACAACTCGGCACAAAAAAAAAATTAATTTTACAAAAAAAAAAAAAAAGATCCGTACGTCATGCGGACTGTGCCCCTCGTGTCGGTTGGGCGGGAAGGAGGGTAACCGTTCCGAAAAAATGGTCCCGTGGGGAAACAATTATGTTTTTGAAATGCTACCTCGCCCAGAAAGCGGAGTTGACGCACCCAAAAAGAAAGAAGTTGCCCTACGCGAACGACATGGTGTCAATGGCGATCATGGTAGGTTCAAGAAATATATGTTTGAACAAATTATATTTATATATTTACTTAATCCACTTTTAGGACTAAGAAAAGACGCCGCTGTGTTAAGGGTCGAAGATGCGCAGTCTTTTGAGGCCTATAAGGCAGCACGGGACAATAACAGCAGAACTGGCGCCTGCCTATGCTTTGCCCGCTATATGGAGCAAATGGACGAAATATTTGGAACAAGTCCGATTATTTCAAATGACCACACGATGAGTGTGGGTTACAGGCCGTTTGAAACGCTTTCGGTAAATGTGCTGACTGGAAAAAATAGCCGACAGAAATTATTTTGTTTTAAAAACATTAAAGTGAGTTTTAGTAAAACCCATTTAGTGAATTTTTTGCAATATTTTTGATGTATGTAAATTCTTCGTGCTCGTTCTTATAAAACCTTTATACATGCGGAAGAGCATTACCTTAACAATTTTTCAAAAAACATTGGTAATATTTTCTTCACTAAAAGGTTTTCACTGAAACTGGATTTTTTTTAAATTTGCTTTTGGTTTTTATTTTAATGATCTGAATTGAATTTTATATAAGATACTCCTTGATAATTTGTTTTTGTTTTATAGATTTTAAGTTGAATGAAATGCAATGAATTCTTGTAAATATTTTTATTAGTGAATTCAAAGATATAAATATATATATGCAGTGAAATTTTTAAATAATATTTTGTTGTCTTAAATAATAAAAAAGGTTTTGGCTTCTATCAAGGGCTGCATCTAGGTTTGATTCCTCAAAACATTCATCAAGTACAAACGTATTTTCATCACTCACATCGTTGATATCACACAAATTTGCTAGTTGCCTAAATGTCACGGTATTGCTTACATACCAAATGTACATATACACCGATTTTGTTTGGTAATATACGGCTTCTACCATCACCAGATGTGTCAGGTACGCAGTTAAGACTCCGAATACTTCACTGAAATAAAATAGCATTAAGTTTATGCATTTCTTTTACACACATTTTGCTATTACTTGTTAGATATTCCACCGTTTGGCATCTTAGCCTCTGCATTTTGAAATCTGCCTCACTCATTGCATCGAGCGTACCTTCAAAATTGGAGCACTTCTCATGTGCCTCGTTTTCACTCTCTGAGTCTTCAGAAGAGCTAGAGCTGGCATATATCGTGTCCAATACTTCTAGTACTTCTTGCAATTCTCTATTGCGACGTGATTCGCAATGCCCACCCGCGTACAAAGACATAATCTACAAACGCAAAAGGTTATTTAATGCATTTATTTGATGTTTTTTAAATGAATTTAATAACTTACCACAGAATCCTCCGAATTGCTCATTTTATTTTGCTTCTTTAAAATTTCACTAAAGAAATCATATGTTTAATGACAGATTTTGCCAGTGTTGTGAAGTAACTAAAAGACAATTTTATCCGAGTTGGAGTGTTCTTTTCCAACTAGGTTACATTAAAAAGGGCTCCTTATTCATTAAGAAACAATAAAATCGATAGAAGTAAAAATAAAAAGAAATGATATATCAAAAGTAATTTATTTATAAAAATATAAGTTAAAAATTTATATTATACCAAAATTATCAAAGATGCAATAACTTCCTAATGACTTAGTTTCACTTTTACATTGAAAAATAAGACCGTACGCAAAAATATGACCTTATTTTTCAATACGAAGTGACATAAAACCAAATGGCGTATTACCTTTGGCCTTATAATACAGTACCTTCAAGATCAATTCATAAGCGATAATTGTTTGTATCAACTCTTGTCTTCACCAGAGCCCTAGTAAAGTCAGCAATGCCCGATTTTGATTCGCGTTCGTCCTGCACAGAGAAATGTCCAGTCTGGAATCTTCAGAACCACTTGGAAATGGGCCATGGCGGCGGCGCAATCATTTTGCGAAGACAGAAGAGAATCACAAAGCGAGTTTCCGTTTACATTTAGTAGAATTTCGTATGCTCTTACCTCAGTCAGTTTATTGCATGCTTTCTCGTCTCCATTTTTACCGAACGTTTTGAAATTTAGAAAGATATCTTGTAAAACAATTGCAAAGGGTTTCGTATTGTTGGTTTTTTTGTAAAATTTCAGAGACACCAACTAATCCCTTTTTATCAGTCCCTTTTAGAAAACAATTCGTTACCTATGTAAGTAATTAAATTGATTTTGAATTGCTTCTGCTTAGCTTTAATTCGCAAGCCAACTGACAAACTTTGATCATCTTTGGTGTCAATTCACCACCAGGAGCTCACCGTTCAAACTCTTTCCGTGGTCTCGGATGTATTATAGTGGATTCAATATTCGCTGCTAATTAAATATCAATTAACATTTCATTTCAACTTCTCCAAACATTACAACTATAAAGCATTCAAATGATTTAAGTTATAGTGAAAAGTGGGAGACTGTGAGCCATTGTTTTGATTAAGGGATTTTGTTATCTAACGCAAAATCTTACGGATAAACATTATAAAAATATAGTCTTCTTAATATCACGTATCTTCATCAGTGTTATACGGTGAACTTAATTGACCATTTATCGTTGGATTATCTTAGTTGACTGAGTTGACCAGCATTCAAAAAGCGGCTTATGTAACTGCTACTAGGGCCATTACGTAGTGTTCTACGGATGTGTTTAAAGAGATTCTGACCAATTCTCCATAGAGCGCCACATTCGCCAAATGGCGGTAAATTCTGCAATCAGACTTGTGGCGCTTGCCTACCATTTTAACTACCTTATGGCAGAAGCGCTGGGAATTGAAAGAAACAAATGGGTGCTGAAAGAAAATAACAAAGATATACGAAAATCATGAATTTGCCCAAAAGACAAAGCAACATTCTTGAAACGAGCATTATCAACTGATAAATTTTAGTATAGAAAAGGATTGTAAGTGAGTGTTCAGCTACCCTTTTGAATCAATATTCCCTTAGTTGCCTGTGCTGCCGGCTATTGGAAGATATCCCATAAGGAAAGAGCTGACGAATTGACCAGGGCCGAAACATCTCTTGATGAATTTGTGCCAGAAAGGATTCGCCGCCTTGGAGAAGTATTCAAGAGAGAGAAGCACACTTGTGGTTCACACAAATGGCAAAAGCAATATGAAACTGATTATAATTATACATGAAAAGTTGTTACAATGAAAAACTTGTTAGAAAATATAAATTTTATTTTAATTTGAATATTAAAGTATTGTAATGCAATATAAGATATGCCATCTAATACAAATCGAAAATGGTAGAATTTTTAAATACGCCAAGAAAATATATATGTGCTCAGCCATGGTGGGGTTTCTAAAACACTGACATCGCTTAGCTTGCTGTTTGTTTCAAACATCATCTACAATTTGTGGCGTGTGTTTTAATATTTAACTACACATTCGGGGGCGTACAGTTTCGCGTCTTATTTACTAAACCCTTACCATTTCCAAGCTTTCTTGCTTGAAAACATGCAAAAATTATCTATCACTTGTGGTGAAATGTGACTTTATTAAAAAAAAAAAACTAATCATCTAATCAACTAATCGAACTAGTCTAGAAATGGTGCTGATCTAGTCCAAAAATGCTACTGAACTTGTCCAGAAATGATACTGAACTTGTCCAGAAATTTTACAAACATAGTCTCGAATAAGTCTTGAAAAAGGTCCCGAAGTAGTCTTGCAATAGTCTCAAAATAATTCTGAAATGAAACTGAAATAGTCATTAAATGGTACCGAAATAACTAGTTCCAAATTCTGACGGAGCTAGTGTTGTTGCTCATAGGCATTTTACATAGCCGCACAAATCTTACAGGGAACATTTTTCTCACACTGTGGATTTTAAGCCGACGAAGAGACGATGAGTGTCGATCCTCTTCTCAGGATATTTTCCTAGATTTGGCGTATTGAGAATATGTGGCCAATGATTTCTAAACATTCTTGAATAGTAATCGATTCACGCTCTTGGCTTTGTTGTCTCGTAGCCGCACCACTGCTGCTCGTATTTCGACACCAGTGTTTTCGGGTTCGGGATCTGCATCCCCATTGCTACCGTTTTCGCTGACACCATTTAACTAAGTGGCAAATGTTCCTGCCACAATCAAAGTATGCTTTGAATATCAGTTAATAGGCCACCGTTCCCTTTCTCACCCCCTCCGATCGCATGACCCGATAGCACTTTTTCATTCATCGCACCAGTCGTTCATTCTCATCTAGGTGCATGTACTTTGCTGCTCATAGGCGTATGCTCATTTTGACTGTGATAAGTAAATGATTCGAGTGAATGTTCGGTCTTCGGAATGCACATACGTCTAATACTAACTGAAACATGCCTGGCGTCTCCCGCATTATGGTTGATTTGCTACCATATTTTTCTATCTAGATACAGCCACGTACTCTAGAGAATTTTACAATTCTGGAACCTACAGACTGCCATGTTTGGGTCGCCTAAAAAGTCGATCAGTGTGGCGAGAATTTCGTTCACCAAAATGCGCAACACAACACTTGCTCTATTTGACATTTAGTAGATGTCCCATGGTCCTATGGTCTTCTTATCTTGCCCCATCAATTTTATTTTTAGATGACAGTAATGTCAGCAACTATTATCACTGGGACATCTCCATCTACCCAGGCAGTGCTCGTGTGGAGTCACCCGTATGTCTTGGCATTCCCCATTTGCGAGGACTACTACACATGGAACCATCGACGTTCATAGCACGATTGTAAAAATATTCAACTATTAAAATAGCGTTCTATCCATTATGTACTATACAAATTTAACTTTGTAAATCGACGTACCGGAGAAAATACCACTAAAATAAAAATTACTACTAAACACTCAAAGTTCTATAAATTTTGAAGTACTTTTCACTGTAATAACTCATTAAAATCCATTCGCTTTGTGTCTGTAGACGAACAATAAATTTTCGGAAAATTTCACAAATAAAAATAGCCGGCAATACAGGTACAAGTGTATATTAAGTTAAAGAAAGACAGAGTTTTAGGATGGCCACAAACATTTTCTTAGTATTTTTAAACTACTTAAAAGAAGTAAAAAATTGAAATTGTCGAAAATAAAACTGCACGTGAAAAGTACTGCAACTAACAAATGGCAACACAAAAAGTGCCAAGGACAAGTTTAAGTAGTAGCTAAAATTGCAATGCTTGCAATGTCATTTCTAAACGAGTTGTATGTTGCAGAAAATTTAAGAGTTTTAACATACTCAAAACTTGAAATTTTCAACTTTCTTATTTACGCGATGCGCTGCAGAAGTGGCAGAGGTATACGAGTATTTTATAGATACAAACCATACAAACGTGGGAATGGCAAAACTGTTTACAAACACTAAGTAATGTGCATGGGCTTACTATGAAATGTGCACATTTGAAATCACATACATATATTGTGATGTGGAAAAAGATGTGAGAAAAAAGTCATATATAAGTACTATGTACTTTTACTAGTTGTCCAAGCATTCGCGGTAGGTTACGTATACGCCTGGGTGCTTACCAGCAAGAACTAGCAATGTGTGCTCTCCAAAGTATGAACAGCAGCAGCAGCACCATCACAGCGTCGATATAATAGTTGTCAAAAGTGCAATGCCGGCACTGCAACGGTACTATTAAATGATCCCAAAAAAAAAAACGACACAAAAAATCTTAAAAAGCCATAACTTCAACAACCGGCTGCTCCTGACGTTCACACACGTACACACACACACACACACCAACACCAACACGCATATCTCTCTCTGCGCACGCTATATCTAAACAATGTTGCCGGCAACTTAAAATGTTGGCACACAAATAGCCCGTGGGAAATTTACGCCAATAACTTGCAACTGCTTATGATCTCTAACAAGTTTTGAGTGTCGCACAGATCCACTCCTACATCCAAACAGGCACAGAGCAGCACAAATACATGAATGACGGTATGAAGCAACTTGCAGTGAGCATATAATATTTGTGTATGTACTATGTGTGTGCTTTGAGAGTGTAGTTGATTTAGAAATATTCGACATTTTTTCGGCACCAGTAGATATTCACACATTTTTTTTTTTTTTGTTTGTTTGCACAGTTGTCGCGTTGTACACTTTTCATTTTTCCGCTGTTCGCTTTGCTGCCAATTTCATTCCCATTTGAGGGACCAAAAGCAATTGCGATTACTAGTAGACTTGCTGCTTCAGCTTCGGTCGCTTTTGCGGGCTTCAGAATGCCATATAGATGAATTATAAGATACAATACACTTTTGTATAGTTGCAAAGAGATTGCATATGGTGCATTTCCGAAATTTGTTTAAATTATAAATTTGTTTTTTTTTTTAAACAGACAGATTTATAAAATATTTCTTGAAATATAAACGAAACTAAAATACTAATTTTGGTATCCAATGTACCCGAATATGTCGAACTTTGCAAGCGTCTTTCATTTCTTAGATGTTGTTTGGCCGGGTAATAGTTCGTTGACTGGCCCAAAAAAAGCCAAAATACGAAAAAAAATTCCAATTGAAAAAATGGAAAATTGAGGAGAAGTGATGAAAAAAAACCCGCCGAGACAGCCCGTTTGACACACATAGTTTAATACTTCATATAACTCCTGTATAGTTTAAATAAATTTGACATTTAAAGCAGGTGGCAAGCCTCTTAAAAATATTCCTAGATATGCACCTTCTCCTCGGCGATGCTAACCATTTAATACTCACATTTTGATATTTTATATACTTGTGTATAATTTAATAAAACATGACGTTAAAATATAAGTTCAATATTCTCCCCGCCGAGATGACCCGTTTGATAGCCATATTATCATATTTCATATAAGGGGTGATTTTTTTAGACTGATAGAAATTTAAATTGAAATAAAACGCATAAAAAATGAAGTATGATGTCAATTTTTTTTTTATTTGAAAGATATTTTCATGATATTTAATATTTAAAAACGATTTTTGGCATATGTTTGTCACGACTCGCTTTGGTGAATCGGATGCGATCAGTCCAATTTTGAATTTCCATCTTGTGGATGGACAAAGTCCAACTTGTTGAGCACGGCGGCGTATAGACAAATTCGGATCTTCTCCAACACTATCACTCACAGCTCCAATATTTTCTTCTGTACGTGCAGCTCTTTGTCTTGTTGTTGGTTTTTCGTCGAGTAGAGTAAATGTTGTTCGAAATTTATCAACAGTTCGACGAATAAGCTGCTCTGATGCTTATGATGCTCGATTATGTGTACCATAAAATTCACGAAGTGCTCTATAAGTTTGGCGAACAGAATATTGGTTTTTAAAGTAAATTTCCACAATTTGTGAACGTTGTTGCGGCGACATTATTTCCATGATGAATGGTCAATGCTTGCTGAACAGAAATGTCAAAACGAAATGTCAAAACGAAGTGTCATTTACCAGCTGTCAAGTGACAGCTATCCCTATCGAAAGTTCTTAAAATCGAACTTGCAATCTCTAAATAATAAGTATAAACTTTAAATTCGAAAGGAACCACTTGCCACTCATATTTTAATACTTCACAGAACTTTTCAAACAAGTGGAAACCTACTTCCAAGCAAAAATTATACTTACGACCTATTCTCAGTCCCATCAAATTTAGATAAAAATTTCATAAAAATCGGTCAAGCAGTTTCGGGGGAGTTCAGCCGCAAACTACGTGACACGAGATTTTTATAATTAAATATACATTATTCATTTAGTTGATAACAATTCTTTCCGAAACGGTATGAGCCGCTTATGTTTGCCACTAATATCATAATATTTCGGTAAATTTATTTATTTAGTTAAATTAGCCATTTTTAGGAGGTCGGCACCCAATGTAAATATATTTTTTAAACTAAATTTTCTTACAACTTTTTCACTTGATAACCATGATGTAATATTTAACGAATATAATCGAAATTTTGCCTATTTCTATCTCTTTTTTTGGCAACATTATATTAGCGTATCAGTAAACTAGTTAATAAAATCCATCAACTGTTTTAAAAGATAAAAATCCTTTTCAATTTTCAATTGCGACTATTTCGTTCCTTACCAGTATTGTGAAATGGGATTGAGGTAGATCACTTATGCCTCCCTCCATTTTCCAACACAGTTAAGTTTCAACTTAGTTTTTGGAACATTTTTGAATAGGTAAGAGCAGTCTCTTTACTGCAGCTAGCTAATAACTGTGAACTCTTCGCGAATTATTCAGTCCGCTACCTTAAGTATAGCCAATATCTCGGATTGGTAAACCTTTGTCATAGTAACTTAGGCAGAAAAGCATCTGAATTGCTGTCCAGACGACAACTAGCTCCAGTACTAACAAGAGAGTACATTGATATCTCCATTGTTCTATTGTAGGAAAGTTTACGGTATAGATACTTTTTACCAAAATTGATTCTCGGTATCAGTTTGTTATTTGCGGTCAAAAACAAATGATGATGTGGTATTTTATTGAATTATATTTAACTTTCTAAACGGATGACAACCTACTTCAAATTGATTGGCGAAAATGATGACTTCAGTTTTCTCCATATAATGAAGTACATCTTTCAAAAATTTCAGTTATTTTCCTGAGCGAATTGATCCCACTTTTGCAAATTTCTTCTTTTTTTTTGTCAAACTCAATTTAAAAGACATAGGATAAAAGCTCCAAGACGCCAAATGATAATATCAGGGACCTCAAATAATCCAAATTTTAACCCAAAAAAATCATGCGGAGAGAGAAATGCTAAATATACATGAACTAAAACAACATACTCCCTATAACAAAGACTATCTTCAGCGACATTGTTTGGTGTTTTCTTTTTTGAGTTTTATTTAAAACAATTAAGTTTAATCGTTATGCTTTTATTTTATATTTTTCCAGAAAAATTATCGTTTTTTCGTAGTTGTGTTTATTGCTAAGGAAATAATCAATTTTTTTATATGTTTGTTTTTTTTTTTTGTAAAATAATCGACTAAAATAAAAAATAAAATTTACGAAATAATAATTAGTTTATGAGCAAGAAAGAGAAATCAAGAAGTAACGATTAAAAAGTATTTTTTTTTTATAAAGGTTATAACCGTTACGGTCCCTGGAAAATATTAATGAACAATAATAACTAGTAGTTTTTGTATAAAAAGTTATCTAATATATTCATTACTTTGAATTTTTTGCTGTGGGCTGATTTAACTCGTAGAAATCGCCCGTATTCAGCCCTATTCTGCATTTCTATTACGTTCCCGCATTCCGCTCCGTATCGATTGGAATTAGGTATTTCGAGTTACGACGGAATCGAAAGAAAAAGAGGAAGAGTGGCAACCTTTTCGAAATCAGCTGTTTGCCTTGGAATGTGTGAAATTGAAACAAAATAAAGCAAACAGATACAAATTCGTGGTCAAACTATTGCTTTTTAAATAAAATAAATAAAAATATAATCGCGTAATGGATTCAATAGCCGCGGCGATACTACTTGAGGAGGGCGACAACGAATCCGAGAATGCTGACACGAAAGTTGAAAGGAGAAGATTGCGAGATATGTGTGATCCATTTCAGATGAGTGACGAATTGTAAGAAATTGAGTTTGAAAGTGATAAATCTTAATTCATTGATTTACTTATTTAGATTCAAAAAAAAACTTTAGACTGAATAAGGACGCTTTCAAGTATGTCCTAGATACTTTTGCGGAAGAAACTCAACCAAGTACTTTGACATCGTTATATCCGCTTAATCGCGTAGTGGCTGCATTGAGATTTTTTGCGGAAGGCAGTTACCAACATGGAGTTGGCGCAATCCCTTTTGGTTGCCATTATATCAGCCAATTTTTCATACTGTTCTGGCGTTGTTGTTTTTGACCTGCAAACATATCAAAAAACATCAATAAAGCCCACAAAACTTAAAAAAATCATGTTGATGACTTTTAGAACTATCAACAACAAGTTTTACTCACATTTTTAGGAAAATTATATTTCAAAAGTACACGAAAATAAAAATCTAACCGTCCCCCGCCAACAAAATTTCAACTTACAAAAACGTAGCTACGATCGCAATGTAGAATACAAAAAATTGTAAATTTCGAGGATTGATCGAAACTCATCGAAACGCAGAATGCCAAAGTTGCCAAACTGAGAAAATTTCGATTCGAGTCGAAAAGCAGAATAGGGCTGAATGTTTTTTAATTTCTTATTTTATCATAATCTTTGTTGGTGTTCAGCATTGGTTTTTGGTGTCAAAAAATAAAAAACGAAAAATATACCAAAACAATTGCCCAATAGTTACACCAATTCTAACAAAAACACCGTCAAAAAAGCGAAATATTTTATTATACGTATTTATTATACTTATTGCATTTGATTTCACTTTCTTTTACCTTTTTTATTTCAATTTTTTCCAAGTCACTTTTAACTTAAGTTTCTTTTCTTTGTTTGAATTTATTTTATTTTACTATAATTAACTTTATTTTTCCTTGTCCTATTTTAATAATCATAAAAGTTTGGCGCTCACATCACAAAGCTTGAAGCAGAAGGTTTGAACCCGGAGCACTCCGGATTATTGCAAATGTCCCATTCATTAGGACTTTAATGGATACAAATTTTCCGCATAAAAATCTCTCATGATATTTTATTACATATCTGAATTTAAACTAGATGTTTCGCTCAGGCATAGTATAATATATGTTATCTTAAATGTGGCAATACATCTCTATATATATATATATTAATTTTCAATATTTGCTGAAGCCCACTCGGCTCGTGTGTATTCTGCTGGGTAGCAAACTACACCGTTTTCGTATGTTTATTGTATTTATAAAACGGCATAAAAACAAAGATATCTATGTGTGTGATTGTGCACATAGATATATCCCGCTGCTCTGTGTCATGCAATATGGTTATATGTATATATACAATGGGATTACCGTAAGTTTGCAAAAAAGAAAAAATCAATGAAAATACAAAAAAAATAATAATAATAATAATATTAAGAAAGGACTGAAGGAAAATGTGGAATTTTCCGAAACTGCAACTGAGTATGAAACAACTATCCTTAACTAAGTACCGTACGCTGGGATAAACGAATACTCCAATGGAGTATTGTATATTGAAATGTAGCAATACTTCAAAAAGGACATATGGTTATGTTTTGCTAAGCATGAAAATTCGTTTGCAGTCCTTAGACAGAGCCAAAAAGTTCACCTATAATTAAAAAGTTCGACGTGTAAAAAAGCTTGGTGGCAAAAAAAAAAACCAAGAAGTGGCTGGATTGAAGAGCATTTTGCTGGAAAATCTTCTCAATTTTACTTTGAATTTCTTATCAAATTTATTGAAATGGAAAACGGCTGAAAACAGGAAGATACTTATCTTCTTGATTATTCATTTTTATGAAGTTGTGTACAATTGGATAAAGAAATTATTTTTTTTTTATGTTAAAGATTTTATAAAGTAAATTTATACGGAAATCCGCTCGTTTTCCCTACAATATCATTTAATTTATTAATAAGGAAGTCTTTTGATTTTTAAAAGAGCCTTTTTTAATTCAAATTTAATACTTTGTGAATAATCTACGTTATATTGTTTTTTTAGTTTAATATTATTAACATTTTTCTTTGGTTTCGCGCAAAGCGAATTCATATAAAGTGTAGTTTTTTTTTTATTCACCAACATGTATTTGGTTTTTTTTTTTTGCGTATGAGCTTTCAAAAACCGTAAAGCAAAAACAAAATTTATGTAAATTTTGGCAACTCTTACGCAGAAGTAAAAACTAAATATATGAGAATTTTGTGGTTGTAATTATAACACCACCTTATGTGAATTCGCCTTGGTTTTACGTATTTTAGAAATGAAATTTTTTGATTTACTTATTTATTGTTTCAGCAGTATTCAATGAATAAAGTTATAATTGTTTTTAAAAATGAATAGCTTTACTCGATATTGGGCAAATAAATGCTTTATAAATGCAAAGTATTATAAATCTAAGAATCACAAGTATAAGATTTGTAAGAACATGAATTATAACAATTACAAGCAAATATGTAAAATCTGTTATAGTAATATATAAGTGCTTAAAATTTTTATAATTATAAGTAATTAAATTTAAAAAACAGTTAAAAAAAGTGTGTCTTTTTTCAGAAAATAATCTACTTCAAATAATTTAGTTGATAATTATGATCTAAGGATTATTAAAATTAAGGGAAGCTTTCATTTCAATAATCTTCATAATTATATTAAAAAGTTGTCATCTTAGTTTTATAGACATTCCGGTTAATGTTATGAATTCGAATGCAACACATAAATAAAATTTATCTTCAACAATATTCTTCAATTGTGGAAACGTTGCAACTCCTTTATGAACAGTTTTCAAAAAATGTACATATAAATATATACAAATGTATATGTATGTATGTCTACGTCAAATATCTTAATTTTTATGCCATTTTCAACGACCTCACAGTTTTTTTTCAATCTATCATAATTAAGTTTTTTAAGCCTTCTTCCGTTAAATCCCATTACGTGTATCTTCTTTTAACGTATTAGTTAAACTAAATTTTTTCTTTTAAGCAGATGGCAGCTCTCTCCAAAATTATTTTCGATATAAAGCTTTCTTCCTTCGTTTGGTCTCAATAATTTATAATTCTACTACTTTTTTAAACAGGTGGCCCTCCAAAATAATTTTTTTAGGTACGCATTCTTAAAATTTGTAGTTTGGCGCTCATTTTGTAAAGTGTCGTTTATATTTTTAGTAATTTGCATTTGAAAAGGTATTTGCGAAATGAAGCTATATTCAACCTCGCATATAATATTAGCTGAATTTAGTTTAACGTATAATTTTTAATTTTCACTAATTTTTTATACAGGCAGCTTCGCCAAAACTATTTGCGAATTTATGGCATCCGAAAATGTATGGTTTGGCATTCAAACTGTAAAATGCCGTTTAATTTTTTACTTAACTAAATTTGCATATAAACAGGTGGCAACTTCCTGAAAGAGTATTTGTGAAATTAAGCTTTATTGGACCTTATATATAAGACTAGTTGAATGTGATTGAACATATTATAATTATGAATAATTTTTTAAACATGTGGCAACACTCTCTAAAATTATTTTTGAAATTACGCTTTTTTATAATTCAAATTGTGAAATGCCGTTTAGTTTTTTACTTAATCAAAATCATTTAAGCGGTTATAGCGCTAATTAATTAAATATGTAACTCATGAAATAAAAAACAACGTGGCAGAGGCGCACTCCCGATGAGTACTATCTCTTTAAATTTAGTACGCGAATTAACTCGAAGTTTGTAACTAACTTAGTCTTCGGTCCATTCCACGATGTAGAGAAAGGACGTAATGGCAAAAGCACTTCCGTTATATCGTAATTGCCTCGTTTGACAGATTGACATCATTTAAAGGACTTATGGAAACCTTTTTTCACAAATTTTGTGTAAAAACATTGATTTTAAAAATTAAGTAATAAAAGTAGAGTGCTTCGAAAATAATACCCCCAAGTTCATTTTTTTCGCTTATTTCGACGATGTTGCTGTTGCCAAATTGGTTGAGTACTTTCGTTATCCTTTTACTGCCTTTTACTCTTACTTGCTCATTTACGCAGCTTTCCAAAACACACAGAACCTATTTTGCTATTACGAAAACTAAAATTCGATCAAGCTTATTATTCAAGCTTAAATTTTTTCAGCCTTTTGTTTCCTTTTCCAAACCAATCTGTGTATCGAGTTCGAACAAATTACCTATAATAATAATAATAATTTGGCGCTTGCACCATAACGTACCTTGATGTTTGGCCGAAATTCTCCGACAATTTGCGGTGTGCGTTTTGATGTTGTCACACAAATTGAGGGATCTACATTTTTACGCCGATTTCAAATGCCATGTGATTTTTGTGAGAAATTTTTTCATGGCAAAAATACAATCGGAAGTTTACCATTGCCTACTGAGGGGCTACTGTTATTAGAACCAAATTTTCTATAATTTTTGAAGTTACTTGCACGGCCAGGATTTGAACCCACCGAATGAAGTGCACAGACGCTACACTTACGGTCATGGCAGTCGCCTTGATTTGCCACTAATTACTAAAATATTGATTTTTTATTTTTATACCATTATATTTTAGTGGTCCGTGGTTTTTGTCCAATTTTAATAATTTTGCACATTTTTTTTTTTTAATTTCAAGGCGAAAATTATGTGTATTAAAACTTTTATATTTCAACTAAAATTAACTTAAATGAAGACGAATTAATTATTTAACAAAAAAAATCGAATTAATTAATTAAAATTCATAAACGAATAAACTTTTTTTTTGCATTTGCATTTGTTTTTTCCTTTGTTTTATTGGAAGATAAGAACAAAATATTTTTCAATTTAATAATAGGAAATGAATACTCACAAAGCAACAAATTTTCAACATAATTTTTGTATACTTCTTGTGAAATTTGAGAAAAAATTGCCCATTTCAACTCCCGTGAAAATTTTCATATCTCCGTTAGATAATGCAGTACATGCAATTGAAAAGTGGTATAATTCTCGAAAACTTCGCTTTACATATTGGTATGAAAAATACGTATCGAATATTTTCGCCTATATAAAAAGAAAAGATATACATTTAACGCGAAAAAAATATGTTGGTGGCGAATTTCGGGTCGAATACCCCACATATTATCCATCCTTATATTACTCTCCTCAAAACTATTCACCTTAAAATAAGTGCAAATTTTAATTAGGATTATATAACTATTTAATGATAGCATTGCGAACGCTTCCAACCAAATAATTATCATTAAGGGGTGTTAGCTTAAAATGCAAACAACTGCCAACAAAAATTGACTTCAATGAGAAACTAAACTATATTTAATTTTTAATAGTTTAAAGTCATAAAATTCGCAACAGTTTTTAGCAGCAAGTGATATTATCTAAATTACTTTACAATTTTTACTGGCAATTCACAAACTCATTCTCTTTACTTCTCCAAACCTAAAACCATTTAAAGAAAGTGACATACTAAATTCAACTGCTTCATCAAGATTGAAGTTTTCCGAACTCTCCAGATCAACACTTTCCCCCTTTCTACTGCACATTTCGCAAAAATGACAGTTCAATAACTTCACAACGTTTACAAGGTGACATTTCAATGTCTTAACATATCTAAAGGTATAGAAAAAGATTTGGATTTAGAGCTAAGTGTCAAAATGCAGTATTAACTTAAACATATGAGACATATAAGTGTGTGTGTGTGGAGCATAAAGAATGACGATAGATGAACCACAGCCACTATCGAATGGGTCCAAGCGCCAACCAGCCAACCAGCCAACCAACCAACTACGGCAAGCAATGCAGACTAATAACTATAACACATGTACATTACAGATATATAGCAAGTGTATTCTGGCAACAAAAAAAAAAAAAAAACTATCAAACACCAATAGCATGAGCATAGCGATAGTGCTTGATGATAGTATTACACATTTTTATGGTTGGCCATAACGGTGCTGATGGTGAAGTCCGTCCACCGTTCATTTCAACACGCTAGTCATAGCCATCACAGGGTCATTCAATAAATATTTATTCAAGTGTGAAGAATACACTTTGGTCATATATGGGCGTACATACCTAACTTTATATAGTATCGACTGTACCACCTACAGTCGCATTTCGTGCTAGTTTCGAATGCAGTATTTGTAAGTAAATATGTAACTTTGTATGCATGTGTGCCATTTATAATTTCGTTCAATACTTAACCCCTACTTAAATAGCGCTGAACTGCTGAATAGCTGAACTGGCGTGCACACCACCATTTTCCTTTTTTTTTTTTGCTTTTTGTTTTGTATGCACTTAAGTGTAAATTTGTAAATTAACACGTTGACAGCTAGAGAGCGGTTGTTTAGATCAAATTTATTTACGCGAAGTTTTTCTTCTTAAAATGAAGAATTCAAGAGCTCTGAAACTTAATTGTTGCACCAGAAAGTGCGGATTAATGCAAATCCTCATTCACTTACGGGCGTACCACCAAAGATAAATATCGATGCACAGAAATTTCGAAATAATATGCGAGAGATGATGGAAATTAATTCTATTTGGAAATCTATACGAATGTTTGTTAGATTTTTTCTAAGCTCAATTGTGCCAATCGCAGCATGCCAATATTAAAACTTTGAACTATAAACCGATATTTATGCTTATAACTATGTCGCGACTCAAGAAAATAGGAGCAAAAAATTGCAAAAAGAAAAAAAAACACTGTGAAAATACCATATAGCTCCAAAAATTGTGAAGTGCGCGAGCGAATTCATCGAATCTGAATCCATCAAAATCGATTTGTAGTACACTAGATGACAAATTGTAGTAGAAGTTCACCCAAGCGTCAACCGTCATAGACTATATAAGCGGCAACTTTCGATAGTAGTTTTATTTATTTTTGGAATATCTGTAGTATATGTATGCACGTAATTAAAAAGTCAACCCCGTCTATTCATGTCTAGCCAGAATGAAAATGAAATTAAATGAAAATGATTGTAATAATTTCGACAAGAAAATCATGTTCATTCTATGTCAACATGGCTAGATGAATATATCTGAAATTGTAGCTAGCAGGTGTATCTGATATGCCCCATATAAAGTTATAACTTTAATTGATATCCGAATTATATTACATTAAGGAACAAATATTGATACAACTATTGAAAGTGTACAATTCTACATTTTTAGAGATTTAAAAAACATTGACTATCTTACACTAAATAACATTGATAGGCACTGCGTAAAGAAATTGACATCTACTGACGACCAAATGTAATACTTACAGAAGAATTTAGTAAAACTCTTTGACACACATGTTTTCCATCAAGATAAGGTTAGGCGAGATTGTGACAAAGTTTGGTTCAACTCAGTAATTAAAAAAGCTATCGAGAAGTGCGATATAATGTACGACATTTGGAAAAGATATAAAACCAATGATTTTCACAATCAGTTATCAGTTTTGAGGCAGGTGATTGTTAGAAGGATTTGAAATGTATTTTTAAAATATTTCTGCACGGTCAGTCGGTACCAAACAAACTTGGAAAAAAAAATCAAAAAACTATCGACTTTGCTAAAATTAAAGTGAAAAGTGCCACAGATAATAAATGAATACTTCCTAAATTTTGATATACACCTTGTCTTCCTAAAAGCTGCTCTGCGAAATAACAGCCCTTGGCCGGGTGAAACCCGAGTAATTTCGGTACGTAGAGCAGGCTGTCTTGGGCGAGCGGTGGACTGCGAACTACCTGAGTGGTCGACAGGCATCGGTGTATTTATCAAAACCGAGAAGAATTAAACAAGGGGTACCACAGGGTGGAGTTCTCTCCCCGGTTCTGTTTAATCACTACATCTCGAAGCTCCCTCAACCCCCGGAGGGGGTTTCAATAGTCTCATATGCCGACGACTGTTCGATTATGGCATCCGGAAATGCAATTGATGACATGTGCTCGCAAGTGAATGGTTACCTCTCAGACCTTGCTCGTCTCTTCACAGATCGGAACTTGTTTCTATTCCCTGTTTCTTTCTATGCGCACCCAACTGCAGTCGTCAATAAAGTACAGAGCCGCAACAAAGTCCTCAAGTCGCTAGCCGGCAGCACTTGGGGCCCGGTCGCTTTTAAACTATGCCACTTTAATTTGGTCGCCTGGGACAAGCAGGACACAGTGGATGAGATTACAGGCTAACTAGAAAGCAACACTCCAGACGGCAACGGGATGCCTTCTGATGTCTTCATCAACTCTCGCCCTATGAATGCCGTCCCCGGGGTCAAACCACCTCCCATAGTAGAGGAGGAGCTACAGCTGCCTCGTAAATCCCATGCCACTCTGGCTCAACTACGTTCTGGATATTGTAGCAGGTTAAACTCCGATCTATCCAGAATTAACCCAGACATACTCAATGTATGTCCGGCATGTGATAACTCCCCGCACGATAATGCTCACCTTTTCACATGCCCTGTAAAACCGACTCATCTAACCCCCCTTTCCTTTTGGTCTAACCCTATCGAAACTGCGCATTTCTTGGGCCTCCTCCTAGATAAGTTTGATGACCATAGTTAAACTGATCTTACAGGGTCTGAGTAACCGTTACAACAACAACAACAACAACAACAACAAGGTATTCGTGAGTCTACTGATGAGGAAAAAGTAACATTTTCTTACCTTGATCTCGATTCAGTTAATCACAGTATTTTATAGCTAAAACTCGTTAAGTTACCTCCTTTTCCAAAACTCTTGCTTAGTAACATTTGCATCAGTTATACGCAGACGACTAAAAATTAAAAAATTTTGGAATGATTATCAACTTAAGTTTAAGTTGGAATAGTCACATGAATGTGGTCGCTGGTAAACTGATTCGGAATGCTCGCCCACTCTGGAACTTATTTCTCAACGTCTTTTTATTTAAATTACTAAAACATATCTTATGTTTTCATTATTGTATGGTTGTGAAACTTTTGTCAAATGTTGTCTTTCAGAGTCTGTGTATTACATGCCACTAGATACACTTATTGTCTTCAGATCCTTTTTACTTTTGGCATAGAATCTACTATACGCCCTCAGAATAACTGCCACGATATGCGTGAGAAACTCTAAAATTCTTGCTACTAGATACATGCGACTCAACTTTGCAGCTCCCTTCCGCAAATCTATATATGTGTATAAAGTGTTAATGTATATTATTTTTGCTTTGGTCAGCTAGCTTCGCTTCAATCAGCTTCTCTTTGCACCCTTTTTTTTGTTTTGCTGTAGATAGAATCAAGTCAACGAGAAAATCATTTCAGAATTTACCGCATGAGCAATTTTTACTTCATCATTTTGTGTGTAGCGCTCACTGCCCTTGTTGCAGCTGCAATTTTTACTTTAGTTTTGCCAATAAGTATAGAACTATTCTTACCAGCCATCGCATTGCATTCCACCAACTCAAACCCCTTTTTTTTTTTGCTAACACTTTTCCGAATGTTGACATCTCATATACTTCAACTGTTGATATTGTCTGCAATCCGTGGAACATCAGCAAATAAAGTGAAATAGTTTATTGTGATGGGAATACTGATGGTGTTATTGACGCTGATGGCGGATTATTAGACAGCTGGACATAGCGCAAGCTATAAAGAGATAAGACGAAGTCGTGTTAAATTGCGAAGCTGAAATGGAAATATAATGAAAACTTGTTGGTTTCCTTGAACTGGTTGGTTATTCTTTTTAATTTGTAGTGTGCCCTCGTAAACGAAAATGTTGACGCCAACGCAGCTCTAGAAAAGCGATAGTTGAGAAAAGGTTCGAAAACAATAAAACCTTCACATTTTTGACATTTGTACACCTACCTTCACTCTGGTTAACGACTATCTTGTGGCAATCCTCACTTTGAACGAGAACATTCAAAATCATCTAATAGTCTAAAACTGAAGGCTTTGAAACATGGTAGTGTGGAATGTCAGATATTATTATAAATATGTAAATATAACCAGCAACTTTGATGTCTAGTAATGGAACGAAGAAGTTCATCAAGTATATTTGGCACTAACCGAAGACCTAGCATAGGTTAGGGCATGTAAGGCGGATCTGAATCCAAATCAGGCTAAGACCAACATTACCCTCTTCACAAGAAATTTAAAATATCCACGTTTCATTGAAAAAATACTAAATGGTACAAATTTTCCACTCTCGATGGAGTTCAAATAATTAGGCATAATCTTGGATAGTAGACCTACTTGGCGAAACAATTCGAAGGAGCCTGACAGGAATGATATTAATGTCGTGTTTGAATGTAAATAGGGTATCAAAGCTCATGTCCTATATACAACTGAAGTGCTCCCAATTTTATGTTAGGGAAACACTGTTTGGTGGCCCCGGAACAAGGAGTGTGCCTAGCTTGATATAGAGGGTTGTTGTTTATAGGAGCACTACCATACACCATGATAATAACAAACAAACTAGCAGCAACTTATTTTTCTTATATTATAATAGTTCAAATTTTTTGGCTTAGCTGTAAGCATAAAAATGCATAAAAATTCACAGTCTACTCATCAGTGACAAAGCTTTCTAAGCATTTCACTTAATTCGTTAGACTTGCCGTGCTATGATGATGACCTGACAGGAGTTATCAACCTGACAGTTGTCAGTTTTCTGCACCTAAAACTATGTCGCAAATAACGTGGTTTTTTACTTACTCAGCAGGGCATAACAACTACAACGACTGTTTTCACATATGACGGCTGAAACCCGTTAATCACGCATAGTTTAAGGCGTAGTAAACCTGACAACTAAAAGGTTGATGAGTTTTGTCAGGTCATCAGCATAGAGTGGTCGATTCGGTTATAAAATGGAGTGACACGATATTTGGCTATATGATCAGACTAGTTAAACAATCTCACCTTTCGCCTCTGAAAATTCTATGTCTACGCAGATTCTGTCAAGGGCTGACATCTTAAAAGTAGACGCAAGAACAGGTAGTGAAATCCACTCGTCGGGACCGTAACTTAATGTCAGGTTTTGGCTGCCTGCCCACTGCAGTGTGCACCAAGGGCAGCTCATGGCAATGCGAGAAGATTTCTGATTAGCTCTTCTATCAAACTATAGTCCGTAGCTCGAGTAGTCATGAAGTTGTTAAATCAATAGACTGGTACGAAACCGCTTCAATTATAGCGATAGATTGGGGGCAGTGTCTAATTGGTATGCCCACCAAATGGACAAAATTTTTAGTGTCGATGCCAGATTATGGCGATATTCTGGGTAACTATGTAGCACATAATTTCGAAAGTGACAATGCATCCATCTGATTTCCATACCTCTCAAAATGCAGCCGTTCCGATATCATCATTCAAAATCTAGATCAAATCGCGTATTAGCAAAGAGACAAACAAAAGATGAGCCACTGCGCTCACGTGTGGGCATCGTGGCAGACCTCTCACAAATACCATAAGGATTTTTTTCAAATACTTTGCGTAGTTCGTTCGCTAAACTTGGTGTGTGTAATTTCTGTATAGAACACAGATATGACTTGGACTACTTTCTTCACATACGGCACCGCATCTTTAATAAATAGCAAAATTTGATCGCTATTATCATTACCTAAAAGCTGTATGGCATCGCCAAACAAACACCCAGCCGATGCATGCTCCGCCTTCTCTATAGCTGCTGTATACAGCAACAACGCTTGCGTAGATGAATACTTCGTAATTACATAAAACACCTATCACAACATTTGCGATCTAATGACCTGTAGTATACGACGTCGCGTCAATAGAAAAGCAACGAAACTGATTTTGGATGTGAGTCTTTATTTCATTTATGGTGGTCATGTACAGCCTATCAACTTCACGTGGCAATGCCATTTCAAATGAGAAGCGAGATTTGCATTCCTTATTTTCTGTATAGGAATATTAGCGGCAACGAATGCTTTGCAGGTATCCTATGAATTCTTCTTACTTTAAAATTCGTGTATTTTCATTAATAAATTGTTTTGATCAGAAATTGACTGCACGCTTCGACTCCTCTGGCTGATGCGTTTCGCCCTGTAGATGCTGTTTTATCCAGAAGACTCTATCCCACGCAACAGATATATTTCCCACTTTACAAAAGAACACTTGCCTATTTGTCTTGAGAACAGGGTATTGTTGCTCGTACAAACCCAATTTCGCTAACATCCTTTGTTTTGTTGGAGCAGATCATGTATTTTCAATGGACATCTTGATGTTTTGCCCATAACCTAAGCAGCATCTAGTATTCTCTTTCTCGCACACATCATATTCTATACACTACAATTGTAACTTAAAAATTCGTAGCCTTGCTATTGTGAGCGAGCAGTTTTTGCTCGGACAGAGTTTCTTTTGTATAACGTTTGTTCTATTACATTTCGATTTTCACAAATTTCAGCAAATGTCATGCAGTTATCTTGACATTATCTGCAAATTTATAAAAAATTTGCCACAATATGCATAAATGTATATGATTTAAATGATTTCTGTTTATATACAAAATACATTTAAAAAAAATGCTCAGCAAAGAATACGCTCTAGCATATTTTGGGTTACACTGGCGCCTATAGTAAAATTTTAAATCAAAATCTCTTAACAGTCGAAGCAAATACCAATAACATATATTCTATTCAAGCTTACTTTTCTCCGAATAATAAATTTCATTCTTACTCCAATAATATTGATTTAACATTATTTTTTCCAATATTACCAAAATAAAAATAAGTTATTTAATTATGTTATAATAGTTTCATAAATACGATCAAAGAGATTAAAAGAAACCCAGCTATATCTACTCAATGGATTAGTAAAGTCAGAACAAAGCCAAGTAGGATTCATAAACTTCAATTGTGACAGTTGCATTGAGATTGCTATGAATATCTATGCCAAGCCAAAAAAAAAACTGCAAAATCTAAATCTCTAACAGCTACATTGATATGCAAAGAAATCGACTTAGAAAACTAACTTTACTAATGTGAAAGGTGAAATGGAGATTTTTGTGTAGATAGTACAGATATGAAATGATATTACTAACAAACACACAAACAAATAAACAAATAAGAAAAAGAGAGGGATAAAAGCACCCAGAAAAAAACAACAAACTTGTCAAAATGCAATTACTTATTTGTACACATAGAATATGCGATTTCCCTTAGCATTGCCACACAGCAAGCAGATGGAGAGAGTAAATAGAGTAGCTGGAATTAGAATGAATTGAAAGTTATCTAAAACACTTGTAAAATTGGAAAACGTATTACGAAAGCGAAAAAGAGAGTAAACTTTAGTAAATCCAATAAAACTTTTGCACTTGTAAAATAACAGAAAAAACTTCTATCTCTATGCTACTACTCCCTACTTATGTTTATAACTAAATTGAACTGAATTGAACTGCATTGAACTGAACTGTCCTCGAAAGTTCCGCTGGTGTGCATTTCCAAAAAGGAATGTAAAGAAAATTAAAGATTAAATTGGTGAATGGCACAGTAGAGTAGCAACATACACATGAACACACAAATACTTATGCAAAAGGAATGTATGTAACTAAGAATTTATGTGGGTATGTGCAAATAGTTCACCTGTTCACCTGGGGGGCTTCCAAAATTTTGTAGCTTGTGAAATTACAGCGCGGAGTAGTTCTGCAGATAACCATTGGTATCCATTTCTGATAATTTTGGCTTAATTTGTGTGCAGTTTTGCTGTACTTTTGAATACAATTAGAAATATAGGGGCATAATCGTAGTCATGTAAAAGCCGGCGCTAAATAAGTTAGAGTGTGCTTTATCTAAAAGTGTACTTTATCTTAATCATAGTCGATATAGTATCGATTTTTTCACTTAAAGTCGGCGCTAAAGTTAGAGTATCGAAAAGCTGTTACTAACACCGGCGCTAAATTTGCCAAACAGTATTGGGCAATTGGTTTCATTTCTTTGATGCGTTACTATTGTGATTTTAAGGAATAAATGTGAAAAATGTCTCTTCTTGACGAAATTGAAAGAGATTTTGAAATGTTTAATGACGATACATTGCTCAGAATGCCAAAACGTTATAAACCACGATTTGATGTTTTTGAGTTGAGTGATGAAAAAATTTATTGTCGATATAGATTCGATAAAGCAACCGTCCAGTTTTTAATTGATATACTTGAAATTGAAGAACCAACCACCAACAGGGGACTTCTAGTAGCAAAAAGTACACAAATTCTTTGCACCCTACGATTCCTCGGCAGAAATGTACACCAAAGCGATATCGGTAAGTTTTTTGATGAATGAAATAATTTAAGTAATTTAAAAAATTAAATAATTCGCAGGAGATCTTCATGGTTTATCCCAGGCTACCGTTGAAAGGATTATCAAGAACATTTGCAAAAGAATTGCCTTATTGCTACCGCATTTCATTCGTTTTCCAAATTTGAATGAACTGAATGAAGTGAAAAGTAAATTTTACCAAATAGCAAGATTTCCTACGGTTATTGGAGCTACCGATTGCTCCCACGTGCGTATAAAACGTCCCACGAAGAGTGTAGGCCCTACGATGGCTGGGCATTTTCTTAACAGGAAAGGATTTTATTCAATAAATGTTCAGGTATGTCTTAAGCTTCAACAATATTTGAATGCAGTTATATAGCAATTTTATTTATATACTTAGATCGTTTGCGATGTCGATTTTAAAGTACTAGATATTGTGGCAAGATCTAGAGGTTCAAGACACAATGCCAGAGTTTGGGATAACTGCCAATTAAAAACTAAATTAGAGCAAATTAAATCTCAGCACAATGGCGTTTTGGTCGGTGATTCGGGTTATCCAAATTCTTCTATTTTATTAACTCCTCTAAGAAATGCTGTAACAAGTAAAGTACACAGGTAATAATACGCATACTATGTTTGATTTTATTAAATTGATTCTTTAAAAATAGGTATAACAGAAGTCACATTGCAACACGAACAAACCCTTACCACATCTCTATTAAACCCTGCAGCCCTCATGTCCAAGCGAATAGCTCCCCACGCATCTTTTTTTCGCTTGATCATGCGCAAGTCGTTTTGCTTGTTTTCAATCGTGTGGACGTGCATGTTAATCAACTCCCGCAAGCAATCTTTTTCTCCCACACCAGTTTTGTTCCCGTTTCCTTTCCTTTAAAATATAATATATGTAAATGTTTAATTATTCTTCATATTATCAGGATTATTAAATAACTTACGTTTTCCATTCTTGCGTCCAGTTTGATTCTTTTGTTGATTGTTAACAATTGAGTAAATACACGAAATGTCAAAATTGCAGGGTTGATTTTTGACTGAAATCGTAATAGAATTTTGTGTAAAAGCTGACTCTTTTTAGAACATGGCGCTAACTTGACTATGATACACATAAAGATAGAGTCCGCTCTAAATTTTTAGTATTACTCTAACTAAAGTCGTCTCTAACTCAGGACTATGATTATGCCTCAAAGATATCATATTTTTACATGTGGCGTTTTGTGATTCCAAAAATGGCAAGAAACGACTTCTTGAATTTTGAATTTTATTTTGATTATTTATCTAAAAGTATCAAAGACAAGTTTTAATAACTTTACATAATTATGCTTGGTTTTCATTTGATCAAATATATGACGACAAAATTTCCCACGAAATGACAACATGCTACCATTTTATAATTTTGCACTGACGTCATATCGAAATTTTCGCCCTCAATCGCGGATACCCTGCGCAAGGCGTACATTGGCAAAATTCAATTCACTCCAAAATTGCTAAAAAAAAAAATTTGGAAATTTTAAAACAAAATAATTAATACACTTTTTTGAGATTCACACGTACTGCAGGAAAAATATGCATACTCAGAATCTCGAATTGACCTCCAAAATCTGGACTACAGTTGAACAGCAACTATAGTTGAACAGATGGAAGCATACTTGCTGTTTAAAAAATTTAGAAATGGTTAATATATTTTTAAAAAGGCCGGAAGAAGATTTCGGAATGTATGGAAAATTTTAATTTGTTTTTACACCATGGGATGGATTTACAAAAATAAAAATGTCACAAAATAATAGAACCCTAGTTAAAAGTTGTTATGCTCTAAAATATTCTCCATTTTTTTATAGCCGAGCGTGGTCGTTGTCTAATTGCCTGATACAGGGAGCGGTGGTATACAATTCTACTATCTTCGATGTTCGTTGGTCCTCTAGAGCGTAATAAAAAGTGTAATACCATCTTATGGTATAACGAAATAATTTACCACTAAATAATGCAAACGGTCAGTAATTATGAACAAAATCATATAATTAAAGATAACATAATTTTGAAATCAGAAAACATAATTATTGAATAAAAAATTCAGCATCAAATGGTGCAAAACAGAAGGGGCGCAATGGAACTCGGCACTCTTGACAAATTGTTTTCGTTCGCACCTCCCATAATTTGCCGGTAAAATTGGTTTTTATCTAGGCAGGAGGCTGCATTTTTTTCTATTATTTAAACTTTGTGTTTAAATCATGGGTGTCTGTTCGTCCATCTGTGCCTAGATTAACTGGCGTAAGTATTGAGATATCTCAAAGAAGGCCGAAATCGGTTAAAAGCGGCGCCCACATGGAGGTATTTTATGAAAATCAAAAGAAAGAGATATTCCAGTAACCACAAAACATAATTTGCTCAAGTATGGATTGGGTAAGAGAGAGAAAGACGTGGGTTAAGTAAATTTTAAAAATGAGCGTGGTATCGCTCACTTTAAAGCAAACATACCATTATATCCGAATCTACCAAATTTGGTACACAAAACTTGATACGCAGGTTTGGGTTAGAAGGTGACAGACGTGGGATAAAAAAATGTATTCAAAAAGGCGTGGTGCCACCACCCACTTTAGTGTTAATAGGTATACCGCAGAAACTAGTATATAAAACGCTTTAAAATTTGGTGCACACTGTACATATAAATTCAATAAGCACAATTTCGGCAATTATATTATAATTCGGAGGAAAAGCCATCCATCTGTCAAATTACAAAGAATTGAAATGTTCTATTTATTATTAAATCATGTGGCAAATTCGAACAAAAAATATAACTTACGAGAAAAATGCGTAGAAATCCAATTTCCGAAATTCCGATAGATGGTGCTCATGTCGAGATATTTCTAAAAACCGTGTTTACTGTCCGATTTAATTAAATTTCAAAATATGTATCAGCCACATAAATTTTTATATTTTAGTGAATAATTAAAGCCGGGATAACTCTAAAACCTTTACTTAAGGTACGATAGAATTCAAGTGCATAACATATCCGGTTATCTGGTTAGTGTTTTTGGATTTAGTGAACTAGTAGCTAAGAGTTATTTGCCAGGCAGATCTTAGCGCGTCAAAGTTGGTTCTGAATTATTTGAGTTAAGAACAATGTCCGTTGGTGCACCGTAAGGCTTTATATATTTGAGGGCCACTGTTGTTTAGTTTTTTTGTGCAGGACATATTTAATAATTTTAGTCATACAAATATTCAGTCATCTAAAGAAGACTTTTTACATTTTACTTTTTTTTTACTGATTTCAATAGAGACTTGGCATCAAGACCTAGGTCACGCAGAACGACCTTTATATTTACTGTGGCACATAACACCTATTTTCAAAAAACGACTAAGATTCACGGTTATTCCCCCACTTTATATAGGAGTTGTATACATTAAATTCTGGCTTAACATATGTTGGCTGCGTCAACTCTATCTTTAGCTAGATTGTTTATATCTTAAGGAATTTAAGATTATCTGCTACATTCATTCCGTTCCATATTAGAAGAAAACTTGCCATCCAACATATATTACAGATCATTAGCTAACCTGGGCTAATTTATAGCAAGTTGGACTCTCAAGCGGCTCATTAAAATTATGTAGTATTTAATTATGTTACACGGTACGTGTTTGGTTTAGCCAAATATGAGCATATCTCCGGATGGAGGTCATCGGAGCTCATGGGCTGTGAAATTTCCGAGAACGTGGAAGACTGAAATTGCGTGGATCCCAACTACTTTCATGAAAAACTAATATTTTCAAAATCCGCTCGAGGAAAAGACTTAACTGTTCCGAGCTATAATTTACTTCCCTTTGCAGGGCTAATTTTCGTCAACGCTATTTGAAAATGGAATTCCATTCTAGCTTTGACTCGTAGTAGAAAAAACAAAAGCAAATTAATATAAAATAAAGCCAACTTAATTAAAATTAAATAAATATATTTTTTTATTATAAGAGCAAATAGTAAAAGTTAAATAATTATTATAGTGGAATACGAATTGTTCGAGTAATATATAGCTATTATTCAAAGGCTTATATCATATAAGTGTTTTTATAATAACTATAAGCGAAGTACATGTTTTCAAATATTTAAAAACTTTCATTTGAAGACTTGTATTAAAAAGTTTTCTCATAGTAAATATCAGCGGAATAAACACGTATAACTTTTCAAAAGTGAGATTTCTGTATTTTCCAAGTCTCCACGTACTTTTGTGTTAAGACTAATATTAACAATGTATTCTCATAATAATTAAAAGTGAGAACAACTTTTTGAAGTCTATGAATAAGGGGTCTTTTTTTGGACCGCTTCGGAATTATTTCAAGACTAGTTCGAAACCATTTCGGGACAGGAGCGCGATCACTTCCGGACTAGATTCATAGTGTTTTGGGATTAGTTCGCTACCAGCATTGGATCAGGTCACGACCACCAACTTTTTCCTTTTCAATTCAAGTTCTTTCTAATATTTCGAATATTGAATTTAGCCTAGTCAGGTTTGTACTTCAAAAACAATAGAAAAACTAAGTTTGTCAAGTCTTGGACTAGTACAGAAATGATCTCGAACTGGTCCCGAAATAGATTCGTCTTTCAGTACGTCGAAAAGTTTTCTTGCTCATAATTATTACCTTAAGACTTTTATAATATAAGCCCTAAAATAAAACCCTTTTAAAAAGGCAAACAATTTCGCTCGCTGATAGCTATTATGGAAATTCTTTTATAATATAAATCTAAAAATAATAGTTATTGTTGATTTGAAAACTGTTTTTTAAATAAATAACTATTATCAAAACACTTTTATGTTTCTTATCCAAATAAAGAAAACTTTTTCAAAACTCAACTGTCAAATAATTTGTATTCTGGATATCTGACTTTCTTTGATTTGCCCCGTTGTGTTTGCAAGTTGTGCATTTTCTAGTAAAGTCTTAAAAAATGTAAACATCATACTTGCTATTTCAATGCTTTGCTAGAGCTGGAGGTAGAGAAGCAATATGTATTTATAATATTAGGGTTTAGAATTTTCCTTTGGCATAAGTTGAAAAAACTTTAGTCTAAAAATTCTGTTCTATGGCTTAGGATACCGAATTAGAATAAAATTCATTCAATTGTTTACTATGAGGCTAATTTTAAATTTTCACAACCTATGTGAATCCGTTATGATTTAAAAAAGTTTGAGCTTGTACGCCAATATCTAATATAATTTATTTATTTAGGTTAAGCCAAAGTTTATTCCTCATTGTTTAATACTTAATTGTTTTTTCTATTTATTGTTCTTATTGAACTCACATATTTTTTAAATAAATGAAATGAAATGAAATGAGTTAGATATCGAAATATATAAGTAAATATTTGATTTAAAAAATGTGCCGAAAAGTGACGCTAGACGTGAAATATCTCGTAAGTCTTATATTCACGATTCAATTGGATACAATTTCAGAATATATGTTTGTACGGTGCAGTGTGGACTTAAAAAACCAACAAAAAATATTGAAAATTAATTAATAAACGTAAGTGCCAAATCATATTATTTTGAATTTTCATGCATCTCTTAAGTGCTTGGTGGCCACATTTAAAAGTACATATATACTCGTAAATGGTTGGTTTGCCTAAATAAGTAGGGTAACTTACAGTTTTAATCTATCAGATTTTAATGAAAAAATTTTACGAGTTACTACCAGATCTCTTATTATAAATAATATACTATTTTTTACATTTAAATATTCCTGCAGGGTCTCTCTTCCCAAATAAATATGCTTGGATGTACATAATTGCATTAAACTAATTCAAATGCAAATAGCAAAAGTGATAAATCTAAAACGGACGTGCTCAATACTTCAAAACATAAACGTATTGACGACTCTAACGGAACGTCGAATCACAGAGTAAGTGGAAAAGTTTATGCAAACAAAAATATAAAATACAAAAAAAAACCCGAAGAAATATCAGAAAGCTGCGGCAAATCAAAATTGAAGTATTGTACATCCTTCTTCCCATAACGCTCCAAATGCTGCACTACCGCAAAACGCAACCAAAGAAACTCAGTAGTTGTGCTTCCTTCATTTTGTTTTTGCCTTTTTGCCTCACAAAGCACTTCGATTGTAAATATGTATGTATGTATGTACATGTCCACATGGCCAGCGCCATAAATTCATTTTCGTAAAATTTCGAAATGACACTTTAATTTAAAAAAATGTCCGTGCAGCCACTCGCTTTGAAGTTGTTGCTGCCACGCAAATTGCCAAAATGGCAAACACATTTCAAATATTGTCACTGAAAGAAATCTACAAACAAACTGTAAAAATTCCAAATGAATTGAAATGAAACGAAACTGTTCGAATTCACCAAATTGTAATCGAAAATTGTGTAAGTGAATGACTTTTGTGCATAACAGTTGAATAGCCCCTGACAGTTATGTGCTGGTGTTCCGCAAATGGAATTTTGTAAGTGGGTTAAAGGTCGAAAGAAGGTCACAGTCAGGAGATATGTAAAGAGAGAAAATGTAGCAGTGAGTTATAATTTTAAAGGTAGCCAGATTAAGGTTTTATTTAAATTAAGCGTAAGCATTATTTCTGTTTTTTTCATTCAATGCTAAACTAGTTTAGTTTAACACAAAATTTGCAAAAAAAAAATTTAATGACCGCATCACGCAACTTCGAATGTGAGCCATAATCTTGTTTATTGGCGCGGCGATTAAGAAAAAAATGAGTCCCATTACTGATCTAACTTTTTTTTTGTAGAACGGTTGATCATATTCAATTTTTTTTTTTTTAAATAATTTGCATTTGTTAAATCTGACAAAATATTGCTATAGTAATATCTTCAATAATACTAAATAAAAGTACCTAGATAATTTGGCGGCCACACTTGAAATCTATATATCACAAAAACCACACTGGAGAAAGAAGGTAACCCTACATGAATCATGGCGGCCGCCCTAGCCTAGAAGAGATTTTCGAATAGCCTTCGCTCCTCAGCAGACCATTAAAAATCGTCTCACTAAATTTATTTACCCTTCGAAGTCGGCGCAAAATTGCCTCTCATTTTGTGGTACAACATCACGACGAAGGTCACAAATTCTTAAGACAAGTTCGGCAAATTAGCGTGCAATATGATGAGCATAAAGGTCAAATTATTATTATAATATGAATTATATAATTAACAGGAAGCAATGAACATGCCTCGCTTTGTCAAAGTCTATAAAAAGTGTAACGGAAAGTATCTCGGATAACAGACAACCAAAGGTTTGATGAACAATACTAATAATACTAATTTGGCGCTAACATCGTATAGCGTGATTCGTGGATGAACTTCTCCTATCTAAATTAAATGGCGATCTACTGGTTAAATGGGCAAAATCAGTTCATAAATGAGTCAAATCACATGCAAATTTTTGTTGGAACTTATAAAAATATTCATATTTCCTAAATTTTTAAAATTAATGTATATAGTAGTAGTACTGGTAAAAATTGAAATAGAAATTAGTTAAAATAATAGTAGTAATAAGTAATCGTGTTAGTCAAAGTAGTAATAGTAATTATTAAAAAAAAAAATAGAAGCAATTAGCATTAACTTTAATAAAAATAGTAGTAGTACTTTTAGAAACTGTACTAGTAATTAGTAATAGCAGTAGTAAAAATAGCGGTAGAAATTCGTAGTAGAGTTAGTAAAAAGAGTAGTAGAAGTAAAAGTCGTAGTGATAGTAGTAGTAATTAGTATTAAAAGTGGTAGTAGTAGAAAGGTTGTAGTTATAGTAGTAGTAGTAGTAGTAGTGGTAGTAGTACTAGTAATTATTAGTAGTAATAGTATTAGTAAGAGTAGTAAAACCAATAGTGGTAGTAGTTGTTAGTAGTAGTAGTAGAAGTTATAGGAGTGTAGTAGTAGAATTGTTGTTGTTTATATGCTACAGAGAGGGGCGAATGGGTTAAGAAATCAATGTTCTACAAACACTTTTTAAGAGGGTTGCCACATCGTTAAGCTAGTAAATTAAATTATATTAATAAGTTAGGGCAGATTTTATGGCATGGGATTTAAGAGAAATTTTGAAAGTAAACTTGAAAATGTGCTTAAAGAGTGTTGACGCCTCTTTAAAAATATTGATTTTATTCAAGTTTTAAGCTAACTGAAATATAACAGTATTGGTGCGAAACAACAGCGTTTATACGAAAATATTTTGGAAGGGGGCTCCCACCAAAAGGTTCATACATGTAAGCTTTATTCGAGCAAAATATTTGGGAAAGGGAGCTACCAATTAAACAAATATAAATTAAGCGAAAAGTCATCATTACAATACTGGTTTGAACTGCTAAAGGCTAAGAAAGTCTAAGTTTAAAAAAAATGCATGGAGGCCAGCAAATGTCTGAAAATGATGTTAATACAATCAAGATATCTCACTAATATATTTTAATACAACAATTGTTTGAAAGTAGTTTATAAAGGAGCTGACACTTTTTTTTTAAATTAAAAAAAAAGATTTGGTTTAAGCTAAGTAAATTATAACAAATTAAATTGTTTCTGGTTTATGCCTTGCCAATATCCTAAGAAAAATTTTTTAGACTGCCTTATAACTAAAAGATAGTTGCTTGAGGATGTAAAGTATATTGGAACGATTCTCCATCCTTTGTTAAGTTCTTTTTGGAACTGGATGATGGAAAAGTTTTCCAATTAACATCATCTTTTCACACTGTCGGAAAAACAGATGTTCAAACATCAAACCCCTGTAGCATTCATTGAAAATATTTTTTCATGTATTTTTTCCTGCTTTTAATGAAATACAGAGGACACGGAGAATTGGACGGATGAAAAGTAAACCAAAAAAAAAAGCAAAAAAACGTGGGTTTCACAATTAAATCAAGAACAAGTCACCACCCTATATAAATTCGCCTTAGCTTGTTTAGTTTGTTGCATCTTGGTAGTCCTTTTCACAAACTTATTGCGCAAATTAGAATTGCACTAAGGATTAAGTGTGAATCCTGATCTTCTCGGCGACGAAAAGTCACATTTTATTGATCTTATTTAAACTTTTTGTAACTATGGAATATGGTTTTTAAATCCATAGAAGTGGCATATTTAGTTTCCAAAAGCTGCTAAAAGTTTAGGGCAAAGTAGTAAGCAACGCGGCCGAAATTGGGGGTGGCAACTAATACTTTAACAAATTTTGTTAAATTTAATAAATTTTTATAAATCTTGCGCAAGTTATGAAATTCTTTAATGTAATTTTTATAAACTTAAATTTGATAAGAAACTAAAGCAAGGCTTTAAAAAAGCTGAATATTGTTTAAAAAAAAGTCAGTGGTTAGGGACACATATCATCATATAGTACATATACATATATTTTTGCAGTAAAATTTCTTTGACTGCAGTGATTTTTTACATCGCGTCTCGGAAGTCGCGTCAAAATAGCGTCACACAAGTTGCGTCACGAAGTCACGACATGACGCTTGTTTGAGCAAAAACTAACATGCATACTCGGGTAGCGGCATATCAATGTGTATGTATGTGCATTTATGTATACATATTTGTGTGTACTACGTATGGTCATCAGTACAAACATACAAATTTACGTAGCTTGGGGCAATTTTGGCATTAGCTCAGGACCATTTGAGGACAAGCTATTAACCATTTCGGCGCTATATGCGGACTAAATGTTTCGGGGCCATTTTAGAACCATTCAGTAGTTCGGAACGGTTTTACCACTACAACTACTATTACTGCTACTGCTACTAATTACTACTACTACTGCTACTACTACTAGTAACTACTACTACAACTCCTAATGACTAGTACTGCTACTACTTCTAGAACGTCGACTACCACTCCTGACGACCGCTACTAATAATTACGACTACTACTACTAATTGTACTAATACTAATACTAATTTCTGCTACTACCAATTACTATTACTATTTCTATTTCTATTTGTACTTATACCACTACTTATTACTAATGCTATTTTTACTCACTTATACTCCTATTTCTACTAACTCTACCACTAATTACTACTACTATTAGAATTAATTTCTATGACTATTTTTTTACAAATATCTACTACTATTTTGACTCATTTTTACAATTGTTTTTACTTATGCTACTAATTAAAACTACTACTATTTTACAAATACCTACTACAATTTTTACTAATTTGACTACTATTTTTATTCTTGCTACTACTAATTACTACTATGCGTTTTACTAATCTCTACAATAATTTTTACAAATTTCTACTTCTATTTTTACTCATTTCTTCTAATATTTTTAACTAATGTTTGTACTATTTTTGCTGATACTACTACTCATTACTGCTACTATTTTTACTAATTTCTACAATATCTTCAATAAATTCTACTACTATTTTCCATCATGCTAGCGCTAAAAAAAACTAAGAAAATGTCCTTTGAAACCCTCTCCCAAATACAACTCTATATCTCTTTGTATGTAGAATCGGCCAAGAAGTTTTACTTCAATGTACGCGTGTTTGTTTTTTCATAACTTTATATTCGGACAATAATAAACATTTCTAAAATTAAACTTCGCCATGACACCTTCCAAGCAGAATAACCAAACAGTGTAACTAACTGTAAAAGCAGCTATACACCTTTTTGCTTGTGCTGCGCTTGTGGTAGGTAAGTAATGTTTAATTAATGTTTGTTAATTGTGTGGAAATATCCCAAGGCTCTTGAGCTATGAGCACACAAAATTATTTAAGCTCCACGTGCATATCAAAGTTTGTATGTATGTATGTATATGCATGCTTTGCATAATCAGCAACTGTTTGTATGTTTGATGAAACCAAAATGTGCCAACCAAAATTCCAAGCAATTATGCTAATTTCAAAAAGTTATATGAACAAATTGAGCCTGTAATGTTTTAAATAATCTTGAGTAACTGTTTGATGGATCTACATAAATATGCGCACATACATACATACCTACATATGTACATACATACCGACATATATATGAAACTAATGGAATTTGACGCAAAGTTTATTTATGACTTGTTATCCCTTTATTAACAACCTTGCCGGCTTAGTTTGACACATTTTCTTAATTAATATTAAAATAGGCATAATGTGTGTGCGTTGTGTGCGACATTATGATCATTATTTTCAAAGCGAGTATCTAACATGTCTGGATTTACACTACTGACATGGACATACATACATACGTTAACACACACACCTACATACATACATTACATACATCTCGAAGTAACTATTGGGAATTGTAGACTTGCAATTTACTTACTTTGCTTCCTTTGATCCTATGGATTTGCGCTGACATTAAGTGCAAATCTTCGACGACAGTTCGGTCAACAGTACATCATTTATATTCCAGACGTTAGTTATTTCATGTTGACATTCACTGAGTAGAACTCTATTTTTCATGTGTTAGAATTAGCTATAGATATATAAAAGTGTGTGGGATGTGAGCGACGACAATGCTAAGGAAATATTTGATGCTGGATATGTTGGAACTTTAATTTTTTTTTTTTTAAGTTACAACGCTGCTCAATAATTTGGTATTACATACTAATCTAAGCATTTTAAATTTTTGTTTGTTTTAACTGCTACCGATTGATTTCACTGATTTTAACAAACTGTATTTTTTGCTAATTTAGAGCTAAAAAAAAATTAGCCATTGTACTAATTCTTTACCCACATTTTTAGCATACTTAAATGTAAAAAAATAATATTCATTTTATATAGTACTTAGCTATTCTCGCACGTGCCAACTTTCCGCCACACATTTATTAACATCAAAACTATCAAAAGCCCAAGGATTAATACCCAACTGTGTTTTGTGATTATTGTGCAATGATAATGAAATTCAAGGCTACAAAGTGGACGCTTATTATGCGCTCTTGCTAATATATTTAGTACTTAGGATTCCATGTATGGGTAGAGTTGATATCCTTTTGTTTGTTTTTTTCACAAATCTACCCTAAAACCACTTGATTGATTATTGTGCAAATGAACACTTAAATTAGTGAATTATTGCGAAATTCTTGCCGCACAAAGACTTAGTTCTTACAGACACAAACTGCATATTTTAAGTATGCATTACAGAAGGATTTACACTATCTTAAGTGTCAAGCCTTAAGTAAAAAAAATAAACTACTTATCTTTCTGTGGAACAATTACATTTTAATAAAATATAATACCAATTTAATAACGACATATTTTAACCTTAGGAAGGCAAAACTTTTTTTTACGGTAACATGGTATCATGAAGACTCCTTTAAACCCATTGACGGCCAAGGAAAAAGTAGCAGAGAAAAAGTTATTCAGAGTTTATTTTTATATCAGAAATAGTCAAAATAAACATAAAAACCAAAAAAAAATTTTTTATTTTTTTTTTACATAAAGAAAACAAAAGCCATCCTCAAATGGGAAAACTGGGCAGTATGGAATTTTTCAAAACATTTTTTTGTTTTAAGGCACAACATTTTTTGCACATTTCCAGCGTGCTTAATTATTGCAAACTGTGCATCGAAATTGTTTTAACAACTTTTGTCTAAAGTGACCAAGGCCATCTGATTGTTGGGTGGCATTCTGTCATAGATAATGAAGAGCTATGTTGCGTCGGTTTTGTAGTTGGTCTAGCTTGATTCCGATATTCGAAATATGTAAACGACAGGCATTGCTAACGAACAGCAGCGATATTGACTAATCTGCTTCAATTGACCCCACTCACGCTCTTATTGCTACTTTGAAATACATGACAGCTACTTTTAATCCACTTTTCACTTTTCAATCGAATTCTATCTTTTTGGTTCGCCAAATGGAAGAGGACTTTCATAGTTTTCGTCCGAAAAAATTATCTAAATAGTCCATATGGTCGTTCGTGTTAGTATCGAGTTTATTAGGTAAAAATTTCACTATTCCTGTTCCTAACGGCTCACAAGTTTTGCAACTAGCTTGAGTTTAACCGCAATAAATGTCAAATGCGTTACAAAATCCCTCGAAACTGACAAGCATCAAATTTCTATAACCAAGGTGTATTGGTTTGCCTCGTATGAATTCTTTCGGTGGATGATGGCCTCAATATGTCGCCATCGATTTATCTATAGGGAGGGCAAAATGAAAAGCACCCCACTGCATAAATTTGTTCACAGGAATGTCTGCAAGAGAGCGCACCTAGAACAATCTGTCTGAAGTCTCAGCTGCGAGGCAATTGTCGCCAGAAGGTAAAGATCTCTTTATTACCATAAATTAATTTCTTGGCATTGCTTTTATAACTATACTAATACCACAGTCGTCGTCCAAGCGTCAACAAATATGTTTCCTTGGCTAGCTATGACAGCCAGTTAGAAAAAAGATAATAATGTTTTCAACTCTTAAACAGCAATGACGAAGCTGTCCCTGCAAAAATTTCAAGACCGAATCTCTAACACTTACGCACATAATATTTACTTTATTTTGGTTGTGTAGAGCAGTAAACAAGCTTTCACATCTTGCAGTAATTTTATTGCCATATATTTTACGCCATTAGGGCCCTTCTTTATCCATTCCATGCCTCTAAGATGGAACGGATGCCAACGGCTCTTCATCACTACTGTCCCATTTCTCATCTTCGCTGTTGATAAATATCCTACGCGTCCGGATATATCTTCCGATAAATCATTGGCTAGGCTATCATCATCATCACCTTCTTCTTCATCCGCAAGTGCGCTTGAATCAGGAGGTAGGTCACTAAAGAACTAAAGTCTGCATCAGAATCGGCGGCTTCAATGGCCTCCTTTAGATCATGAAAATCATTTTTTTTGCATTGAAAGTTGACCATCTATGCGCTCATTATCTACAATCAGGGGCATTAGAATTTTTTATTAGCTGTGTTCGTACAAAAAATTGTGAATGCTAATTTACGCAGTGGTTTTTATCATTTTCATAATATTAGAAAAAAATATTAAATTAAACATGTTGAAACTTAAAATAAAATATTTAGCAATATGTTTTCCTTTATCGATTATCACACAATTACTGCACATGGTAAAGCGTTACTTCAAACTAAAGAGATATATCCGCAGAAAAAGTGCAAAAAAATTATGGCAAACTATTTTTGCTTTCAAATCTTAAACTTTAAGCATCTACTTGTGTTTCAAGATAAATCTATTAACAGAGTTGTAACCGCTGGCGCAAATGGATTAAATCACAAATCTCAGAACAGTTTATAATACTCATACGCCATGTATCAAATTGATAGGTGTATCTAAAACCCGACCCGATTACTCATACGCACTGTCCAATAATAACATACAAAAAAATTGATCATACGCCATGATACTCTTACGAAATGCCCAAGTATTTTCTTGTTTCCTCATACGCCCAACATATCAAGTAACTACATAAGGCGCAGTGAGTCTTCTCTGATCTTTAAAGCTCGCAATATCAAATTTCCCTATGTTAAGTCGTTTCTTGGAAGTAAAACTTGGTCGACGTTGCGTAACGAAAGTCGCATCAGAATCGCTTTACTAATTTTTACTACTATATTTTCTAATTTTAACCACTGTTCTTACTAATTTCTTGCGCTATTTTTTACAAATTTTTCACTAATGCTACTACTGATTACTACCACTACTTTTACTAATTCCTACCACTATTCTTACTAATTTCTACCACTATTTTTACTAATGCTACTACTAATTTCAATCACTATTTTTACTCATTTCTGCCACTATTTTTTTTAATTTCTACCACTATTTTTACTTATGATACTACTAATTTCAATCTGTTTTTACTACTTTCTACCCCATTTTTTGCCAATTTCTTCAACTCTTTTACTAATTTCTACCACTATTTTTATTAATTTCTTCCACTAATGCGAATACTAATTTCTACCACAATTTTTACTAAATTCTTTTAATTTTTACCACTTTTTTGGCTCGCGGACTTAGCTGCACGCTTGTTTTTTTTTTCCTTTTTTAATTTAGTACATACATACATGTAACCCGCCACCTTATGCATTTTTGATCGTAATCTGAGCCATATTGTAAGTCCATATAAAAAATTTATATTTCTGAGATTTCATTTATTATATAAAGAAAATAATGCTAAACATGGTAAATTCTTTTTGCAAAAGCGGTAAAGCGCAGTCCTAGATATATTACTGCTATGAGCATTTCATTTAACCTTCCACCATTATTTTAATTCTACGTGCCACTTTCTACAGTTGCATTTTTAACATTTTATGCATCGCATAGTGTTATAATGTGGGAATATAATAGAACAGTGTTGAATAATTGTGTGTGCCAAAATGTGGAAAAAATTCATTTATGAATTAGCTAAATAATAATGCAAGACAATGTCAAAATCAAACAACCCTTAGCGGCACAAATTTTGAGGAGGAGGTTCTGCAAAACTGATATTTTTGTCTCACAAAAACAATTGTTTTATTACAAACAGGTGACACTGTTAAGATTTATTACTTCGTTACTACTTAGCGCAGAGAAAATTTTCATTCCTTTCAAATCCACCAAACAGCTTATTTGAATTATAATTCACCAATTTGCGCATTCCGCAGTTCATAGACGTTTTAGTAAAACTAAAATTTTTTGTCAGCATACTAGTATGAAATGAAGCGAAAACATAACTTAAAGTTAGTTGCATATAAAGAAAGTGTTGCTTTTTCAAAATCTCATACATGATCTCCGAAAACTAATAAAATTAAAAGTTGTTATTCAGAAATCTTTTACAGGTTTACAGGTTTTTGTTTGCCAATTTAATAGCGAAGTTTAATTTAGAAACCAAAACTGGTTAAAAGAAGAAATCTCATTTTCATCCAATTTCTGAATAATCTGCCGCTGATTTAAAATAATATAGACGAAACCACACATTTTTAGTCAAACAAACCACAAAGCTACAAAAGGTCAGTTAAAGTTGCCTCCTAGGATCACCAGATCCAATTCGGTCATCATCTTGAGAAAAAAATCATAATTTGCCCAGTGAAACTTCTCTACAATAGAACACGCTAACCATAAAAATCAAGGACCGTAACAGTTATAGTTTTTATAAAAAAAAAATCGTGATTTAATTGTTGGTTTATGAAAACTAATCAGAATTTGCGGGTTTTTATATTCTCGTTAAAGTTTAATCGGTATTTTGTGATTTCTATTTTTTCGATCCAAAGTAATCGTTGATCAAAGGTAATCGTTATACTTGGATACAAATTTCTCCATCATATTTCACCATCATTTTGTGTTTATTTTTTCGATAAAAAATAATAGCTATTTTTTCTATTGACAGTTTTTCGATCACAATAAATGACAACTAATTGGTCGAAATAAAAACAAACAAAAGTAAAATAAGTTAAGTTTCTTTAATTTTGTATTGCATTTCACATAAATATAAGATCGATATATTCGGGTTTTGTTTTGAACGAATTCCTGCCACCGAATTTTTAATCCGAAAAATTTAAACTAACAGTTATTTTCATTCTCTGACAATTCCTATGAAAATGATTTAAGTTAATTGTTTTAGTGAATCATTGTTAAATTTTTTAAACTGGTTCATGTTATTTACATATGTATATATATTTTTAATGAGCTTATCTTATTTAAAGAATATTTTGCAAAGCAAACATTTTAAATAAATTAACTTCCCACTACCCTAAAGAATGCATTTTTTTATGCTATTTCAAAAAAAAAAGTGGAATTTTAAAAGCACTGTATAGATATTAAAACTAATCTCGTGTTTGAATGCAGTGTACCAATTCTTTTTAAAATTATGGGTTTAATTTTTGAATATATTTCTGGGTCGAAAAAATTTATTTAGTACGGCAAGAATCTAAAAATTACGCACTGTTTGCTTGCTAACAAAGATAATTTTTTCTGGTTTAATCACGCCGGACAAATCATAAGTCATTAAACGAAATACTAGATAGCGTGAAGAGCAAAATTTTCTAGCCACTCAACCGCAAATGCTGACCAGAAAATGCGCAAATTTTGTGACAGGGGGAAAGAGCAGAAAAATAAAAAAAATAAAACTTTAATGACCAAGCAAAAATTTATTTAAATTAACTGGATAGTTTTTATGGAAAAGAAATAAAAAAAGCGTACATAATTAAATCTGCTACTAGATGGATGAACGGATTAAAAAAATAAGAATCTTGGCTGAGCGAGTGCACTGTTTGCATCTAAAACCAGATATTGCTCTTATATATTTTGTAGATATAAAAAAAAATTAAATACCTGGCGCTTGTTGTATGCAATAAACACAGTCAATTATATATTTCACATAATCATGCAGTGAATATGAAAATTTCTGAATTTAATTTAGAAATTTCTTAATTTGAATTGTAACCATCTGAATTTGAAATGAAAATTTCTGCATTTGGTATAGAAATTCTGAATTTGAATGGTCACTTTCTGAAGTTGAATTACAGTTTCTTGAATTCAAAATACAAAATCGGAATTTTAATTGCGATTTTCTGAATTCTTATTGCAATATTCTGAATTTAAAGTGAAAATTTTGAATTTTAAATGGAATTTCTGAACTTGAATTATCACATTCTGAATTTGATTTAGGACTTTCTGAAATTAAAGTTGAGCCTCTGAATTTGAATTGTTACTTTGAACTAACTTTAATTATAGATTCTGAATTTGAATTGTAGTTCTCCGAATTTGAATTGAAAATTCTGAATTCTGAATGGAAATTCTGAATTTGAATGGTAACTTTCTGAATTTTTATTGCAGATTTCTGAAATCAAAATAGAAAAACTTCAACCTACTGAATTTGAATTGCAATGTTCTGAATTTAAAATGAAAATTTCTGAATTTGAACAGAAAATTCTGAATTTGAATGGTAACTTTCCGAATTTGAATTACAGTTTTCTGAATTCAAAATAGAAAATCGGAATTAGAGTTGTAGCTTTCTGAATTTCAATTGCAATATTCTGAATTTGAAGTAAAAGATTTGAATTTTAAATGGAATTTCTGTACTTGAATTATCACCTTTTGAAATGGATTTGGGACTTTCTGAATTTAAATTGTTACTTTCTGAACTTTAATCGGATTTTCTGAAATTGATTTGAATCTAATTTGAAAATTTTGAATTTGAAATGGAAATTCTGAACTTGAATTGCAATTCTCTAAATTTGAATTGAAAATTTTGAATTTGAAATGGAAATTCTGAATATGAAAAGGAAATTCAAAACTTAAATTGTGACTTTCTAAATTTGAATTACAACTTTCTGAACTAAAATTAACAAAGGTGTAGCAAAAAAAAAAGAGAGATCAAAGTATTGTTGTTAATGTCACTTAAAATCTGGTGTAATAGCTAAAAAAAATAGTGTGAAACTTGAATACTTTTTTCAGAACCAAACTTTGCAGGATACTGAACTTTATATTAACTTAAGTGATTAAATTGTTGTTTTGCTCAAATATATGTTTCTTCTGGAGGGCTAAAGTCGATTGAAGTTATTTCGACAAATAATAATTATAAATTCCGAATATATATGTGTACATAAGCATTTTTGGAGAATGAAAAATTTTTGTTTTCAATACTTAAGCTAAAAATTAAACTTTAATATAGTTTTTCGAAACAGACTTTACATTTTTAATACCTTAGTTTAGAGCACTCTGTCAGTATAATAACTCTAACCCATTTCTCATTTAAGTGAACTTAAGCTCATCTTTCATATGACCACAGCTATATACTAAGAATCAAAAAATACATCAACCAATTTACGCAGTACGTACGCTTTTAGTTAGCTAAACATCTGCCCATTGATGAGCCAAATAACCGCCCAAAAATTTCCAAATACTTGTACTGTGATGAAAATACGACAGCAAAAGGCGAGAGTGAATGAAAAGCACAGCTGGAAAAATGCCAATGGTGCGCAACAGCAGTCAGCTCGTCAAGTATTACGCGAATTACAAAACATAGCCAAAGCAACAAAAACTCCAAAACACCAACAACAACGTTATGAAATTTTTGTACACAGCCATCCGTGGCTAGCCGTCAAGTCCTAGCTTTTTGTATCGCAGCAGAGCAGAGCAGTGCCGCCATTGTAGACTTTTCGACAATAACACGAGCGCCAATTTTCAGCGTTGGTCACTTGAGTGATGCAACGCCACCGGAGGCGATATTGACGGAAGAGATGAAAATCAAAGGCATATGCACATCCAATTTTACTAGCTCAGAGGCACGCATGTGATTGTATGTATATTTGTACATATACATATGTATGTAAAGTTTTGAAGTTTTGACTTATCAGAGCGCTTACATTGTTTTCATTTCACTCACTGCTCCCGGCAAGCTTAAAACTCTGATATAGACGCACATAAACATGTACGCACATTCAAATGCTATGGAACAATTTACGCGCTGCTAAAAAGTGTCACGAGATTTACGCACACACATCCAAGTTAGCTTACGATTGCATTTCCTATGCGCCACTTAGTGCTGTTACAATTTAATTACCAGCTCAGCGCTCTACTGCCATGTGAACTGGGTGCAGTGTTGCCACGCAATTAAAAAAAAAAATGATCGGTAAATTTTCCTTAAATTAATCAGCTATTTAATAATTAAAAATCGAAGCATAGAGGGAGAAAGCGATTGATTTTTTTTTTACTAAAATGTTTTATATGATTACTCATCATACATCAGTGACTTCAAATTTGGTAGAATTTTATTCATAGCATATAGAAAGAATTTAAGGTATCCTACCTATTCTTATGACCATAATCAAATTAGCCACTTTGATTGCACAAACTCGAAATGCTCTAGTTTTAGTCGATCATAGAACATCAAAAATTGCCGGCTAATCCTGTACGATTCCGTACGGTTCCACCTCTTTTAGCTTTTGAGCAGTAAAACCAGACAATTCTGCTTTTGATTACTCTAAGCGAGACACCCATGCTCAGCGCGTGGGGCACTCTCAATGCAGAGCCACACCTCGCTGTTTCATTGCCGTAAATCTCCCTATGCTCAAGTACCCATATTAGGGTAATCTCGAACGCATCTGAAATCGAGACCAGCTCTCTTCTACACTCATTCACTAGTTGGGATCGAAGACAGTGCCTGAATAGCCGCTTGGATACTGGAGAAGATATTAACTTGGGATCTCTCGGTTGCATTTTACTACAAGCATCTTACCACCTCACTTATTGCAAACGTTTCGGTTTGGAAAACGGGAAAAAATAATTGTTGACTACGTTTCTCAATGAAAATTCCTGCTCTGACCCCGCATTCCATCTTGGATCCATCCGTAAAGACAGTTGTGCCCTCGAATGGCTAGCCCTTCCCCTGAGACCATTCCATGCGGTTTCGGAATTTCGTGCTGGTTTATGTAGTTACCCTATGTGTTTGTCAGGATTTAGTCGGAAGGCGCGTCCGTACAATGTACCATTTTTGCGATTCATTGCCTAATGATTTCTTAGTTCTATAGAGAGTCGCCGAGGCCATCCGTGCACGCTCTTCGATATTGAGACCCCATTTAAGTTTGGGGCCCAGAATAACAGCAATATATTTCGAAACTTTGTTGTAGTGGAATCAGGTAAATTTTTCTTTGTGGTTTTCTTTGTGGAAATTATCAAATCAGTTTTCTCGGGGTTCACTCCAAGAGAACAACTTATGGTCCAGGAATCCACCAACCAGAGCGTCCGTTCCATGCCTTCATTTTTAATCGAAGGATCAGTATCGCTATATTGTTAACTAAGCCTTTGTCTTGATTCTCTTAGAATCTAGCTTTAACACAATTTTATTGAAGGCCATGCACCATAGTAGCGACGATAGTACACCCTCCTGCGAAATGCATATACGGCCCTGCTTTGTGACCCTAATTTGGCGTGAAAACTACTACTTAGAAGAGAAACGACCCATTCAGGCCTCATTCATTCAGGCCCCTCAATGTCTATGAAGGAGGCCGTAGTAAATTCCTTTTAGTAGAGAGAATTCTCAATCGTACGTACCACTTCTTGTAGGGTGGTCTCCGCTGATCTCCCTTTCATGTTGGGAATGTGATATGATAAATGTTTTGTCTCTGACATAGAGGCTTCTACTACAGCGTTCTGGATACAAAGAACATTAGGCTTTTTGACATGAAGTCTTTGGGACTGTCATTACCTTAACATTCTCTAAATATTAAGCACCCTCTGAAAATTACTGCCAGGGTCGAAATCACCATTTCTGAAGCTTCCATTCATACCTGGTGGTTTGAAAAGGGGAAGCTTAAAATCTTTTCTTCGACAGTGTTCCTCAAAGGCAATCTCTGAAAAGTGAGTATTTAAAACGATGCCCAGCGACTCGCCAGCCGACTCAGTTCAAGAGCCATCTGACCTCTTGATATATCGGGTGTTTTTTTTAGGGGTATAGAACTTCGAATTGAAATAAAACACAAGAAAATCGTTTTAAGGTCCATCAATTTGGCTTTATTGTGGAAGGATAATTTTATGCCATTAATGTTTAAATATGATTTCGGGCATGTGGCCGCCGCGGCTGGCTCGAATAAAGCCAATTCTACAGGTCCAATTTTCAACCACTTTTTCGAGCATATGGGGCCGTATGTCGGCAATAACGCCACGAATGTTGGCTTCCAATTCCCCTAACGTTTCTGATTTGTTGGCGTAGACGAGCGACTTCACATATCCCCAAAGAAAATAATCCAATGGTGTCAAATCACACGATCTTGGTGGCCAATTTACAGGTCCATTCCGCGAAATTATGCGCTCATCGAATGTTTCCTTCAATAAATCGATTGTGACGTGCGCTGTGTGGCATGTAGCGCCATCTTGTTGGAACCACAACTCATCCACATTCATGCCATCCAATTCGGGAACAAAATAGTCGGTTATCGTGGCTCTATACCGGTCTCCATTAACGGTAACTGCCTCTCCAGCATTATTGCGGAAGAAGTATGGCCCAATGACTCCACCAGCCCATAGAGCACACCAAACAGTCAGTTTTTGTGGATGCCATTCGACCAAAAATGAGCCTCATCACTGAACAAAATTTTGCGATGAAAATCAACATCGAGATCAATCTCATTTTCGGCCCATACACCAAAATCACGACGCATTGCATGGTCTCGCGGCTTTAATTCTTGCACAAGCTGGATCTTGTAAGGTCGCAAGCCAAGATCTTTGCGCAAAATCTTCCATAAAGTTGATGGACAAAGCTCCAATTGCTGTGCACGGTGGCGAATCGATTCATTCGGGTCCTCTTCAACACTTTGCTCTACAGCGGCAATTGTTTCTTCGGTGCGCACTGTTCGACGTCTCTGCGGATGCGTATTATCACATAGAGTAAACGTAGTGCGAAAACGATCCATGGTTAACCGAATTAATTGCTGTGATGGACGATTATGTCGACCATAAAATTGACGGAGCTCGCGGTAAACTTCGCGAACTGAACCATTATTTTCGAAATAAATTTGCACGATTTGCAAGCGTTGTTCTTTTGTCAACCTGTTCATGATGAAATGGCAAACCAAACTGAATATAAATGACATTAGAGTTGCCAGATTTGACCACAAAATGCCAGTTTTATCTCTATTCGAAAAACAAACCTGTAAAAAAAACACCCGATATGTTTTGACAAGCTCGCTTTTCGTGGGAGCAACTTCAACTAATATTTTTTCAGTTTCGCTTATATTTTTAAATAGTTCCAATTTGTTTTACGAAGGTTCCTAAAGGGAATAGACTTATAAACTCTAAGAGAATTTTTCAGATATTCTCCAATAAGCGACGTTTAGCATTCTTCAGTTAGATCTTAAACATTATCTCAGCCAATGAACTGAAGGGTACTAGAAAAAAAAAGGTTGGAGTTTTACAGCACAATAGTAATATTATAAATAGAGGAAATATCTAGTGCGAGTCCATTCTGGTGGTCACATTGTGTGGAAAATGTCAAAAACACCATGCGGTGCGTGGGACATGAGCGCACTATTTATGAATGACAGATAGGGGGTCAGAATGTTTAAATTTTTTACACATTTTCTAGCTAATTTCTGAATTAATATTTTTAATACAAAAAGAGGTTTTACGGGATTCTAGTTTAGAAAGGTAACGGTTTTACTTACGATTACCATGAACACACTAATTGTATCCCCTTACGAATATTTCAATATTTGAGGTGTAGTGCAAATTTCGAAAGCTTATTTCGTTACAAGGTCGAGACGAAATATACAACGTAGGAAAGAGAGCGATAGGAAATGAATAGAATAAGTGTTTTTTTTTTTTATCACATATAAAAAAATTTTGTATTTTCGCATAGAGAAAAATGCTTGCATATAAAATATTTGGGTTGCAAGGCTGATAAATGTCTACATTGAGCCAAACATACGTTATCTATTCCACTAACAAAATATCTTAGCTTATTTCACCATTAAACAAAATTCCACGTTCTTGCCGGAAGAAATGAAATGGTATGCGCTTTCTTTGTAATCTACATACTTTGGACAGGGTTACAGCGGAGAATGTACACAAGAGAATGAAAGACTATTTCCTCTTGGCTCCATTAAATTTTATTACTTTAACAAATTGTGGTTGTCACAAATTATAAAATTTATCTACTCCAATTTATAATAAGAATCGATATTCGTCAATTAGTTGACGCGTTGCCAATTCCCAATTATTTTAGTTTTCGTAATAACAGTTAAAAAATATTATTTTACGTATGCAAAAAAATTTACACCGCAAATCAGCAGATCAGCTATTTTTGTTATGTAGGTAATCAAAATTAAAAAAAAAGTTACCAATAAACTACCATTTTACATTTACATCCACTTAATTGATTTCCATCAACCGCTAAAAAACCCTTAGGTCACTCTATAAATAAATATAATACTAAAATACACGAACAACAAAATTTACTGTGATATAAGTTATTACCTTTATTTCACAAGTCACAGCACCTTACACGTTCCGTGTAAAGGAATAATTTGAAAGATTAACTACAATCTCCAAAAAATTGCCAAACAACCAACAAAAAAAGACATAGAACCAAAAAACTTCCATTTTTGTTGCCCACTCGCTAAACGGCAACTCTGCTTTCATACTCTGTGCAATGTGCTAATTGGAAACGTAACATTTTCACAGCAATTAACACAGCAGTTCAATAAGCATTAATTCGCGCCACATTCGTCGTCTGTAGATATATGAAGGAGTGTAGTGAATTTCTAAGTTGTCACTGTCACTGTAATGCCGACGATATTTTTGTTAGTATAGATACTGGTATGCAATTGTTGATTTGATGGTATTGCCTGGACACGACGTTAATTTAAGCTTATTAAGATCTTATGGAAGCAATAAACTTCAAATGCTAGATTTATTCTTAAACTTAAAATTGTTCTAAACTTAAATGATTTTCTCGTTTTAATTTGCAGTGTTATACACTGGTAGAAAGATAATTAAGTTGGTTTGGTTAACGATTATCTTTGCGTGTAGTGGAAAGTGTTTGTACTTTGAAAATGTTTCAAATATATTACATTGTACTCATTGTGAAATAATATATAAAATATTTTAACTTATAGAAATATTAATGACAAAGTAAAACCTTTTTCGGATAAAGATTTTCAAATTCTGTTGTATCTCTAAAAGTTTACGTGCTGGCACGGCCGAAAAATATTTTCGCAGGGAGCCAGTATTCAAATTTATTTTATTACTGTAAAGCGACTTCTACCGACGGTTGTTCTTCAGGTTTACATTAACTGATAGGTCAAATTTTTGTTTTATTTCATATTTTCGGTTTTCTTAACAAGAGTAATGGTATTATATCAAAAAATACAAAGGGTACGTCGACTGTAGAAATGAAACCAAAGTCAGGGACTTTGGAAAAAACGATATTGAGAACGAACAACCTAGCGCTAGTGCTCCGACTTCCAAGTGGAGAAAAAATTCACATTCACTACACAATTTTCGTGAGACTCAAGGGTATAACTTTAGTGGAGTACAGAACTGACTCCCGCAAAAATGTTCGATGCTTTTGCAGACTTCGGTAAATTATAAAATGAGATTATTGTTCGAGAAGCCATACATTATGCTGAACAATATGATCTAAAGGCGTGCAGAACAGTACGCTCAAAAAGAGAAAATTTACCAAAACCTATGCCAACCGATAAAAGAATGAATCGCGGAGATATGGAAACGTGGAGTAGCAATGGACTATATTTCATAAAATTAATGGAAACTTTGTTCTCATTGGCGAATTTCGTATCATTCTAACCGACAACGGCAATTAGGAGTCGAATACAAAGTAGTGTTGGCATGATGAATGTAACTTGTCCTGAACTTGTTGTAAAATACAATAAAAATCTGATGATGGACATAAAAAAAGTATGTTAGGAAATAGATCTAAAGGCAAAAATAAAATAAGACTTTTTTGAAGTGAAATATCTTTAGCGGAAGTGATTTTTTACATCGCGTCGGAATCGCGTCACGAAGTCACGACATGGAGCTTCAATGTAGCATCTCAATGTGTATGTATGTACATATATATGAATATATGTACTATATAAGTAGATACATAGCATGTTCAAAACCATATGAGAACAAGTTATGTATGGTTTCGGCAATATTTTTGGGCTCGCTATTTCGGGACCCTTTCAGAAGTTCGGAACTGGTTTACCACTACAGCTGCCACTATTGCTACTATTAATTACTATTACTTCTAATAATACTTCAAGTAACTACCACTACAACTCCAACTGTTAATAATTTTGGCTACTATTTTTATTAATCTACAAGTTACTACTGCTAATTTTATTGATAAATGTTAATGTCAAATAATTATAAACCTGCAGATAAGCATTGTTACTTCGCGGGTTGCATTTTAGTATTTTAAGTCTTATTGTAAACGAATAACGAATAATAATAAACGAAATAATAAACGATGCTACTACTTAAAACTACTTCTCTTTACATTAATTTCTACTACTATTTTTGCGAATTTCACTACTATTTTTACTCATGCTACTACTTATTAATACTTCTATTTTTACTAGTTTCTACTACTAAATTTAATAATTTCTACTACTATTTTTACTCATGCTACTAATTATTACTTTTACTTCTTTAACTAATTTCTAAGACTATTTTCACTAATGCTTGCTCTAGTTACTACTTCTATTTTTGTTAATGCTACTACGTAAAAATGCTTATATTTATATTTATTTGTACTATTTTTATTAACTTTACGACTACCTTTACTCATGCTGCTACTATTTTGAATCACTTCTACTACTATTTTTAGTAATTTCTACTACTATTTTGAGTCATTTCTACTACTAGTTTTACTAATGCTACCACTTATTTCTAATACTTTTTTAACTTATTTCGAAGACTAGTTTTACTAATTTCTGCTACTATTCTTACTAATTTCTACTACTATTTTTGCTGGTGCTAACGCTAGTAACTACTTCTATTTTTACTTATGCTACTGCTAAGAACTATTTCTATTTTTACTCATTTCTACTACTCTTTTTACGAATTTTACTACTATTTTTACTCCTGTTACTGCTACTTTCACTTATTTCTACGACTATTTTTAATAATTTCTACTACTATTTTCACTATTTACTACTACAGTTTTTTTTCATTTTTAGTTACTGCTTATATTTTACTTATTACTACCGCTAGTTTTGTTTAGTTTCATCTACTATTTTGCCTCATGCTAATATTAAAAAAAAACTAAAAAGGTGTCTCTTATAAGACCCAAACCCATTTTTTATATATAATATACTGTAGCTGCACGAAGAAAACGGCGTTGAAAAATCTCTGAGCCTGCAATGTCATTAGGTTGTGCCTCGTTCAATGCATTCTAAGTATTCTAGTATTTGGTTTGTAACACAATACAAAATCTTCCCTTATCTACATAGGGGCATATTTATATCTTCCGTTCTCAAAAACTCTGCAATATACACAACTTTTGTCGTTTATACTGTTTTTATGTTAAACTAGCTGATATACGCCCTTCGTCTGCGTTGCTTACTGAATTTTTAGTTTATTTTAAAAACAAAAAAGCGGCTTGAGTTAATTTAAAACCAACGCCAAGTAGTCGCATTAAAAATGAAGTCGACTCTAAAGTCAGTAGAAGCTTTTCGACAAATAGGATATTCGCCAGGAGTAGCTCTAACTAATTTAATAGGCAACTTCATCTTGACTATGACTAAGAAACATTGTTTTTAATTGCACAAAGCTTATTTGTTTTGAAATAAGTCGAACCATTGGCATGAGTTTTCCTGGAAATCTCTACTACAGCGACATCTAATGATTTTTGTTTCACATATTTTCAATACTATATATCTTTTGAACGTTTTCTAAATCGTACTATAAAAGCATTCCTAATTGTACCTGCCCCATACATTTCTAATATAAATATCGAATCATAAAAACATATTTCACATTCTACCGCCATCTAGCGGATCCAGTTTTCAAAAAAGTATTATCAACAATGGCCTTAAAAAATAATTTTCTGAATAACTTGATACTAGCGCCACCTTGTGATTTATTTTTCAGAAAAGTATTTCTCATCGCACTCCTATTATAGGTTTCTAATTTTATTAAAATCGGATCATAAATACAGATTTTCTGTATAACTCGCCTCTGGCGCCATCTAGCGCATTAACTTTCTTAAAATTATATTTTGTTGCCCCAGCACCATACAATTCTAATAGCCTCAATATCGAACCATAAATAAGGATTTTTTGAATATCTCGCTTCATGCGCCACCTATTGGATTAACATATGTCCCATTGTTTTAAAGAATATAATGCCTAAATTTGGTTGAAATCCGTTCATTAGTTTTAGAGCCAAGTTGTGACAAAGAAAACAACTACATTTTTATAAACTTATACATATATAGATTAGACCAAAAAAAAGTGTATACAAATAAAAAAAAAAACTATTCTTACTGCCTTGGATAAACGTCTAAGGTTTGAGCGTTCCCATAACGGAAAATCAAAAGAATACTTATTTTTTATACCAGCAAAAATTAGCCAAATCAATATTTTGGTTGTGAGGTTATTTTAAATCTAGCACAGCCATTGAATTTGTTACCTTGGTTACGTTTGTTTTTTTGTTTTTTCTAAAGTTAGTTCGCATTTTGGGAGTTTACACGAAAATTTTCCATGAGCTAGTAGACATTTCTAAAAGCAACAACTCTATGCATTTATTTCTAAATTCGTTTACTTTAGGGCTTTGAGTAGATTTAAATTTAGCAAACGAAAAGAAAAATAAAGATTATTAGTAACCATAACTTTTTCCACGAATTCCTTGTTTATCCTCTTAAAAATTGGGGGTATTTAAAATATATTCTGTTATTTTTTTTTGGTGTTTTCTTTTTTTGTTTTTGGTTTAAATGATGTCGCACACTTGCTCCAATTCGAAGGATTTGAAAACAAAGAAATCTGCATATTAACGAGTGGCTTTCAAAACGACTTTACATAAGTACTTATTTAGAAGAAAAATGGAAAGTTATCGCAAAACCCGAAATGCGCGTTTGACACTTATATTATATATGGATATAAATATGTACATATTATGTATGTGTATTATGTGTATGTATGTATGTGTGTATATCTGCGATTACTACCATTAGAATATTCTACTCATCGCTTTCCTAAAGGTAACAGCAATACACCGGGGTATGTGGGTAATGACATTCGTAATCCATCATTTCAGGCAAGCACGTATGAAACAAAAGTTGAAATGAATGCTGTGAAAACTACAAAATCAAGTCAACGCACAATCGTCGTATACTGCACGTAAAGAAATTCACAGGCTGTAGAGGTTTACAATAGAAAATGAAAAAAATAGCAAAAAACAAAAAAAACAAACAAAAAATTCAAAAAGAATAATAAACGTAGAATTACGTTGGAACGGTAGGAGAGTCGAAACTGGCAAAGTATTCTCATGCCATGCACGTGCTCGAGCAATTTGTCACATGAGACTCAAAAATATACCCAAGAGTATTAGAGCAAAAAAGCGCAGTGAAGCTGCAAATAAGAATACCAAAAAAAACAAGTAAAAACAGCGCTGTCTTCGGCTATGCCGAAGGCTTCATACCTTTCATGAAGGGAAGAATAGTAAAAAACGTGTTATTGTATTACAATTTCGTATTACCTATAGTTAAAAGCGAATCAATAAAAATAATTCTAGTAAAGGCATTGTTATAAATTATTTAATGCTTTTCCTTATGTAATTAAAAAGAACTATGTTTCAAGAAGGGAATGGTTTTTCAATATTTTTAATATCGTATCGACGCTTGATATTCAACATTTAAAAAATACAAATAATTAAGTATTAATATGTAAGACCTACATATGTCGGTCTTTGAAAACAGTTATCAGATCCGTAAATAGTTCCCAAACGTTTAACGCTATGATTCATGTGATATTGCGCTGAGCTTATTACTTTTCGCAATAAATATTTGTCCTGAATTTATCTTGCCGATTTACACTGTGAACTCCGATCTTGATGAATACTAATATATAGCTAATAATGGTTGATGTTTGTGCAAAATTTCAAGCCTTTAGCTGTTTAAATGGAGGAGTTATGGTGCAAAATGCAATATCTGAACAATCGGTTGTATGGGAGCTATATGTTATATTTCTCCGATCTTCATGATTTTCAATACTGATACGTAGCTAATAATGGCTGATATTTCTGCAAAATTTCAAGCCTTTAGCTGTTTAAATGGAGGAGTTATGGTGCAAAATGCAATATCTGAACAATCGGTTGTATGGGAGCTATATGTTATATTTCTCCGATCTTCATGATTTTCAATACTGATACGTAGCTAATAATGGCTGATATTTCTGCAAAATTTCAAGCCTTTAGCTGCTTAAATGGAGGAGTTATGGCGCAAAATTCAATATCTGAATAATCGGTTGTATTATATGTTATAGTCACCCGATCTGGCCGATTCCGACAAATGTTTAATCATTTGTACAACGACACCTGCTCACCAAATTTCATCAAAATAGCTCTAAAATTGAGGGACTAGTTTGCGTTCAAACAGACGGACAGACGGACAGACGGACAGACAGACGGACATGGCTAAATCGACTCAGCTCATCGTCCTGATCATTTAGGTATACTTTTTGATGGGTCTATCTCTTCTCCTTCTGGCACTTACAAACATCGGACCAAACTTAATATACCATTTCATTCTCATGAAAGGTATAAAAACAAACATATACCTACACACACACACACACATATTATAAGAAATGTGCAAAGCTTAAAAAATGGCAGTAATGTGCAAAAAGTCATAAGACCATGACTCACAGAAAACAAAAAAAAAAAACACAAAGAAACACACACAGAAAAATTACGAAATTTGCCGCATTAAGAGAACAATAAAGATTTATTTCAGCAAAATGTAGAAATACAATTTAAGATGTGAATGGTAGCGGTTAATAACTTACATTGAAAAATAATTTTTCGAAAGATAAGCCCTAAAAGTTTACTTCAGACGGTTTAGTAACAGATTAATCTGACACCAATTATCCCACTAGATAATCAGCAATGCAATTGAATGCCCGGGATTGGAAATGTCTAAGAAGCTAGTTTGATTTTGTTAAGAAATAAGTGTGTTAAGTAAATCAGTTGTTTTGAGTGTTGAGTACTCATTTCTAGAAAAGATTTAATTAAATGGATTTAAAAAAATTTAATTATAGAAAAACGGGTCAAAAGTTACTGTTAACGTAGCATAAGCATTAGAATGTCAACGATAGAAAACCCGGAGTTACATATTTCCTGTACTTGAGTAATCATGGCAAATGTAAAGTTATTCCAATAAATACAAAGGTAAAGGGTGTTTTTTAAACTGATAGAACTTCAAATGGAAATAAAACACATAAAAAATTAATTATGATGCCAATTTTTATTTTTTATTTGAAAGATATTTTCATGACATTTAATATTTAAAAACGATTTCTGGCATATCTCCGCCACGACTAGCTTTGGTGAATCAGATGCGATCAGTCCAATTTCAAATTTTCCATGTTGTGGATGGATAAAGTCCAACTTGTTGAGCACGGCGGCGAATAGACAAATTCGGATCTTCTCCAACACTATCACTTACAGCATCAATATTTTCTTCTGTACGTGCAGTTCTTTGTCTTGTTGTTAGTTTTTCATCGAGTAGAGTAAATGTTGTTCGAAATTTATCAGCAGTTTCACAAATAAATTGCGCGCATTCGATATAAAAACTATTCCTTGGAAACGGTGGGTGAAACATTTCGAACCCGCATTATAACTTTTCAATGATGACGCAACTAAAAGACCTCATTACCTATTACATTATATGGGGGCCATGACTTACAATGTGCTCTGCGATGATCTGTTGCCCAACGAGCCAGAGACTCTGCATACGGGTTGATCACACAGATGTTGGAAAATCACTTCAACCCAAAAGCCAACGAAATTTTATAAAACTATAGATTCCATCTAAGGCAGCTGCATAATCGTGATTCTTGCGAATAGTTTTTAGTGGATTTACATCTGCTGGCATGAGGTTGTAATTTTGGTGACTATTTGAATGTTGCATTACGGAATCAAATAGTATTCGGATAAATAGAAACCAAGCAATCCAAAACCGCTCACTGGAAAATAAAAGTTTAACATGACATGATGCAACTAACTCAGCAAAATGCCTACGAACTAGCAAAGAAAAAAGGGTGTGAGTTACATCAAAAAGTCGCGATTAGTGAAGTTAATATCTAAATTACACGAAAATCTGCGAGTATAATCAGAGGGAGAAGATAACGTAATAAAATGCAAATAACGCTTCCGATGTGGCAATGCCAATCATATGGTCAATAATTGCAAGTTCAGGGATATTGTAATATGTCACTACTGCAAAATACGGGGCCATTTGCGAAAGATGTGCCTAAAAGAAACGAAAAGTGCAAACGTCAGAGAAAAACAAAACTGGTGGGAAGATTATGCTTACGATTTGCTAAACCTTAGCATCAATAATCTGCACCCGAATGTTATGTGCGCACTAAAAATAAATAATATTGATATCAACTTCGAAATTGACACCAGCTCCACAGTGTCAATAATCAGCTTGAAAGAAGCAAAGAAATACTTTATTGACGAACCAGTGATTAACCAGTGATTTCCAGTTATTCAGCTATTTTCAAACACTGCTAGGATATTTAGGCTACATTCGTGTAACAGCGAATGCCAAAGCGCCAGCGCGAGCCAGATTACATCGTGCGCTCCGATCATCAACCGCTGTTTGGCCGAGAATGGATTCGTGCGAAGTGCTGCTAGTGAAGGTCGATAAATCAGAATGGGCTACGCCGATCGTTGCAGTGCCAAAGAGAGAGTTCGTATCTGAGGGGATTGTAAGCTCATGGTGAATCCTGCACTTAAAGACCATCGGCGAGCTATTCAGCTCAATGGCGAGTGGGAAAAAATTTACAAAAACTTGACCTACAGCTAAAAATTCATCCGGATAATCGAGAGCTGTTGACATTAAGCTCACACAAGAGCTTATTTTCACAGACACGTATGATGTTTGGGATTGCGAGCGCACCTGCATAGTGGCAGAGGCTTATGGGGCAGCTATTGGGAGATATGACGGGCATTGCAGTATTTTTGGACGACATAAAGATCAAGGCAAGCGACGAAATTACCCATTTACAAAGAAAAGAAGAAGTTCTGAAAATATTAAATATGCGCATTATGAGTGTATAGTTAGGAAAGTCCGAATTTGTTTCGCGACAAAATCGAGTACTGCGATTATCAATGTCAATATGTGTTTGAGAGATGCTTTAGAAAGAAAATCCGGAGTTATTTCTGGTACTTGTGTAATCATGGAAAATGTTAAGTCATTCCGATAAAGAAGTAGCACGTGCGACAGTTACTAAATTTTTTTAGTATATAGAACAATATGCAATACCGCGTATATGATGCAAGCCAAATTTTATAAGACGAAGGAAACCCCGATTTTTAGCAAAACTGTTGGACCCCTGAATTAATAAATTATTAGATTTATGTTTGACATATATTGCAGTCTTTGGTTTTGCTTAGTTTTTGTTTTATTTATAGGAGATATTGACTGGCACAAATTAAATCGTAAAATACACTATGTAAGTACTATTTAAATTAGGTTCAATAAGCATTAAAAGGAAAGTCAAAATAACATTTAGAGTAATTAAAATAAGTTTTACGTAAGGGGAGTTTTTTAGACATGAGGTTTTCAATAACAAACAAAACGCATATAATTTAATGTTATGACCAAGGACTTAACTGTTTGCCATAATGTTTTAAAAATGATTTCAGGCAAGTGGTCGCCGCGGTTGTCTCGAATAAATTCCAGCCAAAAGGTCTAATTTTCGACCACTTTTGCAACAATTCGGGCCGTCAAAAATTCCCCTTCAAGGCATCAGTCGTCTCGGGCTTATCTGCGACTTCACAGAAACCTCACGTTCTTGGAGGCTACGCCATAGCCCACCGGCATGAGGTAATGTGCCCACCAAAAGTTTCTTTCAATAAATTTATTGTTTCATTGGCTTTGTGGCATGTATCGCCGTCTAGTTGAAACCAAAGTTAGTCCACATCAACATCCTAAAATTCAGGCACGAAAAATTTATTGATCATGGCTCTACAGCGTTCGCCATTGACTTTAATATTATGGCCGGCTTGATTTTTGAATAATTATTGACCAATGATTCCCTCTGGCTTGTAAATTATCAACACTCCAAATGCAAAAATTTTGTTTAATAACGTAACTATTCAACGCAAAGTGAGCTTCATCACTGAACAAAATTTTTTTGTGAAAATCGGGATCGGCGCCATCTCGTTTTGTGATCAATCGCCGAACGTGCGACGCGCTTGATGGTCGTTCGGCTTCAATTCATGCACGAGTTGGATTTTGTAAGCCCGCAAACCAAAGTCCTTCCACAAAATTGTGCATAAAGTTGATGGGCACAGTTCCAATGCTTCCGTGCCATGGGGAATGAACTCATGCTGGTCTTCTTCGACACTCTGCTCCACAGCAGCAGTAGCGTCTTCGATGCGCACTGTACGACGTCTCTGAGGATGCGAATTATCTCCTGGAGCAAACGTGGTGCGAAACCGATCCATGGTTACCCGAACTACTCACTCTGCTCAGCGATTATGTCGACCGAATTTTTCCTCATGAGACAAATTATAGTAGAAGCTTTGGGAATCAGGTGGTAAAGCATTCTTAATAAAATTAATATTAATTGTAAATATTCAAGAATCTGGTACCGTAAAAATGGTATATAATTAAATAATTTAAAAGAGGCACCGCAAATAACTGTTAAACGCAAAAATTTGTTTGAATACATCAGCATGGAGGAGTGTTCGAAAGTACATGATGCGCTATATGAAAATAGTATTATTATATAGTGTTTTTATTACATGCATACTTACTTACAAATATATTTGTAGATGAAGAGAAATACAAGTTTAAAATATATAATCACTGTGTGCATTCAAATTATAAGTTTTAAGTTAATCTTACAAAATTAAAATACTTTTGAACGATACATAACAAATTGGGTTTTATTTTACAACATAAAATTAAAACTCACCGGGTAAAGTTTATATATTGAGCGCAAAATAAAACTCATTTCATAAGTGTTATTTATTGAAAGGAAAATATAAGACAATAAAATAGTATTATTTTACGAGTAGGTACTCATGAAATTAAATTTGAGCAAAATGAGGACATAAGGATTAAATAATAATAATTTTGATATCGTTTATAACAGTAATATTAAATTTTAAATCTTACTTACTTTAGACATTTAACTTTTTGAGTGATAAATATTTAAAAGCCGATGCAGAAAGTAAAAACGCTGCCAACATGTCCACGCTGCGATCGGGCGCAACGCGAGCTGTATGGCAATGCTACCGGTAGTTGAGAAAGGAAGAGAGACGTTTACTTCGCAGAAAGAAGAGAGACCGAAATACGTGAGTGCGAAGAGCTTGAGATGATAGCCGTTAGAAAACAAAAAACCCCAGCTCATTTTCAGAATAGGGTCAGACGAATGTATACCCGCCCATTAAAATTTAACTGTGCTCTGCCCAATTCACCAAAAGATTGCTGTTGCAATATCAGCCTCCTAAATATTTTGAGAAGAGTATTGACACACACCAATAAAAACTAAATAAACTTTCGACAGCACGATAAAAATGGTGTGTAAAATGACGTTGCGCAGCATGGTCTCCGAACATTTTGTGTAAGAAGAAATCAATATCAACAACCGCGCCTTTAGTTCTGCCTTTTTCAAGCTCGATAAAGAAGCGGAACGTATGTGTCTGTAGGCGTACGAGGCTAAAACTAAGTACCACCTGTTATCCAGTGGAGGACTTTGTTTATCTGGGAACCACTATAAACGCCTATAATAATGTCAGCCTCGAAATGCAATGAAGAATCTACATATTTTGCCAGCAAGTGCTACTTTTGGATGAGTAGGTACAGCTATCTCTCGATGAACGAAAACCCCGCTCTATAAGTCCCTCATAATGCCCTTGCTATTAAATGACTCAGAAACATGGGCGCTGTCAACATGAGATGAGGCGACGCTGGGAGTGTTCGAGAGAAAGATCTTAAAAGTTATATGGACATCTACAATTTTGCAATGACGAATATCACATACGATGGAACGGTTAGCTGTATAAGCTTTACCGCGACATAGACAGAGTTCAGCTAATTAAAATACAGCGCATACATTGGCTGGGACATGTCGTGTGAATGGACCAAAATGTTGCAGCCCTGAAAGTATTTAACGCGGTACCACTGGCGGTGGCAGAGGAAGAGAAAGGCCTCCTCTATATTGAAAAGGCTAAATGGGGAAGGACTTGGTTTCATTTGGTTTCTTTACACGAATCGGCCACAGTCGCCTGCTTAGGTGGTTATAGCGTAAATTAAGAGGAAGAAGAAAAATATTCAAACTAAAGATGCTACTTAATTTAAAACAATTAAACATTTAATAGCCTTTTCAATTTTTATATCTGAGCTCAAAATTGAGCATGCGAAAAGCCAAGGTTTGATGTTTAGAGGAAGGAGTTGTCGGAACTAAATTGTCAATCTACTATCAATAAGTAACCTTAAAAAGTTTAATTATTTTTCAAATACAAAATTTTCAATTCCATTTATAGGCCATAACTTTAGCGGGCCCACCCTTTGTTTTAAATTTATAATACACTTTCACTTGTAGACTTCTATCTCTCTTTTCTTCAATTGCACAAACCTAACCTCGTGAGGACCAATAAATTTCTGCACATATACTTATCTATATTAGGGAGCATCACTTTTCATGGAAAAAATCGGTACTGTAAAATTTATTAGATATATCTATCAAGGTGTATTCAGCAACGTTGTGACAATAGCAACAGCGAATTCATTCCTAAAATTTACACGTTTTTTGTTTTTCGTTTTTCGTTTTTGGTGTGGCAATTGTCACTGTCAGTCTGATGCCATCCATACACTCCAATCAAATTTGATACGAATTTCGTGTTCGTATGTGGATGGATGGCTATCGCATTTACGTCAATCGCTTGCCTTAAATCAGCCCTTTAATTTGTCCATAAAGAAACTTCGCGATATTTACTCTACGGCAGTCAATGAAAAATCGCAAAGTTGGACCTCTGACGAATATGAGACTTGTGCCGCTACGTCAATCACAGCAAAATATCGAAATTGAGCAGATATTTTGCTCTTGATTGAAGCACGGCGAAAATTCAGCAATTTCGGGCGAAATTCTTGTGTGTCACGCACACATACATAGTTTCACTAATCCAACCTTGGTTGCAGTTCCATCTTGATTGAAGTGCATGGGCGGCATAAGGCGAATTTTTAGGGCGAATTATGAAATTAGAAAACAAAAGAAAACGTACAGCGGCGAGCAAAAATGGTAAACTCGTGACATTTTTAAAATATTTGCAAGGTTTTTCATGACACATTTTATAAATATAGTTAATTTTATAACGAAAAAAATTAATGTTTCAAACTTAGCAAAAAAATTATGTAAACTCCACAAATTTTCAAAAAAAATTAGAAGAGTTAAAAAAAAAAGTTCGAGTATGCAGTTTTATAGCTTATTTCATTTTATTGGACAGCACTATACATATGTATCTAATATTATCAATATCTGATCATATATACGGACTTTCTGAATATCTCGACTCATGCGCCATCTGACGTATTATATAGACTTTGTTAGTGCCACGGGTCCAGGGAGTATATGATTCAAATTTTATTGAAATCCATTTATCAATTTTTGAGCTAAGTTGGAACAAAGAAAACAGGTAAATTTATATATACTTATAGAAATATATATATGTATATTTATATTGTAAAAAGAAAAACCTCCGACTGGTTTTCCCCGCCAGTGTTAACAAACTGTTACTACAAAATCGAAAGTTTTATTGTAAATAAATATTCATTTTGGCATTCCTTACTTACTCCTTAAGGAGAATTAAAATGAATGAAATCAAATCAAATTTTGGCACCACCTTCTATAAATTCGCCTTGATGTCTCTTTTTAGAATACCAAAGAATTTAAGAAAAAAATGTAAAAAGTTATGTTAGCTGGATTGATTTGGAAATGCTTTGAGAAATAGAGAATTGTAAATAGTTTTTGAAAAAAAAAAATAATCTTGATGCTGTTTTTTGAACTTTTTTGGAAGATTGGATTAATAAAAATTTGAATAACTACCCAAAACTTGGCCGGTTTAGACTTACACGATATCACCTAATTTGTTCGCAATTCTCATTTATGCGACTCTGTTAGAAAACAAATTTATATATTTTTATGCTTGCATTTTTAACAGCTGAGAAGATTGTTTTGAAAAACAGTTTTGAATTTTTTTTTTTATTAATAAAACCTCAATTTTTGGGCGTACTGTGAAATTTCTCTAGCACTCGTAAATCTTCCAATTCCTAGAACAATAATAGGATATCTAATAACACTGGTGGTAAATGTTAATTTTTATTTTTGTGAGCCACCCTAATGTAGACACATACAGCATATATGTATGTATATTAAACCCTTTTAGCGTCTTATTTATATAATCATTTCTTGTGCTTATGTGCGCGTGTTAGATTAAATTTCTTTCCACACAACATCAACCCTAACGCATTGCACTTTTGTCAAATGCTTTTTTAATCTTTGTGACATTCCATTCTACATACATTGATGTATTACAGACAAACGCAGGTACGCATAAGATCTTGCATTGTTTTTGTTTTTGTTTTTTTTGTGTGCATATTTTCCCACATTGCTGTTGTTTTCTTTTTTGGGTTTGTGAATTTCTCTTTACGTTTTATTGATGCGTAAAAATAATGGGTTTAATCATCTCACTTTGGGTTGCAGACATTACCTCAATGAAAGTAAATGCATGCACGTAATAAAATACAATGAAATAAAAAAAAAACAAAAAAAAACAGACAGGTTCATGCAGCTTTGGCACAAAACGCAGCTTAATGGGAATTGGGGTTTATTTATTTTTTGCACAAATGCTTTTATAGCTAATTTTTTATGAGCGCGTGCATTAGCTGCACACATTCTCATACAAAAATATTTAACAAAAGTTACCCAATTGGGAAAAAGATAATTTTTTAAAAAGGGATTGTTAAATCGGAGAATAAGTATTTGGATACTCTGACGTAAATATGAACTGACCTATTAGTGATGGTGCTTCACGAATTACATAATTGTTTACTACGCTAAGGCATACAGAAGGAAGGCCACTTTCCCCTTTCTATATGGGATCCACGATTCAATAATACAAGTTCCTGTAAATTGTAATAGCTGGCATTGTTTAATATTACTTTATAAATTTGATGTCAACAATTAAAGAAAGTATTGTCTTTGGCTCGGCTGATGGAAGTCGTCATAAAGGCAAAGGCTGACATCACCGCCATGCAGGAGATGCGAAGGACGGGGCAAGGAATGAAGCAGATCGGCTTTGCGACCTTCTACTACAGCTGCTAAGTAAAGGAGTGCAAATTCGGGGTTGTATGTTTTGTGGGGAGGGATTACGCTGCGGGGTGCTGCCGTGTATCCGACTGGATTATGTCTCGCAGTAATCCGCAACAGAGGAAGAGTTTTTTAACATTTCGCTATTGTGCGCCCACGCCCTTACGGAAGAGAAGGGTGGTGTGATCAAAAATCACTTTTATGGGCGCTTTAAAGGCACGTAGGGCTCATCGACATCGGATCATCAGCTTGTCGCAGCCAAGATGAACACGCGACTCTGTGCAGCAAAAAGCGCGCGCTCAGTTATACAAGGAAAGCTGAATGTTCAAATAATGCAATCACAACAGATAGCCGACCGCTTTGCCACTCAACTTGCACTCCAGCTCTCTGGAAGTAATTTCCAACAAATAGATATCTGCGCGGAAAGGAACCACATTACGTACCGCCGCTAAAGAAGTATTCAGAAACTACTACCAAAAGGTAGGGAGGCTTACAGAAGGCTTCAAACCCGGGGGCATTTCCTGTAAGGTTAAAACGGCGACCTGATGATGGTCATCTAGAGTGCACTCAAATTTTAGAAAGGGTAGGAAACGTCGAAGATGATGAACCCGAACCTCCAATCAATGAAGACGGAGTCAAAGTACCGTTACCCGACCTGGACGAAACTCGAACGGCAATAGCGCGCCTAAAAAACAGTAAGGCCGCTGGTGCTGAAGGACAGCTAGCATGGCCCTTCATTTCTAGAATATGGTTGTATGAACGCATGCCAGTTTGATTGGAATTTAAATGTACTTTACCCAATCGAATAAAAGGGCGATCTGTTAATATGCACCAACTACAGAGGAATCTGTCTTCTTAGCATAGCATTAAAGGTTCTGTCGAAGGTATGGTGTGAAGAACTGAAGCGCACTGTGAACGAACCGATTGGGCCTCATGAGTGTGACTTTAGACCTGTCAAGTCTATCAGATATTCACGATACGCCGAATCTTGGAAAATACCCGAGAGAAAAGAATAGACACACATTCTATTTTTCAATAGCTCGAGTAGAAGCTGCTATTTTCCGGCTTGTCTGAATTTGGTATCCCAACAGAAATAATACGACAATGTTAAATGAAGCTGAGCAACATCGCCAGCTCTGTCAGAATCTGGAAGACCTCTCTGAGTCTTTTAAAATCAACAGAGGTTTCAGATAAGGTGACTCTCTTTCGTGCGACTTTTTTTCAGCATAATACTAGAAAATATATGTAATTCGAGCTGCAGATTTGAACCGTTCGGGCACTACATTTTATAAGAGCGTGGAGCTTCTGGCGTATGCTGATGATTAAAATCAGCGAATTAAAATACAGCTCAAATAATGACTGGGATATGTCGTGCGAACGCTCCAGGCCTGAAAGTATTCGACGCAGTAGCAGCTGATGGCGGGATAGGAAGAGGACGGTATCATCTGTGTTGAAAAGACCAAGTCAAAAAGGAAGATAGCAGGAAGAAAGAGCGACTGGTGCAATTGGCAATTATTGCACCAATTAGGTAAGTAGTCGAGCTTTGTATTAATGACAAATAAAACGGGGTGCCATATCTCATGTTTTATCTGATTTCGTGTAGGGCTTATAAACAAAACGTCATATCTGAAAAACACATTGTACTAACGCTATTTGTGGTTGGCTATTATTGATTCCGTCAAATAAAATACATAGTAAATAAATGCCTACCAAATGTCTGTCGGATATCTCTAAAATGCGACTAGTTTGCGGTCAAACAGACAGAGAGGCATGGCTACAGAAACAGAAAAAAACCGTTGATGTTTTTCTTTTTAAACTGATGATTGCACTTTATAAAAAGTGAGCTTCAGCAATGCATTTTATTTTCCTCGAACTGGTTAAATTAGCTTCTAAATACAATAATAGGGGATTTGTATTGGCATGATTTTCGTAATTTTATGATGCTGTTATGAGCAGGTAGTAAGGATTATGGCATATAGGTTAAAGGTTTAAGTGGGTGCTCCTATCTGTATTGTCATCATAGCAGTATTGCCATTCGTGAGTCAGTTTGTATAAGCTGTGCCTTTTTAGAGGATTCTCCGTATTCACTTTGGTGAGTGTGTGTGAATGTTGCATTTGTATGCCACCTTTCCTGTATTAGGTATTACTCTCCAAGTCTTTCCCTCTTTCTTATTGCCAATTGTTTTTCGCTCTTTATGATTCCTTATATATCTTTTTAAAGTTCATGAAAAAACTAACGAATAAAATGCAACATGAACAACATTTCTACAAAAAACTAAGGAAATCATTGACCACAGAAACTGAAACTCTATCGTTGACGACTTTACCAATTAAACCATAATATTTTTGAACACCTTATCTGAAGATTAAATAAATTTATATTTACCGAAAGTAAAAAATTTTTGTAATTTTTTATAAAAATTGTAGTTGTAAACAATAGCAGAAATAGCGGGGCACTTTGTCGTTTCGCAGAGTGTTTACATTATCGGCGAAACAAAGTAGAATGCCGCAATTTGAAAAATTGTGTGCGTTCGCACCCTCAATTCATTAGCTGCGCTGAAAACCGCTACAATGCGCCGATAGTGTGATCTTACTTAGCTTAAATGAGACAGGCAAAAAAAAGTAAAAAGTTGTTATAATAAAAACCATGCCAATCTTATAGGTAAAACTTTAATTATGCCATCTGCTTTCTGCATTAAAATAGTTCTGTTCCTGTCAAATTTCCAACAAGCCGCACGATTGAACCCTTCCTTTTTTTTTTTTTTTTTTTTGAATCGACCCCCTCTTAGTCGTTTAAATTTCTATTTATTCTGCTCATTGTGCTTCTTCGTAAATTTACATTTATTTTGTTTTAATTTCATTCCTAAAAATTACTAAACACAGGTGCATAAACGAATTTCATTTCATTTCATTTTATTTTACATATATTACGAATATAATTTAAACGCAATAAAATTACGTGATTCCCCAAGAGGGATCGTAAAATTGCGGTACATGTAGTCGGTGTATTAGCGTTTATTGTTGTTGCTGCTGCTGCTATTACTGCTGCTATTGGCGATGAAACGTTTCAAATGCTGTTGGTGATTATTCGAAATTGTCAACAGTTGTATAGCTGTCATATACAAATATATATGTATATGTATGTACATATGTATATGTATGTAAGTATGTATGTACATAAATGGCGTGAAATTAGAGAGTTCTAACAATTGTATGGTTAATCGCTTGCGATTGTATAAATTTGTATATCTATGTATATGTTTAGGTTTATATGACGCTAATGAATATGAGAACATTTGTGTGCATATATATGTATGTAAGTAAGTACATATAACATTTGATTATGTAAATTTAAGTAAATTATGTGTGCGTGTAACTTTCTATGTATAATCATAAATTTAATATAATTGCAAACATGTTTACGTGCGACTAGTTTATGCTTAGCAAAGAGTATTATGTGATTATAATAATGCTCATACAACCGCATCTAAATTTCTCTACCTTAACCCTTATATGATCGACAAAAATAATACCATTTAAGCTATGTGCTAGTTGCGTTAAATTTAGTAGAAAAATTTAAGTTTGACTGGTGAGAGTTAATTGTTTAAATTTTATAATTATTACGGCACCTACTTTCGGAGTAAAATTTAAATATATTTATATATATTTAATAAAAATTTGAAAGATTAATTCAATTAAGAATTTTCTCACTTTACCAGTTTGCACGGAGACGGCAATCGGACACACTCTAATACCTTGAGCGAAATATTGAGCTTTACTGATTTTCACAGAAAGTGAGAACAATTAGAAGACTCTATTTTCCCCGCGAATATGAAAGAGAAGGGATCTTCCTCGCGTGATTCGAACCAATTCATCCATAAAAACTGTTCGCGAACACATTCGCAAAAATCCCCTTTAGAAAACAGAAAATTATGTGAAATGGAATATCGACGAGATGAATGTCAAGGCTTATTCGAGATGGTTTCCGCATGAAAGTCTACGTTTCTAATAAGCAAAATGACAAAATCTACGCGAAAACTTCCAACGACGCAAAAAATATTATTCCAAAGGTTTAAAGTGGTCACCATCCATCTGCGGCAATGGTTTGGTGGGTTTCCTCTGTAAAGGCGAAAAAAGTGTACCAGCAGGATATTTTAGAAGGTGAGATAGATCAGTGATGTAACACTCTCTTCGATGGAGAGCATTGGCTCATCTAGCAAGATTCTGCTCCAGCACACAAGGCAAAAACCACCCAGCAGTGGCTTAAAAGAAATTTTACTCGTTTCATAGCTGCTGATTGATTGATGATTGGCCGTCTGGAAGTCAAAATTTGAATCCATTGGACTACAGTTTGTAGTCAGAATTGGAGAACATGACCTGTCGAATACGCCACAAAAATTAAAGAGTCTCAAAAAATCTTTGGTTCGAGAAGCGTCATGAATACCAATAGAAACCGAGCTTGATGCTATTGATCAATAGCCGAATGAGTTGAGAGCTTGTGTCACAGCAAAAGATGATCCTTTCAAATAAAATTTTGTACATCGGTCATTTTATAAATTCATTATAAAATCAAATAAAATTTATTAAAAAATTTATGGCAGGACCAGTAGTAGCACATGAACTTTGCGCATTTTAGCAGTTTCTTAATTTTTCGTTGGGCATCGGTGAGTGGGGCGCGAGAGCTAATGCCGAATGGGCGTGTGCTGGTTTATTACTGTTATTGAACCGCGAAACAGTCGCGAGTCTAAGTGTTACTACAACACATGCTCACCATAGGCACCATCGATGACCCGATGTGCACATCTTGCCTGGAGAATAAGAATAGCACAGTGTATTTCCTTTGACTCTGTCCTGCGTTTGCTAGACTTAGATAGAACATATTTGGATTGGATATATTGAGAATAGAAAACGTTCATTCCCCATCCACCGAAAAACTTCACAGATTCATCAAAGGGTCGGATGATCCGATCAGAAGATCGGGAATGCTTGCCGAGCTTAGGTCGGCCAAAAAATTTAGAAAATACCTATTTAGGAATTGGTTTCAAGTCTTGGACAGGGCGATAGTTATCTCCATCCCAATCTCTTTCCGTGTGTGCCCATAAAGCAGTGTCCGGTTAATACCTCAACTATTAGTCTGAGAGGTGGTCGGTCTAGGCGAGTCAGCGCTTTACGTCAACCTTTGGCCAAACTTGTCTGGTAATTCGACAGGTGGGTTCCATGGCCCACCTGATATTCACTTCCTCGATGAATTTTGTCTTTAAATCATGTTTTATTATCATGATTGCTTCGTAATAAAGTTTGACAGTTTTAGCAGAGCGAAAACACGTACCATCAACTTCTTTTTCGATGTCGTGTGCGCTTGGTATAAGAAATTAGTTCATAAGAAGTTTTATGAACTCCGTTTAAAAAAAAACACGTTGAAATAATTACAGACACATTTTGTTTTATTTTTGGAGTGATGGTGAATGACGGAATCGCCCGGTTATCGTATCTTCTGATTAACACCAAAGAAACCCTATTAATTGTTAATAATTTTGATTTATAGTCTTTTACATAGTACAGCAATCCAATATAATTTGTATTTGTATTATTATTAATAATAATTATTATTATTTGGCGCTAACACCAATTTGTGGTGTGCGTCTGATGTTGTTACACAAATCGAAGCTCCTACAATTTTACGCCGACTTTGAACAGCAGATAATTTGTTGTGAGAATTTTGTTTTTCATAGCAAAAATACACTCGTAGGTTCGCAGCTGCCTGTCGAGGGTAGTCGCTAATAGAAAAAAGCTTTTCTATAATTTTTAATGTTACTTGCCCCCGGCCAGTATTCGAACTTGGGGCCGGTCGAATGAAACGCGCACATGCCACATACTCGGGTACTATGGCCGCACAATTATACACAAGTTATATGAAATATTCAAATACGGGTATCAAACGCTTCGCCTTGGCAAGGAGAAGAATCGCACATATACTTTGGAGAGGGATGCCTCCTGTGTGAGATGTCAAGTTTTATTAAATTATATGACAATTAGGCTGCGGCGGGCGGAAATTTATTTATTTGGGAATAGTGTGCCATTAACTTTTTATTCCGCCTACTCAAAGGCAAAACTATTTAAACCGAACAAATTTGGCGTAATATATGTAAATGCCACCAGATATTTATTTAGGCACATAACCTATCAGTGATAGTTCTATATATGTACATCGCAATGATTTTATGCTCTGCTTTTCCACCGTTAGCAGCAAAGCAACTCATCTGCAGTAAAACAACTCATCAGCAACTGCCACCTTGTTGTTGGTTTTTCTAGTGAAAGCTAAATTCCACCAACAATTTGTTAAATTGTGAAACCTCACGCTATCGCTATCTTAAATTATTGCTTTTCCATTAGCTTCCGCTCAAACTGGTTTGGGATTTTGCCTCCCGCATTAACCATTGAACCGTATCAAACTTCAGGTAATTAAATATTACTCTTGCCAATACTCTAAACCGTTATGTGGTCGGTTTGTAAAAGGGACATGAAAACCATAGAAGTCCAAACGTTGCTCATACCATTTCCAATATTTCATACATCAATCCTACTCAACTCGTAAGTGAGGCCACAAATCCGGGATAAGTATAACAATTTGTCAAATTGCTATGGCAATATTTTTCATTGCCACACCGCCCACACTCTCTACGATTTAGTCAGTCCGTCATACATAGAAGCTTAGTTGCACGTGCGTTCGTAGTTGAATTAATTTTGTTATTGTTACTGTTTCTATTTAAAACATATTTATATTTACTAGGCAGTATGTTTAGCGCTTGCTCCATAGCCACATCGAACTTTTCAAGTCTCTCTATCTCCTTCTCTCGCTCTCCCTCTCTTCCTCTCCACCCCTCTCTCTCTGTTTCTCTGTGGAACACCTTTTCGCCGCCAAAGCTGAACTGAATTTTGTGCCGAAAGGCTGACCAAGCGAATATTGTTGGGCATTGATGTTAGATGCGCTTGTGGCATCGCCATCGGCACGTAACTATGATAATATTAGTCAAATTCTCTAGCACCGGAAATGCCATGAAATGGCGAAAGGAGTAGATGTGTGAGGAGAGGCATGCTATGCTGGCTTTCTATCGTGCAAGGTGTGCTATTTATGTATAGACAAAATAAAGTAAATTGATTTACCACAGCAATTGTGGTTATATTAATTGAAAAAGTTTATTTCATGAAAATTAAAAGATTAACACACAGCACTGGGAATACACAAATACCAACTTTCCGGCAGTGGCGACTCTGTTGAGTTAAGTTTTAAGTTTGATGTGAAAGAAGTTTGAATTGGAATACCGAGAAAGTTTTGTAGGTGCATAAATTGAGTAAAAACAATAATTACCTGCGTGTATATTCACAATAGCCATAATTAGTTGATACTATTTGCGTAATTGAAAATGTTAACTAGATATATTTGGCCGAAATTCCTAATAACGGAGAGTCCTTATAATCGTACCGCTTTAACACAAACTCTTCATTTACTTTTCCATGCAAATATCAGCCTAATAACCGGACACTCTTATAACCGGCCGTGGGCGCTATATTTCAAACCATGTTGATCAAAAAATTTCTCATAAACTTACAAAATTCAAAATACCCCCCATAAGCGGGCATCTCCGATAACCGGACAAAAACACTGCGCCGGCGAGTATCCGATTATGAGGAATTTCACTGTATATGTAAATTTAATTGACCCTCGAGAACACGCGCTATGCGATTTTTGCTCAAGCATTTTGCTATTCCACGAAACTTCTTTGCATATCATAGAATATCTTTAAACGATTCCAACGATTATTGTCCAAATTGCAACTCAAAAAATTATGCGGAAATAGAAATGCTATACGTAAATAAAAAAGATTGTGTTTTTATATGGGCCAAATTTTTTATAAAAATGTTTGCTGGGTTGGAGCTGCTTCGGCCGAAAAGAGTAAAACGAAAAATTTAATTTTTTTTTTCATAAGTCTTAGAATTATTCGTAAGTCTATTTCAAAACTAGTGCTTAGTGTGCACATACCTGAGATTTTTAATAATTATTAAAATCATTACTCCCTGAGGAACGAAATGCGCTGAAACGCGTAGGAGGGAAAAAGAAAATTTAACTTTTCGTTTTATTCTTTTCGGCCGAAGCAGCTCCAACCCAGCAAACAAAAAAGGATTAAACCTATCTACTCCTTGGAACAAGGACTACATTTCGCGACATTGCTTTAATTTTTCAGTTTTATTTAAAAAAAAAAACAAATATAGTCGTAATTTTTGAGTTTTATATTTTTCACATATTGTTACTAATAATTGTTTTTTTTTGTTTCATCTATTGCTTTCAAAAAAAGAGATATCGATTTAAAAGTAATTTTTTTAATAAAAGTTATAACCGTTCAGTCTTTGGTACCTTCATTGGTAGTAATAAAGCAAATTTATCGAGCAGCTGATTGCGTTCGCTTGGTGAGCGTTATGTCAAAAGCGTGGTGAATATAATACAGAAGGTAGCGCAGATTATTGCACAATCAACCATTCTTTGAAAATTTTTACAGAATTTCTACGTAACAACCAGTGGCGTAGCTAGGTAACCAAGGGCCATGGGGCTAATTAAAAAACGGGGCTTCACTGGTATGTAAACTGATTAGGTTTTATCAAATAAAAATTTGAAATATACAAATACTTTAAAAATGCTAAGCTACTTCAGCTCTTTTTTGTGCACTGCAGGGCTGGTAATAAAAATATTAACAGTAACAACATAAATAACAATTAATACTTGGTGTAGGTTTGGCTAATAAAACGAAATAGAGAAGATTCAAGGGTTTATTACATAATGGTCGGGCCTACCAACTGACTAAATAACAATTATATTTACAATTTTTTCCTAGCTTTAGTTTTAGCAAAAGTATCAATGACTTCGTTTAAATCCAGACTTGATGCGATTTGGTTTTCAATTGCTATTAGCGATAAATGTCGGAGTCGAGTTTGGCCCATATTATTTCTTAAATAATTTTTTATTATTTTTAATTTGCTAAATGACCTTACAGCTGTTCCAGACGTGACAGGAATTGTAAAGAATAATAACATTGCTGTAAATACTTCCGTTAGGTCGCATTCTAGCACTCCATATTTGCTCATTATTTCCTTACGTAATTAGTGAACAGTCCATGCATGAGTTAGTTGAGGTAAAACTAGGTGGTAAATATTAATAAATTGAAGTGAAAAACTTGGACCTATTATATCTGAATATTTTCTTTGGAATTCGTCACAATTTTGTAATAAAGTTGCTTCATCAACATGTAATAGAAATGTTGGTGTTAGAAAATCGTATATATGAGAGACTGCATTCATACCAATAATACGTGTATCTAATTGAGATATTACTGTGTCTAGTACATTATTAAAAATCCTCGTTTTAAATATTTTTTCTCGCTTTGGAAATCGCAGCTAATTCATCAAAATGTTTTTTTAACTTTTCTTTGCCTTTCTTTTTGAAAATGGGTATCAATACCATATTTTCTTGCAGTTTCACTGGCTTTGCACTTGAATAATCATTTGAAATCATTTCTATAAATTTGCCCGATATTTCGCGTTGTACAATGAGCTGTAGCCGAAATCTATAGACTTGACACGATTTATCGACTTAACGGACATCAATCTGAGTGGTAAAATCAAATAAAATTGAGCCACTATATTGACCAGTACAAAAAAGTTTATTGACATTAGCTTACTTACTCCTGATACAGCGTTAATTTTTTAACCGTTCTCGAAAAAAAAATCTTAACTCGAATTCACAATAGAACGCACATACATGAATAATAAAACGCACATATCACTATCCGTCAAATATACAACACTGCCAACCTACAAAAAAAATTTAGGGAAATTCCCTAGGCATAACTTTTGAATTTCTCTCAACTGAGTTGTCATGATTAAAGTGGGGTTGCAACCTGTCATATTTATTTTGAAAATGGGAGAAATTTCCAAAAGTTCAGTTCCATCGAGATTTCTGGTAAGGATTCGAAGGCCCCCTGAACTTGAGGGCTCGGAGCACTGACCTGCCTAAGCCCTAGGTAGCTACGCCCCTGGTAACAACAGATTTGGTATTAAAAAAAAACTGTGTATGCATATGGACTTACAATCGTGTGTACCCTTTCTTCCCAACGTGTTTATTCTTTCTAACATGCATACCAACGTGATTCCTCTCAGTTTTCCTCAACGGTAAATCTGGTTACTCTTTCGAATTTCGGACCAATCAGCGCAATTTTATATTGCATTATTCTTGACGTCAAAATGATGTGTTTCATTCTGTTATTTAGCATATAATTTGTTGGTGTATATTTTTGTGTTTCTACGTATAACTCCACCTCCAATTACTACCAAGCAATTTTTTCGGTCAGTTCACGATGGCAGCTTTAGGTAGGTGGTTTTATATTACGAGCAGTAATGCGCGACAGGAATGATAAATTAACTTTTCCAAACTGTGCCAAATGTCTGAAAAAATGCACTAATTTTGTTTTCAATTTCTATAAAAAATATTTCAAATATACATATTTCTGAATTGGCATTTATAAATAAATTTTTAAGAAAATAAAAATTAAAAGTTCGAAGTTTATTTTTCCAGAGAAGGGTATGATACACCTAAAAATTTCTATCGATTGTTAATATGCTCGAGGATATTTTTAGGCATCTGGAAATTTGCAGGCATATTATGAGAAATGGGAAAACTGGAAAAAAATTATCTGGAAGTTTTTCTTCAGAATCGGAGTCGCATTCTTTAATTGTTTGTTAATCGAATAATAATGTTGACAAATTGTAAGACCTTCTCGTCCAATTCAGTTTATGTTTGTTTCCCAGTGTAATTTGTCAGGCATGTCCCGAAAACTGAAACATTTTCTTTTTTTATATATGTATGTATATGTCTATATCTGTCCCGGTACTATATGCCATAAATTGGCATACTAGCACTATTTTAGTACTAGTGTCTAAAACTAATTATGGTTGCCACTTTGTCTAATCTGTATACAGACAATATCAAAACTTACTGGCTCTATTCTGTATACCTGTGCGCTTTGCTCGTCTATGCTTTACGCTATTAAAAAATCAAAATCAGTGTTCTGTTCGCCAAACTTGTACATGTTGTGGATGGACAAAGTCCAACTTGTTGAGCACGGCGGCGAATAGACAAATTCGGATCTTCTCCAACACTATCACTCACAGCACCAATATTTTCTTCTGTACGTACAGTTCTTTGTCTTGTTGTTGGGTTTTCATCAAGTAGAGTAAATGTTGTTCGAAATTTATCAACAGTTCGACGAATAAGCTGCTCTGATGCTCGATTATGTGGACCATAAAATTCACGAAGTGGCAAACAGAACACTGATTTTTAAAGTAAATTTCCACAATTTGTAAACGTTGTTGCGGCGCCATTCTTTCCATGATGATTCGTCAATGCTTACTGAACAGAAATGTCAAAAACGAAATGTCATTTACCAGCTGTCAAGTGACAGCTATCCCTATCGAAAGTTCTATCAAGCAAAAAAAAACACCCTTTACAAACAACTGTTAGGTAAGCAAAGTTGTAATACCTTGGACATCAGTGCGCTTGGGTATAAAAGCGTAAGTTGTCTTAAATAAAATAAAATATACATTTTTCAAAAATCTAATTAATTTAAGATGGAAGCAGTAGTGCAAAAATAAAGATTTAGGTAAGGAAAATTAATTAAATCAGATCAACTGTTCTAGTAATACCTCTTAATATACATTTATTTTCGTTTCCAGCCCAACAATTTTTGAAAAAACAGCTCCTTGTTATTTACAAAAATACTAAAAAACGGTTTAAATAATTAGTTCTCTTTTTTTTAATTGAAAATTTAAGTATTTTGACTTTGTTTGTTCTATGAAAATAATTGGTTGATGTCTGCTAAGTATGTTCATTTGATTTCATTCTATTAATATAATTTATAAAACCAATGAATTAATATATACATGGGGTACGTTGATGTTCTTGAACAAATGAAATTTTATTCAAAAGAAGCTATTCTAACCTATTGCTAATAAATTTTTTTTAATATTTTGGTAAAACATGCCTTATATGTCTTTTATGCCCCAAGTTACTGTCTGACCATCGATTAAAAGTTCAATAAAAACTATTCTGTTTTTTAGCAGATTAGTGACTTCAAGCAGACAAACGGACAAATGGCTAACAGACAGACCTAATTCTGATCTAAATATTTTCGAGTACTGCGTAATGCATATGTAGAACATTTTTTTACTAAAACTTGGAAGGTGAGTGGAGACAGAAAATGTTAAGAAGAAAAGAGAGCTGATACTTTCAATTAGTAAAATTTCACTAGCGGTTATGATTCGCATAGAAAAGTGATTATCTAGCAAATGAACAAAGCGTTTATGTACTTAGAAAATTGGGTAACGGTGGATATCTGATTTTTAAGTTTAAAGCGCAAAAAGAGCCTCTTCACCTATTTTGAATAAAATTCCTCCAAATATGTGATACAAAATTAATTTTTTATATAAATTCAATTTAAATCTTATATATAGGTACGGTTTATAAGCTTCGTTTCGGCGAGGAAAAGGTTCAAATATAAATATATCTTGGAGAAGAATGGCACCTGTTTGAAACATAAACTTTATTGCATAATACATGTACCTAAACATAATGAGTATAAAACGGTTCGTTTCGCTCGAAAGAACGTTTATTGCTAGCTGTATTTTGAAGAAGAAGAAAAGACATACTCAATTATTTTATGCACGAGTTACATGAAATATTAAAATACGGGTGCCAAACGGTTCGCCTCAGCGAGGAGAGGTTCATACCTATATTTTAGAGAGAGATGCCACCTGTTTGAAAAATATAGTTTTACGATATTACACACAAGTTATAGGAAATATTAAAATATGTGTGATAAACGCTGCATCTCGACAAGAAGGTTCCCTTCATGAGGCTTGCCACCTGTTTGAAAATTCGAATTTAATTAAATTAGACATATATGTAATATATATATATATATATATTCATCTTAAGTGGTACTTTACTTGACTTAAAGAGAAACTTACAAAATGTGAGAGTTCGTATTTCTATTGTCATTAGAAAAACCTGGCAGGCGTTGTCCCTTCTATATTTATTTGTCAATTTCGCCTTAACGAACATTTTGATACAGATATTTTAATATTTTATATCCCTATGTATAATTTATTTAAATTTAATTTTTCAAGCAGGTGGCAACCCTCTATATGCTCAGCGAATCTAACTATTTGCCACTCATACTAACATATTTCATATACATATGTAACTTTTGTATAATTTAATTTAATTCGAATTTTCAAACAGGTGGCAACTCTAGTAAAAGAAACCTTTTTGCCGAGACAAATCCTTTCACATACATATTTTAATATTTCGTACAGCTTGTGTGTAATATAGTAAAATTCCATTTTTCAAACAGGTGGCATTCCTCTCAAAAATATAGGTATGCACCTTTTACTTGCCAAGGCAAAGCGTTTATATGTTTATATCTATAGCTGCTTTATCAAATGCCAGCAATTCTGTTACACATATTGCTTTTAATATATTAAAGTTTACATTTGAAAATGCTGCCCTTGAGGGTTTCTTTTTCTTCCATAGGTATTAACTTCCATTATTTGTACTTTAATTAAAGTACTCTTTCATCATAACAAATTTAATATGTTCACCTAAAGCAACATGCGATGAAAATTAACTTCACACCTTTTTCTACTTAACTTGACTCACTTCTTAATAAGAACACCACACAAACTTTTCTTTGTAACAATAACAACTTTGCATAATAATCGTAGCTTCACTCAACGTTTGATTACAACTTTCTTAGAGGTAGCTTTCACTTTAATCTGCACGCGACCCAAAGTTTAACAACTAGCTATTTCAAAATATAAACATAAGCAAGCGAGAACAGCTGTGAAATATTCCGTTCCAAGCGTTTGTATGTTTGTAGTAGGTAGAGCGTTACAAGAAATCACCACCATCGATGTTGCTATCTTAAGTAGTCCAAGCTAACGTAATTGTTTGTAACATAGTACATACTTACATATTGTATTTATAAGACAACAATTTTTTAATGAAGGTAGCATAGGCGGTTTGACTTTGCACGCGTATCCGGCTTACCCGTTCTATTTCGAAATTTCCATTAAGCCGAATGTAATTGGAAAACTTTGTTCACCCAACCATTTTTAGCGCCAAGTAGTCGTATTTGTAATACTAAACACACTAAACACCGAAAACAACATTTTAGGAGGAAAACAATGAATGAACAATGCAATACTTTCCCCGAAGTGCTTAGTATTATTCTGACACCGTCCTTTGGCGTCGCACGTGCGTTAATCCCTGAAACTGTATGGTAAAAAGTTTGTGAGGCGTTTAAGGCAAGTTCCCTTACAGAAACCTAGTGGCTTCACGAAATTTACGGCTGAGGGTGAAATAAGTATGTTTTGAAAAATGTGAATATGTCTTTGGTTATGGGACAAACTGGTTGGAATTTTGGATTTAAAAAGAATCGTTATAAAAAACTTTTACTAATTTTTATCTTTAACCACCTTGGGGGTGATGGGCTCCGCGATATAACTTTATTGACTGATGAAATGAATATATTGTTCCATTTCACTATCAGACGCCAAATGCAAAACCTCGTATTTGGGGAGTAGTAATCCTCACGCATATTTTAATTTTTATTGTTTTCTTAAATGGATATTTTTCTGCTCACGTTTGTGGTTCGATTGTGCATAAAAATAACAACGTTATAAAATGTGTGTACGAATTTCTCATTCAGCCAACATTCGGCGTAAATTCACTTCCGAAGAAAATGCTGAATATTTCGACAGAATTGATGACGTTCCGAGCGAAGTGGCCGACTCCCTTGGAGGACGTTACTATCCGATGACAATATTTCGTCCTAATAATCATGAAAAGTCAGGCAATGACAGCGGTAACTCGGACCTCGATGGCCTTTTAGAAAATGCGGAGCCGCTTCAAGATATATGTACAGTTTGAAGAAAATTATGTAGAGCAAGGTAAAAGAAATGAAGCAGTGTAGTGGTCAATGCCAAACACATCTGAAAAAATAAGAAACCAGGCTTTTTGAAGAAATAGAATCTAATCCGTTTCACGTTGTAATGAGACATTTATATCGAAACAAGCTGCATTCAATTGTTTATTTTCACCAATGATTATTGCAAACATCGGTTTGGAAACAAATCGAAAAGCTAAATAGATTTAGTCAACGAATAATCGACAAGAGATTTCGAAAATCATGCGAAGTTGGTAAGACTCCAATGTGGACGAAAGATATGCTTCTCTTGGTATATTGATATACGCCGGCGCATAATAGTTTAATCTGGTGCAAGCCAAGATTTGATTCACAAGTTTCATATGGCATTTTATAAAGCAGTGATGTCGTTGAAGCTATTCGATTTTTACCTTTCGATGAATTCAAGGACCCGAGCAGATCGTTACAACAAGGCAAGTTGGCTCCGCAACTTCGTATTTAGACTCTATCTTTTATTCTACGAACATTAGACTCTATCTTTTAATCCATCGAAGGAGCTTACGATCGAAGAGCAGTTTGTAGCTGAAGGAACCGATGCAACTTTTGGAACATACCTTCAAAGCACCTAAGTATGGTTTCAAAATATTTTGACTTGTAGATGCAAAAACTAATTATCCTGTATCAGGTGGAGTTTATTTGTTTACACAGTCTAACGAAGAATTCAGTTTTAATTTCACATGCATTGGTACTACGACTTGTTCAACACTACATTGATATTGGTGCAAATATTACAATGGATAATTTTTTTTTCACAAGCTGCAAAATGGCAAGAGATTTATGCACTCGAAATACAATTTTGGTCGGTACAATTAGATCAAGTAAGTGTGAATTGCCAAAAGTGTCCACATCAAGTGATGAATCAAACAAACAAAAAATAAAAAATATGGGCATATGCTTCAGTGTTCTGCTATTCTGACGAGATTTCTCTGGTAAAATACACAACTGACTCGAAGCAAAATGTTTGGATGATGTCAACCAACCAATGACTGCCGCAAAATTTTACGGGGCTTTACGTGCAAAAGAAACAACCGCCAACCGGTATGGCCCTTTTCTAAAACATGATTGATGGAGCTGCGATTGCTGAAATCGGAAAAGATTTTTGCGAGATTTAGTTCAGAAACTGGTTCAACATATGAAAGTGGGAATGAAAATCGCCGTCGCGTTTGGATACTTACTTATTTAATTGGCGCTATAACCTCTTGTGAGATTTTGGCCGAGTTCAGCAACTTGCGCCAGTCACTCCTTCCTCCTGCTAACTGGCGCCAATTGGAAATACCAAGTGACCTCAAGTACTTTTCCACTTGATCTTTCCAACGCAGAGGAGGCCGTCCTCTTCCTCTACTACCACCAGCTGGTATCGCGTTGAATACTTTCAGGGGAGCAGCATTTTTGTCCATGCCCTGCTGTATTTTAATTAGTTGAACTCTGTCTATGTCGTGGTAAAGCTCATACAGCTCATCGTTCCATCGTCTGCGGTATTCGCTGTCACAAAGGCATAGATGTCCATAAATCTTTCGGAGAACCTTTCCCTCATCCGATGCTGACAGTGTCCATGCTTCAGCGCCATACAATAGCACGAGCATGATGAGAGACTTACAGAGTGTGGTTTGGTTCATCGAGAGAGGTCTTTACTTCGCAATTGGCTACTCATCCCAAAGTAACACTTGTTGGCAAGAGATATTCTACGTTGGATTTTCAGGCTAACATTTTTGTATGTGTTAATGCTGGCCAGTAGATTAACAAATTTCAACACTTTTTCGAAATTTTGAAGTCGAAATTTTAATTGTCAACAGTGATGCGGGAAAAATTTAAACCATTTAATCGGTTTTAACAATTTGTTTAATCAGGATTTTTATAATACAAATAAATATCGTTAATAACCATTTCGTCGTTACTACTAATCTGTTTCTGTAAGCGAGCGCATGGTAAATAATAAAAAATAATAAGAGAAAGCGATTAGTCCATGGCTTTATGTCCGTCCGTACTTTGTATACCTCGGTTAGATATTGAACGAAGCTCGAGGTCGTGGGAAAGACGGTCAATAATTGAACATTTCCATTTTGAGTCTACCGGTCTTTCGGGTCCTGTTTTTTTCCACGAAACTTGTGTTCTTTATTTTTTGGTCAAAATTATCAGGCACGTATTTTTATTGTTACCCAAAAAAAAACTGATTTCCGATATTTTTCGATTAAAATTTCTAGGTGAAAATCGTGTTTTTCCGTTTATAAAATTTTTGTTTATTAAATGCATATAGCTTCTCTAAAAACTAACGGATTTTTATAATAAATGTACATGTACATATTTTTGTTTGAAAAAAAAAATGGGTGTGGCACCGCCTACTTTAGTGGAAATATATATATTTTTTTTATTTAAATAATTAAACTAATTATATATGTATTAATTTATTAAGTTCAAGGCCAAATTTAAATAAAACACAATTTTATTTTATCCTGTGTATTATTAAATATCTCGATATTTCGACTTAAATCTGAAGTCATATTCAGGAACTTGGGTGTATGCCTTTTCGACAAGTCTCATGTAGACATATTTAATAGTACACAGGATAAAATAAATTTGTCTTGACCTTAATAAATTAATACATATATAATTAAACTATTGAAGGCCATTAACAACAACTAATTATAAATAAATAATCGTTAAACTTAAAAAAATTAAAACTATAATATTAGCAGGATTCATTACAAATAGAAAGTACTGTTTACTTGAAATGAAATCATGCGCTGTTTATTCAAAGTTCGGCTGTACCGAGAAGTTTTTTCATGGGAGAAATACGCTCGGCCGTTTACCTTTGCCTCTAAGAAAAATGTCATTAAAATATCTGTCTGCTTCTATCGAGATTACGGGGTCGATTCTAAGGTTGATATGTCAAAAGGGTATTTATTTTGTTTACATTGTATGTAGTATGAAAATATTAAATGTCAAGCATTTAATGCATAAGTTTTTTTTTTTTTTTGACAAAAATGTGTATGTGTGTTTTTTGTAATGAACTAAAATGAACGTGATTTAAATATATATAATTTTTAAACAATCATTGACTATTCACTTATTTAGACCTCGAAAATGTTCGGTTCGGTTTCAGTGCGGCCTTGACCGCATTCGGGAGATATTCAGTTTGGTTTAGGTTGTCACTAAAAATCGATGTACGGTCGTTCTCTAGAAATCACTAGTCGAAATTAACCAATTACATTTGAATTACGAACAACAATTTTTCTGCTTTCTTCTCTATAATAATTTTGATGTTACCGCTTTAATTTCAATACTGCCAAGTAAACGAATCGATTTTAAATATCCTCTACATACCAACAGTGTACCTTTAATTACTGTTACAATAACTAACAACCTCTTAATTTTAGGTTCTAGTTTTTGGATTTAATTTCAAGCCATTGCAAGAGATTAACTATATTATTTTCGAATTAGGAGTGTTGCATTTAATTTTCGTTTGCTTGTTCAAAACTAAATTTAAATTTTTAATGACTTTTATAGTAACTGAATTTACTCCACAATATTTTGAAAATTTATTTATTTATTTATTTATACAAAGCTTACATAGTAGTTAATTAATAATTTTGAAAATTATAGTACGCTAGTAAGAAGAATTTGGTCAAAAAGATTTTACTATCAATCTCCATGTGAATAACCATATCAGTTGTATGCCAGCCAACATCGCCATCGCTTGAAAATATAATATTTAAAATCTTTAACAGTAATTATATTATAACTCTAGAAAATATAATTTCCATATGTCTCCTTTGTACTCAATACAATCAAACATGTTGTTGAACATTTCCGGCATTGTCTCAAATTTCGTACTAGTACACATTAGGGGGATTCATGAAAACGTATAATGTCTCTTATAATAACGGTATAAACATATAAGCATTTGCATGAAAACCATAGACTTATTCATGAGGTTTAGATAAATTCCCCTATTTTGTACATTTCCAGTTGGCCGAACAAATCCATACATAGATTTATACTACATATCTATGTGTATCGTAGCAGCAGCATCTCATTCGCCAGCGGGTATTTCGCCACCTATGTAAAAAGACATATGTTCACATACTGCGTAAATAACTTGCCATCCTATATGTAGCGCTTTGAGCTATTTGAATACTGGTTTGCTGTTGGTAATCTGATTAAAATTTAACTCTATCAAGGTATTCTATGTTCCTATTCTCCCGTCGTATTCCTGCCACTGTTGGCTAAAATTGCCAGGTATTGAATATTTTTGTTTGTGTAATTTATCAGCAGAATTATTATCAACCCAATGATAAATAAATAAAGAATAGTTTTTGTAGAGTAAGTAGAAAAAAACATTAGTGGTATTCACACTGAGCTGGGTGCCTACAAAGATATTCGTTGTTCGGTACTTTTCCCCGATGTAAATTTTTGTTTGTAAAATTATCGCGGTGGCAAGTTTAATAATCATGTGATAATGAGTGAAGTGTAAATAGCTGCTCGATGTTTACTCAATTTTCTATGTGCTTGCTAAATAACTTTAATAATAGGAACAACACTAATAATACGATTAATATTTCACAAAATATCGGTCTAATTTAATCGAAAAAAAAATTGAAAAATAAAAACAAACAAATGCGCTAAACTGCGGGAGCCAGAAGTAAAACATCTGTGCAGATTCTACATAGAGATAGAGAATTAAAAATTAGGAGTAGTGGTGGTAGAAGTCGTTAGTAGTAATTAAAAGTATTAATAGATGTATTACTTAGTAGTAGTAGCATTTGTAAAAATAGTAGTATAAACTAGCAAAAATAGTAGTAGAAATTATTAGTAGCATTAATAAAAATAGCAGTAGTAATTAGCAAAAAAATCAGTAGTATTGTAAATGTAGTTACCATTAATAGTAGCCTCAGTTAAAATAGTAGCAGAAATTATTGAAAATAGTAGTAGTAATTAGTAGTAGTAGCATTAGATAAAAAACCGTAGAAATTATTAAAAATTGAAGTATTAAACACAAGTAATATTAGTAAAAACAGTAGCAGAAATCAGTAAAAATAGTAGCAGTGTTAGTAATAATACAGTAATAATATTAATAATAATATAGTAGTGATAATATAATATATAATAGTAAAAATATTAGTAGTAATTAATGGTTGAATATAGTACTAGTAATTAGTAGTGGAATTAGTAGAAATTGCAGCAGAAAGTAGTAAAAATAGTAGTATTAATTAGTAGTAGGATTAGTAAACATGATAGTGAAATCACAAAAAAACTAGTATTCAAAACACCTCTTTAACTTGATTTGAGATGAAATACCAAGAATGATAGAAAACTAGATTACGACAACGTACACGTCACAGATGCTCATACCACAGGAATAGTGAGAAGAAAAGGAAGGTGGTAACTCCACTTGGGGATTTATTTTCACTGCAACTGCTACAGTATAAAGCTCGGCCCATCACATTTATTATTCTGTGTTTAATTTTTTGTATTGTATAAATCACTCACAAAAACTCAGAAAAATGAACTTTTTAAGAGCCAACTGTGACGTCAATCCGTCAAACGAGGTAAGTACGAAATAACGGAAGTGATTTTGTCGTGACCTTCTTTTCTTTGCATCGTGATGAAATACAGTAACCCCAGCTGTCAGTATCGTGCTATGAATGTGACCGTGGTGAACTTTTCCGTAATACTGAATCGGGCTGTTAAGCTGGAACTCCACATCAGCCGTTACAGACACTGTGGATTTCGAAGTTTTTCAAGTTCTACAGGCGTTTCGGGCAACTCCCTACGATAACTTTAAGGCATGACATTTCTCCGCAATATATATATATATATATATATATATATGTATTTTACAAGGGGTCTCTTCGATGAGTACACTCATTGGATGAGCGGGAATACATACGAAATACTAAACAAAAGGAAGGTAATTTAAAAAATTTGGAATTATCTTCATCGAATGGGAGATTTTATTAATTTTTGAAATGCATTTATAAATTGCATCGTGTTTCGTTCGCTAGCGCTCTTGCACTAAACTGATTTATTTGATGTTGTTCTACGCTAATCTGCACTATCAGGGCATTCAGAGAACAGACCTAAAAGTGTACACAAAATTGTAGAGAAGGATTTTCAGCAATGTAATTTATCGATTTAAAAAAATCAAATAATTATTTAAAAAAAAAAATAATTATTAAATTTAAATCTTATGACGAAAAAGTAGTCGATTAAAAATAAAAAAATCAGATGACGAAATACCTTCTTATTTCAAGCATTTTTAATTAGATTTTTGATTTCTGACAACATGTTATCAAAAGCTTATCTTAATTTAAGTCCATTTCTTTGCACCCGAATTGTAGAAGAACGCTCCTACTCAGATAAAATTTCTTTTAGTTGCAAAAGCAACCCTGTTAGCATCTTTCATAAGGCATGTAATTTGATTAGTGCTATTTGAGAATGGAAAATTAAAAAAGCGCAAATTTTTCGCAGCACCTTCTCATTGTTGTAAGTTCTCTGGTAAAACGGCAGACATTTTTATATGAGTGACAAATTCCGAGACCGTCTTCACAAAAAACTTTGTCACAAATGTCGTGTGATATAATCGAATTTGAGCTACATATCGTAAAAACGGAGCATTTAGATATTTTACAAACATACAAAAGCATTGAATATTATCATATCAACTCCAACTGTTTGTGGTTGGACAAGCAACACATACATGCGAGCATATAACACAACAGGTGTGCACGGCTCTTTGAATATAACTGCATGCACACACATACAGTCATGTTGCCTTGGAAAATCGAATCAACAATATAACCGAAGGCATAATTTGCACAGAAACACTTAAGAATGCCAACATGCTAAGAGTCTTTCGCATATGACTACATACATATAAAGAACTTAACATACTACTTAAATGAAATGGGGAATGACCTGCTGTAAAGCCACTAACCTCAGTCAACCACATATTTATCATACACCTACACATATCTACTTATTAAATAACTTTGTTATTTGCGAAAGTGCACAGGCAAGACTTCATTCTCAACTTTGTATGTTCCCTAAGGCTCTTTGGCGCAATTATCACTAATACTTCCACAAACATTTTCATGCTTTTAAGTAACTATAAATTGGTGATTGAATCAATCAATAAATTTCATTTAGACCTACAGCAAATGTAAAATATTGTCATAGATATGTAAAAGTATTTATTGAAAATAACATTATGCAATATAGTATATACATATGTATGTATACATATAACTATCTTTAGGGAGATATATTTACTTGCAAGGAATCAACACATGCGCATATGCGAAAATTGTTGTGCACATACATATGTATGTATGGCTTTGTACGAGTATGTAGATGAAAACACTGTGGAACAACCAAAACCAGCCCAGACTTTGCTAATATTTTCTACAAGTGTACCTTATTTATCCTGTTTAGTATTATTTTAAGTTGTTTTTTTTTGTTTCTTTAACCCTGCTGTTAGGTTAAAAAAAACTTACGAATCTTAGGTTAGAGGACCATTTGGTCCATACTGCAGTTTTCATACAAAATAACAATTTAATCTTAGTCTTTATATTTAGTTTAGTTCAATACTTGCTAAATATTATTATTTTATTATTTACTCAACTCTGGTAACACCCAGCACCAGTGGCCTGCTCTAAAAATGCTTCTAGTTCAGGAGCTCGAAAGCGAGGAATTTGTAGTTGCTGCAAGTCTAAGTCTGATGTAAAATGCTCCATTTGCAGTGCGTTTATTTGCAAAACCAACCGAAAGACATTTTTTTGCTCATCATGTAGTGCCAAAAAATATCGAACAAACTAATAAATACTTATTTTTGGAAAATTAATAAAATCAAAGAAAATATACTATGGACCAAATGGTCCCTTAACCTAAGATTCGTAATTTTCAATTTATCTTAGTCCAGTTTTAAGTCAGAGAATTAAATTTTCGCACATAATATTGTTTTATAAAAAGACCACCTGAGCTGAAAAATTTAGACAGTATATATCACCGTTCCAAAGTTACAAAGAAAACAAAAAAAAAATTGGACCAAATGGTCTTAACCTAACAGCAGGGTTAAGAGAGCATTGCCCAATTCGATAGTAGTATAATAATTGTCTACCGTGAGTGTTCGGTTCTCTTCAAAATAACCTTCCATCAGTTGAAGGCAAATATTTGTTGCAAGAGAAAGTCTTGCGGTTGTATCTGCTTTTCCAGTACACAGTTTCAAATTATAAATGAACACCTTCATGCCATACTTATATGCTTTACCAGGAAGATATTGCCGAAATTCTAAACGACCACGGAAAGGTAACATACCTTCATCAATTACCAGGTTTTTACCAGCTGGTTTATTTCGTTTAAAGGTTACAATTGATTCCTGCAAGAGTTTGTCAACTTCAAAAGTTTTAGACACTGTTTCAGATGACTGGGCATTATCTGCAAAGTGAATAAATTTCATTAAGATCTGGAACCGGTTGCGAGACATAACGTGTGGGACGAATGGATTTTTGAACAAGGTGGTTGGTTTCCAATAGTACTCGGTTGAAGGGTATTTTACCATTACCCATATAAAGGACTATGACAAGAAACTCCATAATCTCCTTACGATCAGTATCTTTCCACTGATTCATCCTACTGCTGCTGCGAGTATTGATCCCACACACTTCACTGTTTGCACATCTATTTGTCTCTTCAGCAATAATATCGAAAATCCGATTGGTCAAAGAATTTCAAAGAATCATGTTGCAAAGTCACTCCGGTGGCAGGCGAATTCCATTCTGTCGTAGTTCCCGTCTGATGTTCATCTGCGCTTACATTCTGGCCTTCCTGAATACTGTCATCACTGGATGTTTCACTATTGGAATCTGGGATCTTCATCTGGACTAAAATCTTCCCCAATAACACTGGAATTTTCTGTTGATACTGGGATGAACGTATCTTCATCTGGACTAAAATCTTCCCCAATAACACTGGAATTTTCTGTTGATTCCAACACAAGTGGCGTATTTTCTCGGAATTCATAACTTCACAACTTCACTTCACTACTGTTTCACTGAACATTTGCAATCAACTGCTCGCTATGGACTGGAGCTTTAGACTGATTTACATTTTCGCAATGTGATCACCGGTGATACGAGTACACATTGCAAAAAAAAGATAACAGTTTAAAATAAATAGCAAGTGTTCACCAGTGATATTAGTTTTTGTGGATTTTTAAATTCTTTACATAAAGGTTTCGTCTGAGAAGACACCAAGTGGAATTCGCTGACTTGGATCCTCTAATGACTTTCCAATTTTTTTTTTTCAGGGTCTCTTGAAGTAAAGGTCAAAACGGCAGTTTTAAAGAGAACCTATTATGCTAAAATACTCTACAAAAATATATTTCCTTTAAATTTTAATATTTATGCCTTAACCTCACCCGGACATATATTTAAAAACAATTTCCACTTTCCGCTTTTTTGAAAACAACTTGGACCGGGAACTTTAATAGGGCATAAAAAATGTCGAGCTAACTTTTATAAACAAATCCAGTGATTTAGAACTGGATAGGTAAGATGTACTTTTTAGAAAATATTAAAATAAAATGCAGGCTGGTTTGAGTTGCCATAAAATTGTCGCCAAGTGTAATTTGCATGCATAGGTATGTATGTATGTGTGGGTAACCCAATACACTGATTGTGGTAAGGCATTGCAATTACATATTGCTTTGCTTCTGGGAGTTATACGCTCTGTTACGTTTGTCACACAGCTGAGCAATTTAATTACATATTAACATGGGCGCTTATATACCTATCCATACATATACATATGCGTTTGTGTGTGTGTGTGCGTGGGTTTGTGTAGCTGTCACAAACTCAAATTATTGTATTCCTTGGAAATTTCTGTTTTGAAATTGTTTAAACCTGGATTTATGCAAAACATATTCGCATAACATTATGTAAATATAAGTACATTTCTGTGTATGTGCGTGTATGTGAAATTTTCGAAGTAATACACAAATTCACATTGATTGCGCGCTAAAGTCCTGCAGGTAGTCAGCTTGAATTGTTGAATGTTTACAAGCACCAATTATCAGTTTGTTAAACTCACCGCTTGATTGTGTCAACTGTTAGTATATCTATGTGTATATAAACACACACGCACACACACATAATATATTTGTAACAAAACCTATAGGCTTAATTATGGTAGAGAAAATTACAGGTTGTTAAAATAATTTGAGGAAATGCAAAGGAATTAGTTAATTCATGTATAAGACAATTTAAATGTCAATGCATTTATTTTTGCACCCACATACATACATACATATGTACATATATATACATGTACAGAGCCGTGCACCGGATTTGCTTTTGGAAGGGAGGGGGTTCATTTTATTTAAGAAAGTGGAAGAAGTTCTTCGAAGAAAACCATTATTCTATGTATGGGAATAAACTTGTGTTTAACTCATAAGTAGGATTATAAGTTAACCCTTTCACTACCGCACTATATGCAGAGTACGTACAAAAATATTGCTTATCTTTTTGCATAGCTATTAAATCCTATAAACCAAAAAATATTAAAAAAAAAAAAAGTCGAAGGTCCGGCTAAAGAATGTTATGTCCTGGAATTATATGTCCCATTGGTATATTAACGAAACAAACTGTAGACGATGTAGGGCTGTGACAGTTACTCATAACAATTATTTCACGGGAGTCTTGCCACTTTGCTACCATTATACCTCCATCACATACCCGAAAAACAGACTCTCTTCTCCAATGATTCGTTTATGACGAGGAAATTCTTTCTATTTTGAAAACAAATTCCGACACAAGCAAATAGTAAAGTTTTCATCAAACTAAATGAGATAAACAAGCGATCAAATATCAAAACCCTATTAGAGTTGCGCAAAGTCTCACCCAATTTAGTGACGACCCTTACTCCTAAAGTTCCTGATGGGGCTGGGCTGCTGTATTTGCCAGCGTAAATATTGAAGTCATACGTATAGCCAGTTCAGGAGTCACATCTTTGCCATATTTTGATGACACGCTTAATCGGCTTCTAGGTAGATACTGCTTTAGAGAGGATCTGCCCTTAAACTTAGCCATTGATTCGTCAACGCTCTGACGTGAGCTATCGGTGCGTGATTTCATAAATGTATCTTTCAAACAACTGACAACTTCCTCTAGCTATGTATTAAAGTTTGGATGCCAAATCTGGCTTCTCAGGAAAATTAAAATACATTTTTGACATAAAAGTTGGGTAGCGATTTCGTGACATTGCTTTTTTTAATAAAATTGTTGCCTATGAATTCATTTTGACATCATTAATCAGAAATCTCAGGCAATTTATTATAGTCCATTACAAGTGAAATTCCCAGCAATATTTTCATTTCGTCTGCATCAATCAGTGCCGTACTACGTTTTTTGTTTGCTTTCAATATGTCTAATCCCTCATTAAATATTTCAAGCTCAGTGGATTTTCTTGAAATTGGAGCCAATATGACGGGATCAAGCTCTTCACTAATAGGAAATGGAGGACGAAATAAATCCGAAAGTTCTCTCTATACTACAAGTTTACTTGAGTTGTTATTATTCAATGTTTGCGCGTCGTTATCATATTCATTATCTGAATTGTTATCTGAATCTTCCCTGGAGTTGCTCGAAAGACCATCAGTTTCTTCATCGAAATCTCGCACATACTCCGAACCGGGCGCTCTAAAATCACATACCTCGGAATCGCTGTTGTTTACCATCGCAGTAACTTCGTCCTCCGTCAACTTTCCACCTTGGTTCTTTCGATTCATTCTACAAATCATTAAACACAAAAATTAGTTTCATATTTTCATAACATAAATTAAGTCCAATGGGATAATATACCCAATTTTTATTGTTTGGACACTACCGTTGGGATATATCATCCCACAAGCACAAATATACAGATTTCACCATATATTTCATACACATTGTTTCTTACTTACCTGAATGTTATTTATAACGTAGTTAGAAGGGTTCAAAATAACTTGGTTAAAAACCACGAAATATATGAATTTTATAAAATCACCTGCTGTCTTGACGAAATTAGTGGCATACAGTTGCATTAAACACAGCGCTCACACTAAACACACCCAAATCAGCTGACGGCAGAGAGAGAACACTTTAAAGTACCAATGAGACAATTCCTTACTTAAATTAAATGAATATTGGATTTTGGTCGATTTTTTTAATTTTCCCTGGGATCTATTATCCCCATAGTAGTGAAAGGGTTAAAATAACAAAACTTCGAAAGAACTAAACGGCGCTACAGTGAAAATACACTTTACAAGTTGTGCACAAAAATGTGTTTGAAAATCTCCAAACACTCTCAAATTCTCAACTTATTTATAAAAAACCAATTTGCCATAGCAAATTGACCTCGTCTACAAAACAAACAATATTTTTTTTTTTTAATTTTTAGCTGTTTTAGATTTTAATATATCTTTAAAAAGAAAAATGTTGCCTCTTTTTATCTGAAATTTACACAATTTTTCTTTTTTTTAATTTTCAACTTAAGTGGCTTTTTTGTACAACTTTACAAAAAAGCATTTATATTTCAAATATTTTCTATCAATAACGGTTTATTCTGAGTGAAAAAATGAATCATCGTTAAAATTCAGTTAAGAATTTTAGATGTTATGATGTTTTATCAAAAGTTACTGCGTGCCATATTATTGTGAGACATCGTACATAATTTCAATTAACATTCAAGTTTTCACTTATTGAGCTTAATTTACTAAATAGTGTGTAATAAACGTTATCAATTTTGCTTTGTCTTGGATTTATTGGCGGAAAAGCGAAATCATTTTGAATTAACAAGTAATAAATCTATTTTTAATGCGTTTATGATGCGTTTTGATCGCTCGTATCTAGAAAGTGTTCGATATGAACCAGAATATATGTTTTCAATGTGATTCAGAAATTTGAAACATTCGAACTATGGGAAATGAGGTGAACAGTGACACTGCGGAACAAAATTCTGCGGTCGGAGATTTTTAAGTCGATTTAGGGTAACTTGGGGGCGCTGATTACGAAAATATCAGTCTTGCCGAATTGGCTCTAGTTTTTCAGATAAAGACTTTTAAATATTTCACGAAAAAACCTAATTAAATATACCAATATGGATTTAAATTATATCTTTATTGCGCGCCTGTATAAAAATAATACAGAAATAAAAAACCATTTCTATGAAATGGCATCACTAATTAGTGTTAAAAGCTTTACTTTTCGATCACAGACTTTCCACATACAAATTGGAAATTGTACAATTGTTCCAACATTGAGCAAAATATCAAAATCTTACATTTTCCATCATTTCGAATCAAAATATCGTTCGAATTAAGCTAACAAAATACTCCAGCATCAACGTTAAAAAATTAAACTACAACACATTTTTGTACATCATAAATTCTCAAGCAAATTATAAGTATTTCGTAGTCAATATTCTTAAATCAACACAAACAATAACAATAAATTTACCGAAAGAAAAAAAATCTATAATCGATTACTTCTTCCGCTCTAAATCATCTCATTCCATTCGTAAATATAATGCTATTTTCCTTTTCCGTATGCACCGCAGGCAAGCATAGACCCTACTAGAGCCGTAAATATGTATGTATGTGTGTATGTATGTATGTGTTTGAGTACGGACATAAACAATTTACAGCAATAAAAACTAGAAGAAAAGCTAAAATTACATTAAAGGCTGAATGTCAACAGTACAGCGTTACGCCTATGATAAAACAAATCACCAAGCTGCCATTAACTCACAGGACACTTTGACAATAACAAAAACACTCTAGCAAAACTACACACATACATAAGTACATACATATCTACGTACAAAGAATGTTGCAAGGAAATTACTTACTTACGAACATAGCAAGAGACCATGGTCGGAAAAAGTGAAAAGCCACTAGCTAAAATACAAAAATAATACCAACCTTACTGCTTTGGGCTGCTCACATTTTTATGACCATAAACAATATTGCAATTTTGGGCAAAATGTGGCCAACACATAGCGACATTGACTGGAATTATTTGCTATTGTTGTTGGTTGTTGTGTAGATCTCCGGGCAATAGTAATAAGAAAATGGGGCAAGGAACTGAATAAAACGGGAATGAAGTGGAATAAAATAAATTATCGTAGCGCTAAAGGAGAGCTATACATTGACCGAGTAATGCATACGAAGGCAAAAACATACACACACACACACCCATACACATACACACACACATCTATCCATACATATTGAAAATCAAAGGATCCCATTATTTCCATTGACATGGCTGCTACAGCTGAACAGGTCTCACGGCGATGAAATTTAAACGCATTTCCGGTCAGTGCGCGTACAGACGAATTGTGTTCAAAATGTTCAACATCGGCTATTATTAGACACGTACATATGTATGTACACCCTGTCGGAAAAAAGCAGGCAATCTGTAATTTAATTTTATTTCCTTTTCTAAGTAGATGGCAACTTTCTCCAAGGTATTTTCAAAATAAAGCTTCCGTAAATCTTATTACCCAAAAATATGTTTAAAATTTAACGGATTTATATTATTTAAGTTTGACACTAATAATGTAAAATATCAGTGAATTTAACTAAAGTGAGTTTTAGATAAATGGCAACCTTATTTCTAAACATTTTGCAAATGAAGTTTTATTAAACTGCCTTTCTTTAATTCACATATTGCAATATTTTACTTCATTCACTAATTTACATGAATTTAACATTTTAAATAGGTGGCAACCCCAAAACAAATATTAATTATCACTTCTTTTGAATCCCATTACGTGATACCTCCTATAACATAGTAGTATAATTTACCTTACTCTTTTAAGCAGGTGGCAACTCTCTCTTTTCAAAATAGGGCTTTCTTCAAACCCCTTGATTTAATTTAGTATGATTTGAATTAATGTTGTAAACCGCTGGCAACCCTCTCCAAAAATATTTTTGAAATTAAGCTTTCGTAAAATTTTTTGCTTGGCACTTGTATTGCAAAAAAGTCAATTATTTTTGAAGTTAACTTCATTCGCATTCGAATACGTGGCAGCATTTCAAAACACTTGAGCAACTGAAGCCTTATTCATTTGATACCCATATTGCAAAATTTCGTTTATTTTGTGATCTAACTTAATTAGCATATAAATAGGTGGCAACCTTCTTTGAAGGTATTTGGAAAATTAAGTTGTTTAAGCCTAGCATTTTTAATAAATTTGATTTAACTTATTGTAAATTGAATTATTTTTTTGAGCTGTGTGCTCCTTCTCGTAGTACCTAGATGGGAATGATCTCCCTCGCGTTGTTTTTCGAAAGCCGCTCGTCGATGGCTGTGTTCCATTTCTCTATTTGCTTTCTTTTGTTGTTTTTGATATTTCTCTTCACTTTTCTTTACTGAATCTTGTTTTCGTTTTCTTCTCCTTTCTTGTTTTTGTTGATTTTTCTCTTCTTGTCGCTTTTGAACATGTCCGAAATCCGTTGATAATAATTTTTTATCACTTTAGATCTCATAATTTCCCGCGAAGAACATGGTACGAAAAATTTCGCGGCCAATAAATGGGATAGGTTTTCGACTACCACTATATTTTTTAATTAACTGCTCTAATAACGCAAGGAGCGTTGTAATTCTAATAGCGTGAGGGAAAGCTGGAACTATGCTTAATCAAAATACCTTACCGTCCACTTTTTATGTGAAGAAAAAAACACATTTAGCTCAAGTTTCGTGAAGCTCGATAATAAATGTCATAGGTGTTGAAACAAAATTAATGCGAAAATCGCAACGAAAAAATTTATAAGTAGTTGAAATCAAAAGAAGAGTCATATAATTGACTTGCTCCTAGGATATCGCCATGTTGCTTACTAGAAAAAAAAAGAATAATTTCAACCACTTGTAGTTGAAATCCAATAGGGTATGGTCACTCTTCTGGGTTCGCAGTTACAGTTGAGCAGCTATACTCAATCCCTACTGCGCGTTCTCGTCGCGCACTTTGGGCAATGTGAGCAATCCTTGTGTGAGATGCGGTAACCAACCTGTGTAGAGCCTTGGGTCACGGCAGAAAGAGAGATAGCTTCAGTTGGGTCACTCCAAGATATTCGGTTTAAGGGCTCACTGAAGTCAGCAGCGTCTGTTCACCAGGAGGCGCGGCTACAAGCGGCCATTTGTCATGGGCCAAGCTGCTCGCTATATAAATGTGTATAAAATTTTCATCCACAAAATTGTTGTGCGCTGCTCATGGGTTCCGCCACGTAAAAGCAAAAAAGTCTCGGATGTTGATTATCTCCCACAACGTTCCGACTATAAAGCCGCTTTTGATAACACGACGAGAAGCTGCTGCCTTTACGACCCCATGTCTTAATGTGGGATCCCCGCGAAACCGACACGGCTGTGCAGAGTAACGTTGAACACACTATTAGCTCCACCCAGATTGGGAACATCCTCTACGAGCCATTCGAGACCAAACTAGATTTTAAACTAGGACGCTCACTTCCCCTGATTTCTTTGCGCTGCGAATCTGAATCGCAACGACACCATATATCTAAAAAGTATGATGCTGCTGGCGTATGCAGATGGCATTGGCATCGTTGACCTTTAACAGCAGGGCCGCTCAGTTTAGAGAAGGTAGCAAAAAAGGTTCGATTAGCGGCGAACGTGGGCAATATAAAGTAGCTCCTGGCAATAAACAAAGACTCTTCGAGTATTGGAACACACGTCACTATTTGTAGTTATAACTTTGAAGTAGTGAAGGACTTTGTATACCTAGGGCCCAGCATAAACACAACCAATAATGTCAGCCTTGAGATCAAGCGAAAAATAACTCTTGCCAACAGGAGCTTCTTCGGGGTTCGGTAGGCAAATAAAATTTGGTTCTACAAATCCTACGTCTTATTTATCGCGCCGATACATGGACGATTTAAGCAATGATGAGAAGTCTTTGGGAGCTTTTGAAAGAACTATTCTATTCCTGCGGCCGGCGGGTACCGAAAAAGATGGAAGAATGAACTGTAGGTGCTCTATAATGCCATCGACATAGTCAAACACGTTGAAATAGAACGTTTGCGGTGGTCTGGACAAGTCGTACGTATGGATGATGATACTCGTGTGAGAATATCCTTCGACGCGACACCCATGGGGGGACAACCAAAGCAAGAGCGTCCACGAACACAATAGAGGGGCCAAGTGCAGAAGGACCTATCTACTTTTGCGCTGATTAATTGACCCAACTTAGAAAAAGAGAGAGGCGATTAGCGAAGTTTTTAATCTCGGCTCCAACCGATAAACGGTTTTAGTGTCAAATAAGAAGGAGAAGTAGTTGGTAAAAAATTACTTTTCAAATTGGTTTTAAGTAATTCCATTTCCAACAGGGTATATATTAACCTAAGTGTGTAACTGTCTACCGCTAAACCCTCACATCCAGCGCTGTGGGGCTACTTGGTGGACAGCCAGCAAATATTTGTATGGGAAAGAAGGCAAAAAGTTAATAAACAACAACACGACATGTAGAATCTTTTGGTGTTCAAATACTCGCACATATAAACATACCGTTGCATCTTCTTCCACGCCAGCCAAGGGTTTTTTTTTTGTATGTAATAAGTACATTGTGTATTATTTGCACCGGTAACTCTAAGCGCGCATGAAGGGCTTCTAGTTCTCGCTACCGACAAAAGAAGCATTGTAAATAAAATTTATAGATTGCAATAAAAACATTATAATGGGATTTAAGGGGTATTTTTTAGGTGGCACTTGCCAGTGGCGGCAGGTTCGATATATGTAGTAGCCAAAAGATAAAAAGTGCGAATGAATGAATGACTGTCTGATGAACCGGTGAAACCACAAAACTTTTGTGAATAAAATAACTACAATGCGGCAATGAAAAGGAAGAAATGAGAAATCTCAAATGGTAGCAGCACTGCACCCGGGTAAAAGGAGCAACCGTGCGTGTAGAGTCATTGAAATTATTTGTGCTGATTTTGTGCTTTTTTGTTCGGGCGTGTCGAAGGCGATTATATTTGAATACATTTTAATTTATGTAATAGAAAATTTAACTGCCTACATATTAAAACTTTACGATTTATAAGCTTCAATTGCAAATATCCTGGATTTATTTACTCTAATTTGGCTTAAACAAATTACTCCTTTTTAATAGACAATATTATATCGCACTTATTTTGGCATGAAAGTCAGATCGTAAATAGATGCCGCCCGAAAGCAATATCTAATGGAATTGTAGTCCTTAGTTAAGCAGCATTGTAAATTGGTTTCTTTACGAATTTGTTTTATCTTTCGTTAACGACGCACAGGGGTGTACAGTAGGAAATAGGTAAATTTTTGTAGAGCTTCAGATCTTCTATTTAAATTTTTATATGTATCTAAACACATATTGAAATGAAGACTAAATAAATATCTGTTGCATCATCGTTGGTTGAAATTTGGCTAAAAAAATTTCCAACCGAGCTCAAACTCAATGACTTTTTTTTGAAAAAAAAAATCGACTGCTTTCGACTACCATGTAATAAATAAAGTGATTTTTAAGAAAAGTTATACGTTTTCTCCCCTTATGGGTAGAATTCTACCAAATCCAAAATTATCCCTTTTTTCCTCATTACTCTTAAATCTAAGAGACCAAAGAAAAAGAGGCACTTGTAAAAAAATTAACAACCAATAAATAAAGTACAAACAATTCACTGCAGGAATGACAAATTGACTCTCAAAATTGTGCCAAATGTCTCAAAAAAATTTATCAAATTAGACAGAAACGTACCCAAATTTTTTCCTTAATTTGCTAAAAAAAAGAAATTATTTCAAATATATTTTTACATTGGTTTCTTAATAAATATTTCCAAACATAGGAATGAAAAATAAGAACAAAATTAAATTAAAAAATTTCTAAGAAGTTTTCCGGAGGAATCTCGAATTTCGATTCAGCCGGTGTCCCAAATACATAGTTCATATACTCAGACGATATTTACATATCTACATACATACATATTTAAAATGTATATGGGTTACTTTTATTATATCCAGAGACAGCTTACATTTGGAAGATGTAAAACAAATGTTCACCTCCAAATATCTAAACTTAACATGCAAATGAAGAACTCGAACAGAATTGGTTTAACTTAGTTCTCGAAGATACTAAGAGGAATGCGCCCAAATAAATATTCACATTTAGAGACTTGTTCAATTCGCCTTCAAATATTTGGAGAACATATTCCCAAAACACAATACCAATTCTTTATTTTCCTAATATTCGTGATACCACTTTCCTCCACTTCGAAAGTGATAAAAAGACAGAGAAAAAGTTATCTTCAAATTTGTATTGATTTTTATGACATGGGGGAAAATGGAGAAAATTTCATGGTTTTACTCATCGGAGGGGAATTCGATAGTTGATTTTAAGGTGAATGAACAGTCACAAACTATGTTTAAGCTTTAAAAGGTAGACCATGCTGACTGGGGCGGGGTTTCACTGAAAATATAGAAACTTCGTAATGTTACTACTTTGAATCCAATATTACTATTATAATATTTAAAGAAAGTATGTATTTTATATATTGTTCACTATCATTGAGAGCCCAATGAACTCATTTCCTAAAAAAATAAACCCAATTATAAATTATGGAAATAACAGCTTTATTTGCTTACGTTTTCTTACCGTTTTAATGGTTATTTTGACTTTTCTATGATCAAGAATTAATTACCCAGCATTACCAAAATAACGATCAGACTTGATCGAAAAAATATAAACCCAAAAATAACTATTATTTTTGATCGAAAAAATAAAAATTAAAAAATGAATAATTCATAGCTCATTCATTTCGGAAAAGCGTCGAGCACAAAACAAAGCGTACCTAAAAAAATTACAAAGTTATTAATCCTTCCTTCTTTCCTAATTAGGGTATGTTGATATTTTCATAGAAATGAGCGCCAAAATATTCGATATGAGTACCACCTTTGTAGTTTAGTTAGTATGTAAAAATGTGTTATACATTAAGGGTGGTTAAATTTTAAGGGCCGATGTTGATTTTGAATAAAACAAAAATTATTTTGGAAATTATTGTAATTTCTTTTTAGTATGATAATATGGTGTGGTTCAATTATGGTTGGAACAAAATATCGGCCAAATGTCCGCCGCGACCTCGGCGGCACACCTCCATCCGATGGTCCAAATTTTCGATGACGCTGAGGCATAATTGAGGTTCTATGCCGTTAATGTGCCGAATTATCTCATCCCTTAGCTCTTGAATTGTTGCTGGCTTATCGACGTACACCTTTTCTTTCAAATAACCCTAAAGAAAGTAGTCCCACGGTGTCAAATCACATGATCTTGGTAGCCACTTGACATCGCCACCAGGTGAGATAACACGGCCATTGAATTTGTCGCGCAAAAGAGCCATTGTTTCGTTGGCTGAGTGGCAAGTAACACCATCCTGTTGGAACCACATATCGTCCACATCCATAAGTTCCAATTCGGGCCATAAAAAGTTCGTTATCATCTCACAATAGCGAACACCATTCACAGTAACTGCCTGACCGGCCTCATTTTTGGCAAAAATACGGCCCGATGATGCCGCCGGCCATAAACCGCACCAAACAGTCACTCTTTGTGGGTGCATTGGTTTTTCGAAAATCACTCTTGGATTATCATTCGCCTAAATGCGGCAATTCTGCTTATTGACGAAGGTGAGGTGAGGTGAGGCGATATGCATTTTGATTTCAACGCCCATTTTCATAATAAGCCTGAATAACTTTAACACGTTGCTCGATTGTGTATCTTTCCATGTTTCAATTGAGTTAGTCTGAAATTGAGAAATGTCAGATAAAATGCAGAAAAAAACTTGACGTTTAGGTGTGGTTCACATTTAACATCGGCCCTTAAAATTTAACCACCCTTTAGTTATAAACAGAGACCGAAAAAAAACAGTTAATTTTTCCCCACGTAATAAAAGTCCGGGGGCAAAATATTGTTGTAAAAGAAAGTTATCGATGTGCCTTTGATCACAGGGATCTCCTGCACAAGAATCCTGAATTATTTTTATTTTTTAATCATTTGAAAACCCCAAATATTAACTGGAAAATCCGGACCTTTTTTTTCTTACTCCAGTAATAACGGTTAAACTTGGCAAAATGTTTTTTAAGTCCGAAATAAAAGTCCTTTCCTAAAAATAAACAAACTGCGCTTATTCAAATTAAACAATTTTGGTACCAACTGAAATTGGACAGAAATATTTAAACGATGAATGTCATCTATTAAAAATGTTATTTCATTTCCATGAACCAAAGCTTGGTTGTATGCCTATCATAAACAACAAAATTCAATATAACAGGGTTGGTCACTTATGTGTATTAAGTCATTTTTAATAACTCATTGAGTACCATAAACTATATAAAAGAAAGTTTCAAACTTTTTACGAAAGTCACAAAAATTCAGTGAAATAAAAAAAAAAAATTCATAAAATTTTCAAGCTTTTAAATTCGAATTTTCTGGAATCTTTTGAGTATGCAGATTTGTAGTCCATTTAATTTTACTCCAAAAAAGTACAAGTGGCTAAAAATTCAGGTTGATTTTTGATAATTTTTTTTTATTGACCAAGTTGACCGATTATTCTATTAGAAAAGAATTAAAAGGCCACAAATATTTTTTTTTTTATAAAAGTTATAAAAGATCGGAACTCCAGTTTTAACTACATACATAGCGACAGTAGTACATACTAAGTGTTTTTATTCTTTCCAGAAATTGTACTTCAATTGTTAGATATGAGAAAAAATAGAAAAGAAAATATGTTTGCAGCGTTAGTGAGCTTTGTAGGATCTTAAAGCTAAAAAGGGCTCAAGATGATTTCTAAAAGTTTTAAACAGCGCATACACGTCACTGACAAAAAAAAAGGAAATGGGACCCAAACAAAAATGAAAATCAAATTTCTATCATTCATTCATTTTCCATCATATTTAACATTAATTCCTCAAAAAACAAACTTAGTTCAAAAAATTTTAAGTGCCCATATATTCATTGCATAAGCCATGAGGCTTTACATAATGCTTTTCAACCAATTTTTTCCCCTCTTTTGAATCTAAACTTTAATTAAAGCGCGTTTTTCAATTTGCAAGTATTTTCATAGCGTAAGGGAAAAAGTAAGAGTTTTAAATTGTAATAAAGTTACGAGACAAACCGGCAGCAAGCAAGAGCAGAAAAAAACCAAAAGCAAAAGCTTTGAAAAGTGACGGTAAAATGAGCAGAGTCCCTTTGCAGGGAAAACGTTGAGAAATAAAGGAAACAATATTTCAAAAGTTTATAGAAGTACCCATTTCACACATCATGCGCATTAATTGTGTATGTATGTGGGTACAAGGTGACCCAAAATAAATGGCTGTAGATATCTTTATTTATTTTTTTTTAAAGAATGGAAATAAAATCTTAGTTTTTTTTTTTTGTTGACCAGAAATTTAAGTATATGGAACATAATATACGTAAATTTTCAACAAAATTTCTCAAAACCAATTCCCTTTTGGGGCGGTATGGGATAAGCTTGCCAAGCCTCAAGCTTATCCGCATAAGCCCGTGCCTCTATAAAAATCTTACAGAAAAAAGAAGTCAAAACACCAAAATCTTATGATGCTGCACTTCAGGGAATATCTTCATAACGTGGAGGTTTATTCACACAAATTCAAAATATGTTTACCTTGCGCGATTTGACGCCGTTTACAAAAGTTATTTTATCTTCAAAAAGATGCATTTACTTTGGCCCACCCTGTACGTTTGCTTGCCGCAAGTTTGTTAGCCTACTCTTAATTCCTTTGAGTCGACAGACGTATGAAGTTTGTCATTCTGCTTCATTAGTCTGGCTAGCGTTGCCTATGTTTGTATTTATGTTTTCGGCACTTTTATGAAAAACTCACTTTATTCTTCTTATTTTTTTTGCTACTTTTTTCCAACTTTTTTGCTGTTGCAAAATCTTTTATAGCTTCCACTAAGTACGGAAGCCCATTTTGTTGTTTAGCAAGTGAAGTGAGCGAGCGCCTGCATGCAGCTAACAACTTCAAAATTTAAAAGATCTACTATGTACATTTGCTTGAATTTGTGGTTGCTGTAGTGAGTGTAGCCCCTCCTTAGGTGAAATGCGTTTAAGTCGCTTGTATGAAACATATAAATATCTAGGTATATGAAAATATGCTCCAACTTATTTACCCTTCAGCTGTCAACGCGTTTACCCTGAAGGAAACAGCGTAAAATAAATGCCAGAAGCATTCCATTCACCTATCACCGCCCTGTCGGGAAAAAGTAATTATGTTGACATAACTTACACCAAGTATATATGTATGTACTTAAGTATGTAGCTATTTGTAATATTAAAATTTTTCTGTGGCAAAATATATTTTCAATAAACTATATGTATATCTTTATAAAAATGAAATTAGTTTTATTTCTTATTATTTTGTAGATAAATACTAACTATTTTTATGTTATATATTTGGTTTAAAAAATGCATAGTTATGGCTAATCGAAATGAAAGTATTTTTTGACAATTTTTGCCATTTTATTAAGATTTTTGTTTTGGTATTTTTTTTTACATATAGGTCGTGCATATATTACGTAACGCGTTAGGGGGAGGTGAGGGGGTTTGCGATTTGTGACGAAGTGTGACATGTGACTTCCCTTTGCCTAATATATAACATATTTCTTTTTCTGAAAGTGTGACATGGGGGTGGGGGTCTAGAATGATCAAAAATCGCGTTACGTAATATGTGCACGACTCCATAAAGTAATGACTAAAAATAAAAAATAAAATTGTATAAAAGCAAAAAACTACTAACAAAAATACACACAAAAAAATCAGAAAATTACTTTGATCTCCATACAAAAAATTAAAAAAACAAAACGCGTCAGTAAAACTTCTTTCTGATAGTACAAATTAATGAAAGTTAGTAGTAGCAATAGTAAAAATACTGATACAAACTTGTAAAAATAGTGGTAAAAATTAGTAGTAGCATTAATAAAAATAGTGTTAGAAACTAATAAAATAGTGGTCAATTAGAAGAAATAATGGTAGTAATTAGTAGTAGCACAAGTAAAAATAGTGGTTCAAATTAGTAAAAAATAGTGGTGAAAATTGGTAAAAATCGTAGTAGAAATTATTAATAGCATTAATAAAAATAGTGGTAGAAATAGGTGAAAAAATGTGTAGAAATTATTAAAAATGAAATAATTTATAAAATAGTAGTAGAAACTTGTAAAAATAGTGGAAGAAATTAATAAAAAAAAAAGTGGTAGCAATTAATAAAAAATGGTGGTAGAAGTTGGTTGTAGCATTAATAAAAATAGTGTTTAAAATAAGTAGAAATAGTAATAGAATTTAAAAGTAGCATTAGTAAAAATAGTGGTAGAAATTAGTAGAAGCATTTATATAAAAAAAGTGGTTGAAATAAATAGAAATAGTGGTAAAAAATTAGTAGTAGCATTAACAAAAAAGTTTTAGAAATAAGTAGTAGCATTAATAAAAATGTGAAATGGGTAGAAATAGTGATTGAAATTAATAGTAGTATTAGTAAAAATTGGTAGAAATCAGTAGTAGCAGTAATAAAAATATTGGTTGAAATAAATAGAAATAGTGGTAGAAATTATAAGAAGCGTTAATAAAAATAGTGGTAGAAATTAGTAGTAGCATTAATAAAAAAAAATTGTTGTTGAAATAGTGGTAGAAATTAGTAGTAGCATTAGTAAATATAGTGGTAGAAATTAGAAGTAGCATAATAACTTCTTGAACTGATGCTCGAAAAAGTGGTGTAATTATTTTTTAATTTGAACACTGAATAGAAATTAAAATCTATTTTCCTTTAAAAAATAAAAATTTTGTAGTTACTTTTTTTTTTAAATAATTGTAAGCGGGTAGTTTTTAAAGTAGTTGTCAATTAGACAAGTTTTATAAAAGTTAAAAAAAAAAACGGGATTTCAAATAGTTGGAAATAAAAACTTTTCCTTGCAGCAGGAAAAATTAATTTTGATGCCCTTTCTGTCAAACATATTTAAAAATAGTTGCAATCAGATGCAGAGTCAGAAAGCCAGCTTGCTCCTAGGATATCGGCGTGATAATAAAATTAGTTGTTTACAAGAAAGAAGAAAGAATTTCAGTCACTTATAGTTGGTAAAAGAGTACTATTTAAATTGCTTTTAAAGTAATTCCATTTCCGACAGGGCGACAACCACAATACCAACACATAGATATGTGCGCGCTTCTATGGGATAGTTGTAGGTAGCGCAGAGAATGCGCATGAACTTTTGAGGCCTGAAATTATGTCGCTGCTTTGCTGCCTCAATGATTTTCAATGTGTCGACGTTTTTTACGTCGTAGCTACGTACATAGATACGTAATTATTTATATGCACTCTTCTTCTATTTACATTGTACATACATACGTAAACAAGCTAGTAGGTTGATGTGGACGATTTTAATATGGCATGTATTTTATATAACCAGTGAACTGATGACGTCTACCGACCGGCATCATTAGAAATGAACAAAAGTCATTGTCAGCATTATGAATTTTTTAACAACGACTTGTGCATTTATTTAGAGCTACGTGAGTCTGTCTTAATACGCGCCCGCAAATAACCGTTATCCCGCTGTGTTGGCACTATGTTAAGCAAATGCACACATACACACATACAGCTACACATCATGTGTCTCAAGCGTATACGAAAAATCCAGGTGTAAAAGTATTAGTGTTGTTTTGGATTTCGTCACTTTGCTCCCATCAGGCATTTCACGTTTTGAAACTTTATGAGTTCACGTTGTAATTTTGCAAGTGGAATTCGCATTATATTTCAACGCCACACAAAACACTGATTGTGCTGTTTGGCTTGTCTCACAATTTTGACACGAAGTCAACTCATCTCTGGTTACTTATGTAAATTTTTAACTTAAAGTTGTACACTTGATGATGCTTATTATGGCATTAAAGCGGTTTACAATGTGTCAACGCCATTTGATAAACAACACCCACAACGGATGTGTACTCATATATTTATTTATTTTGTATGACAATGCACTTGAATTTTACAGCTTTTATGGAATACATATATTGTAAAATTAATACTTAATAAGATATTCTTAAATCATCTAAAAACTGGTTACCCTCATAACAAAAGAGACGGCTTAAAGTACTTAATAAAAGAAATTAATTTGATATAAAGTATTTGGTTGGAGAGAGAAAGACGTAGGTTTACAAAAAACAATCGCCCATCTAAATGCGCCAGCTAGAAATAAAACTTCTGTGCCGATTCTACAAAGAAATAGAGATTAAATATGAGAGTAGTAGTGGTAGTAGTAGTAGTACCATTATAGTAAGAATAGTAGAAGTAATATATTTATTTTTATTTATTTATTTATTTCCAGTCTACAGAAAAATATCTTGTAGGCTAATTACAGTTAATTGAATACAGTGAAATGATTAAGTTTAATTTTACAATAATAACATTGAAATAAATAATGTCACAATAAGTATTGCACAATAGGGTACATCGTTTAGGAGCAGTGATCTAACTGTTATGAGGAATATTGAAAAAAGTTGGTCCATAACTTTTAAATTTAAGCAAGTAGATTTTGTTATTTTTCTTAACAGTTATTTTTTAATCTAAAACATTTTTGCTCCCCCATAAGTGTTATTCATAATTTAATATCTTTTTCGTCGCTCATAATTTCTATCTTTGCCTTTTTTGATTTTGCATTGCCTTGTAATAAGAGTTATTCTCAAGGCAAAATATTTTCCGTTGCTTATAACTTATATTTTGAACTTTAATATTTTTCCGTTGCCTCGTAAGTGTTATCGGTAACGCAAATTTTTTTTTTGTTGCTCATAACTTTTATTTCCGATATTTTTGTTTTAACGTTGACTTGTAAGAGTTATTCCCAAAAAAAAAAGATAACAGTTACTTAGGGTATCTGTTTAAGAGGTTGATTCAAGGCATACTTAGTGTTGTAAATTGGATAACCAAATATTCGCCTTTTTCTTACACACCGAGAAGGAATATGGGTTTGAAGTAGCTTAGCCAGTTCATTGTAGTTAACGTTGATATCAATGGACCCGTTTTATTGTTAACGATTTGCAAAAATTTCCTTAAGCTGCAAAAGCAATTTTTAGGTTTATGTAGTTATATATTTACAAATACTATGCAACTAAAAACGAATTACGTCTTAGATTTAAATTTCCCACGTGATTTATTCCGGCTCATTCACAATAGCGCAGTTTTTTCAATTCCCAATACTACATCTCCGTTAAGGATATCATTTTACAGAGTTGGTTCAACTCACATATTTTTCCAAGATAGTGTTGTTGCTTTACATGCAATTCGTTATCCTACTTAGTGTTCTTTTGCAACTCGGGTACGAAGAAACGGGCCTATTATAAACAAAAATTAATGAGAAGTAGATTCCTCTATCACGCAATTACTGCAATCCTAGCAATTTACGTCTACCTATATAAAGGGGAAGAGAATTAAGGCCTAGGCGTTTTGTACAAAGAAAACCTGGTACAGTCTTTCCGTACCTTTTCCATTTTTATGGAATGGACCTCATAGTAAGGGTTCGATATCAACGAACAGTATTCTTACTAACACAACATAAGGGACTTTAAGGTCCGAGGGTCCTTAAAGACGTTAGTGTTTTTTCTAATGAAACCAATCATTGGCAATGATTTTGAAACAATAAAGTCAATATGTCTGGAGAAGGATAACTTGGAGTCAAAAATATTACCCAGGTCATTCATTTCATGGCAGAGATTATGGAAATTTATTTTTAACTCTAAATAAACATTGAAGTTGTTGATCTACTGGTGAATGGTACCACCTAGCATTTCTTAACACGTTGATATAAATGAATTTTCGGGCACCATTGAACAAAGGCATCCAGATCTAACTGCAATTTATTACTGTATGATAAATTGTGCACCTCTAAGAGAAGTTTTATGTGATCTGCAAACATTAGGCAGTTGGCAAACTTAAAGTAGTTTGCCAAGTCATTTATGAAAATGGTAAATAACAATGGGCCACAGTGCGTTCCTTGTGGAATACCAGATCACGCCTCTTTTATAAGGAAAACTGGCAAAGAATTCTAAAGGTTTATTCCTGACTCCGTAATGTCTCAACTGGTATAATAAAATTGTATGATCAACTCTGTCAAATACCTTCGAGAAATCTGTGTATATAGTAGCATTAAAAAAACAAGTATTAACTAGTAAAAAATAGTAGTAGTAACTAGTACTAGCATAAGTAAAACTAATAGTAGAAATTAGTAAAAGTAGTGGTAATAATCAGTAGTAGCATTAGTAAAAAAAAATGTTAGAAATTACTTACTTACTTTGTTGGCGCTACAACCGCTTAAGCGATTTTGGCCGGACTTCTCTTACAAATTGTGATGTGCGTCTTGATTTTGCCACACTAGTTGATGGAAATTAAAAGCAAAAAGGTGTTACAAAAAACATGTTTGTGAGTGCGCAAAAACTTAGAGGATAGAAATTGGTAAATTTCATCATAAATTTTCAATTTCGAAACCATGGCGTCCGTTGAGACATTTGAAGTTAGAAATCCGAAAAATTTCGTCATCGGTTTTGAATTTCAAAACGGCGGCGTCTTTTCTAAGTTCCAGAAACTTCGTAATTCGTTGAAATTCGGAAGAGGAGAAAAGTAAAGCGAATGAGTAGAGTAGCAGCAGCAGTAGTTATGATGTACTTACATATACTGTAGTTCTACACCGAGTCCGAATGGCGAATGGTGTTTTGTGAGAAGTTGTTCATGGCAGAAATGAACTCGGAGGTTTGCCCTTGTCACATTTATGTGACGCTACTTCAGTTTGCATTTTTGTTTCTTCTCGATATCGGCACGCAATGTCAAAAATCACTCTCGTGGCGCTAAAAAAGTTTTACTTCGATAAAGTCTTATTAATATTTTTCTTCATTTAATCTCGTTCAACAGGGATGTAGGTGTATTTCGGTTCACAATATTTTATGCGTTGCTCTTCAAAGTATCTTCGAAGCTTTCCTCTGTTTCAGGATAAACTGCTAAAATATTTTTATAGTCGAAGGTTGTTAATGAACAAAAGATAATAAATTGTTTTTTATTATATTACCAGTGCATGCCAACACAGGCATTAGGAGTAAGGAGTTTATAGCCAACACTAATTACAATTTTTATTATTTTTATTATGTAAGCACTTATTTATATATGTATATATATATATAAATGTATCCGGGTTCTTTGTTGCAACTGGGTTCGTAAACCGAGTAACATATTCTAAGCAAATTTGGGCAGTATATTTTTTGAGACTCGTAGAACGTATATGGACAACATTTTAATACGTTAGGTGGTGCATGAGGCGGGATATTTAGAATATCCGCATGTACTTATATGGTTCGATATTGACGATTTTAAAAAGGTGAAAAATAAATTCGCAAGGTGGCGCTAGAAGCGAGTTATTCAGAGAATCTGTACTTATGGCCCGATTTTGAGAATACTAGGCACTAGCAAATACTTTTATACAAATTGTATCCGCTAGGTGGCGCCAAAGTCGAGTTATTCAAAAAATCTCTTTTCTGATCCGATTTTGATGAATTTAAAACGTATACTATGGGTGCGATGGGAACAACTTTTACTAAAAATGAATGATATTTAAAAAGTATTTTAAAAGTATGTATAAGAAATGCTTTTATTGTCCGACTTAGATAACATTGCGAAAAAAGCAGCCTTATACTGAGTTCCGGCCGAAAAAAAAATTTGCAAGTGATTTTTTCATCCGCACGAAGTAAATACTCTCATTATGAGTTACGTCCGAAATAAATTTCACTTCGAAACAGCTAATCAAATTCAAAAATTGAAACTGCAATTCTGTGTTTTGTTTGCAAAGTTTAATTTTGAATAAAGCCAAATTCTGGATAGAAATTTCGTATTCCGAAAATCGTTTTTTGCGGAGGTCAGCTAGCAAAGTGGTATTGGTAAAGACTTTAAAGTTGGTAACTCGCAATTTAGCTCCAATGTCCGCTACTTTCACAACTCGGCCAAATTCTCTCAACTCTCTCTCAATGGCTATGCCCAGTTTTACCTGTAATCTACTTAAAAGGATATTGTGCTGGTTCTTATTTATCGGTTTACTCCTATAATAAAATGATAATGGAATTTATTGTTTTTTATAGGAAGGTTGTAAATAATACTATTACGTACATTTTGAATTTCTTTGTTCGCCTATCGAATTTAATTGAAAAAATTCAGACAAATGTCTACACTTTGCGAAAAGTGTGTTCGAAAGCGAAAAATTTCCGGCCGAAATTTATAATGAGAGGAAAGTGAAAAGTGGAAAATTTCGGGCGAAAGTGAAACTCAGAATATGGCTGAATATGCATAAAACCCAATTATATACATATTTATGGTTGACTTATTACAAATCTATTAAGCTTTACGAGTATGCAATTAGAATCAATGCCGCTGAATCACAGTTGAGTTAAAATATACCCTTAAATTAGTTGCAACTATTTTTGGCAGACACACATTGAAAATGCGGATAAGTCGTGGACATCAATTAATTTTACTGTAAATGTATTTCACCAATTTCAAAGAGATCAATGCGACTAGAAAAACTTAATATTTCCCAATAATATTTAAGTGAGACCAAATTTGGATATTTTCATAATCAGCAACTCATAATTATTCTAGATTACCTACATATGTGTCGCTTATTGTTGGCAGTAGAACTGCGTTATTTTTAAGATATGGTGGGAAATTTATTGAAAATGTGCGTGCCAGCGAATTATTTTGTTAAAAGCAAGTGAGCAATAAGAAAAGAAATGAAAATGGGAGTGGAATAAAATGGACTAATATGTTAATGTCTTAATTAGAAGTCCCTAAAAAAAATCGCATGTTTGCAGAGTGGCAAACGCGTATCATATACTCCTTTTATTTAATACACTCGCTTATCTGCAATCCAATCAAATATTACCAACATTTATCAAACAGTGTGAAATATGTACAGATGTTTGTATTTTTGTGTAACATTCCCATTTTCACAAAATTAGTTGCATACATCCAGAAAAGACATTAGTTTATATGTACGCATACATATAAAAAAAATATATAGTTATTCTTGTCTTTTTAGGATTTGTGAAATCTACTGCTATTGCCACGTAAGAATCAAGACAAGACGCAGATTATAACAACTATGTTCCATTGCTGTGGTGACTCCTGAATACGAGCAACGAATATGAAGTTAGCTAGACTGTCGTCTCGTTAGAGATGCCAGATTTTTTTTTTTTTTTTTTGAAAAATAAATAAAGCACATAGCGAGTTTTAAAAGCGAAAATTAAATACTTTTCATGACATTTGTATTTAAAGTAAACAATCTTACCTAATACTTCATTTACAAAAAAATGTAAAATGGGAATTAGACAGTTCCACTAATTTCAATTAAATTTAACCATTGTATAATTGTACTCTTTAAGAAATATGTTCAGGTAACAGAGACCAAAAATAAAGGTTGTTGTTGTTGTTGTAACAGCATAAAACATTTCCCATAAAATTTTGGGGAATGCTGCTGAAGTGACAGTCCTTGGCCGGATATAGATTCTGGTCGTTCCGGTACCGTAGAACCGACCAAAAATAAAGGTAACTTGTATTGCCTTTAAAAGGTTGTACGTCGTTAGTAAATTGTAATAATAAATTTATCCCAGTATTTCGCACCCTTATTTTGAAAAACTTAACAAAATTAAAATTTTATAGTTGCTGGAGAGTTAAAATGTTAAACAAAAATATTACTCGAAAAATTTCATTTCGAGATGAAAATTGCGTGCGTTAATGAAGCAAGTGTGCCACTTTTCTGTCCGCGTACACGTCACAGAAGCTCATACCACAGGAATAGCGAGAAGAAAAGGAAGGTGATAACTGCACTTGGGCTTTTATTTTCGCTGCAACTGCTACAATACAAAGCTCGACAGCTTACATTTATTATTCTGTGTTTAACTTTTTGTAAAAATCTCGCAAAACTCAGAAAAATCAACTTTTTAAGACCCATTTGTGGCGTCAATACTTCAAGCGGGGCAAGTACGAAGTAACGGAAGTGCTTTTGTCGGCACCTTATTTTCTCTGCATCGTGGGTCGAATTCGTTACATTCATTGCGGCAGATATTAGACCGTTTGTGAGGCGCGAACGTTACATTGGAAACAAAAACAAAAATTGTGTAGATGCTTATTTACGCCAGATGCTTCATCCTTTAGCGAGTGGCGAATCAAATGCACCTTATTATAAATAATGGAACACTTACGTTAGTTCGAAATGTTTGTTTGTGTGACCGTCGTTTATGCGTTACTTAAAACTGGTCTAATATCTGCCGCCATAAATGTAACGAGTTCGATCAGTTTAGTGAGGTATCACCGTGTTGTTGTTTGTACACACAAATTTGTTCGGGCGGAGCAGAGCTCAGGCATCGCGAACAGAGAAGTGGCAAAACGAATGAATTGTTATTCACAAAAACAAAAATATTTTTTGAGAAACTGTTGATAACGAACTGGTATCCGTACTTGAAGAATTGAGACTTCTCATCCACTATTACTTAAGTGGTTTGCAATAAATTTAAAAAAATCTGTATGAACTTTATTCAGATTTGAACGAATCGTAAGTCTAGTCGAGTAGGCTACCACTGCAAATACAGAATTTTAAATGTACACTCAAAATCTTGTCTTAGATCTGAAACTCCCATTTTCGCTGGATCATATACTAGTGCTTAAATTCATATAGATATACATCTACGAAAAAAATAGCAGAACTGAAACATTTTTCTTATTTTTGGCGTTTTTTTTTCTTCTCATTTTTAGTAATTTTTAGGGACTGCACTTTTATGCGAAACTGTATGTTATAAAACTTTTAAGTAAATTTTCCTTTTGAACCAAACCGAATCATTTTTGGAGTGGTTTTCTGTTCGGTTCTAATATTTCAAAATAAAAACGGTGCGAAGCCCAAAAAAGCGACGATTCAGATCAAAACCGGTTTGCAGCAATAACACTGCGGAAGAAAATTTTGCGGTCGGACATTTTTAAGTCGATGTAGGGTGACTTGGGGGCGCTGATTATGAATAAAATATCAGTTTTGTCGAGTTAGCTCTAGTTTTTGAGATAAAGACTTTTAAATATTTCACAAAAAAACCGAACTAAAAATACCAATATCGATTTAAATTAAAATAAAAAAAATATACTCCTTTCATTAATTAATTACTTACTTACTTTTTCTGTAGGACCACCTATGATCTCGTTGCTCAGGACAATCCCGTTTTAAGTTCCAGCAGTAGTCTGCCATCATGTGGTCGTCTCATCGACCTTGGTATCTTTCTCCCATTACTTTTATGTCCTGGTGGAACCGTTCACCTTGTTCCTCACTGTAATTTCCTAGGTTGTCCGGGAATTTGTCCAAATGACTATGTAAATAATATAATTTAATGGCCATTTTAGCAACTAGTTTTGTATAGTCTGGTGATTTATGATTTCCCAAAAAATTTTTGACTACATTAACAAAGCTCAGCCAGGCTTCAGATTCAATTTGTGAGATATGGTTTAAGAATTCAGTGTCTTTTAGAAGGGTACGAAATTGAGGACCATCGAAGACTCGTGCTTTTAACTTTTCCATACTAAGGACTGGAAATTTTTGGCACACATATTCGAAACAGTTACCTGTCTTATCAAGGGCTTAGATGAACTGTTTCGTTAGCCCAAGCTTGATGTGAAGTAGTGGAAGAATGATTTTTTCTCTGCTTATCAGTTGGTCATGAACCACATTTGCTGTTCCTACCTCCATATTTTCTCTCACCGACCAGTCCTTTCTAATCCAATGTTCATTTCTGGCACGACTGTCCCACAAACATATAAAACAGGGGTATTTAGTATACCCACTTTGTTGGCCCATTTACAAGTTGCATTTACAAGTCACGCGGTCGATAACATGCAGCGGCTGGCAGGGACTGTTAGAGTTTTCAGGTATTTAGGCGAAGTCGTCGAATTATTGTTTAGTTGTATTAACTCACCCGACTTAACCGGCTGCCCTTGCTCTCTTGCAAGGAAAATAAAATATTTAAACCAACGAACTACTTGCTTTAATAATTTATATAACAAAACTTATTGAGGAATAATTAAATTAGTAATTAGTAATCTTTAATATTGCATCTAAGAAATACCCCATGTCAATAGTTTTAGGTTTGGCCAAATATGCAATTGCTTAGAAAATCTAATTTAATCGGATATTATGAAAATTAAAATATAAAAGATTTGGCTGGCATACAATATATAATATGGTTGGATTTAGTAAGTTAATTACTTTTCATACGAACTAATCAAAGAAAAACCTTTTCAAACCGAAACAAAATTTCTCGGAATCAAAGTCAAGAACACCAATCTATTTCGATTCCGAAAAATTTGATTGAGCCGAGCAGGCCTGGTTATGAATTGTATGTAAAGCTTAAAATTAAAAGAAAATTTAACTTTGAAAATTTTCTTTTAATTTTAAGCCTTACATAAAATTCATAACCATGCCTGCTCAAAGTTAAATTTTCTTTTAATTTTAAGCTGTACATAGAATTCATAGCCAGGCCTGCTCGGCTCAATAAAATTTTTCGAAATGGAAATAGATTGGTGTTTTGATTTCGATTCCAATAAATTTTTTTCGCTTTGAAAAGGTTTTCCTTTAACTAGTTCGTAAGAAAAGTAATTAACTTTCTAAATCCAAATATACATATGCATATATTGTATGCCAGCCAAATCTTTTATATATTAATTTTCATAATATCCGGAGGATTTATAAGGATTTATTGTATTAATCTGTATTCCATTAGTTTAGTAATTCACATGAGAAAACTTCTATTTAAAAAATGTTAAGATAATCAGAGGGCAAACGATCGAAATAAACTCTTCTGTTCTTGATTCCCATTAAGCGCATTCATCGAAATCACAAATAATATTCGAACTTAAACTTTTATATTCGTGGCATTTATTATTCGTTTTATATTCATTCGAGACTTAGTAAATGTTTGAAAAACAGTATAAAAATACATTGGTGCTGTCAAATTGATTCGTTATGTGAAAATGTTTTATTTGAATCATAGGTTTTGTACAGAATCAACGGCTGGTAGAAACCCTGAGGCCAGCTGATTCTACTTGTAAAAAAACTTCATTCATTAACTCGAAGTCAAGTCAAGAAAATTAAGAGGGGTTTATAATGTAAATACCTTTATGGGGCAAACTGGATTGGATTCCAGCGTTATCTCAGTCAATCAATGGTTTTTATTGTTTTGAACGCACAATAGCATGTTTTCATTTTTCTTTTTTGAAGAAACATAAATAATAGGCAACAGCTGTTCAAACTGATTATCGACTCGGAATGAAAAAAAACAATCGAAAACTATTCGTACTAACTCAGCATCAAGAACACTACTACCTAAACTTTTCGAAATTACATATTTTTTACTTTTCAAACCGAACCGAAATGGAGAACAGGCCTGATTATGAAATATATTCAAAAATTTAAAATTGAAAAATTCAGTACACAAAATACAAAAGTTTATTAAATCACAATATTTGTGTACATATTTAGAATTTCAGAAAAGTAGGTGCTCCTCAAATATGTACGTCTGGCAACGCTAGTTCTCGTGGACGTTGCGTGCTCTTGTAATTTTCAATTATGTCATTTGTCAGGTGGGATGGTTCGTTCCACTGACAGCAATCTACAACTGCAAGTCACGCACGCACCACAGAACCGCTTCGCTTGATGAAATCAAAGAAGGCGTATGTAAAAATATACATACAATACATTCTACATATGGCTGCGTATGAGCCGAACAAACAAACACACACACACACACATAAACTCTCGCATAGAAAATATAGAAAATACATTAGCAAAAATTTAAAGTCTGTATTACGCGCACGCTGCTTGCCATGTCAAGCGTTCTGAGTTTTCCATCTATTACTTTTCCCCTCTTCTGCTGCTCGCATTCATCACACCCAACTGTCGTGTTATCTTTTTTATGTTATCTAAAAACCAAGCGTGTACGAGTTAATAGGCAAATTATTTACTGACTTCTTAAGGTTAAAAGCGGAAAGCAACGAGAAGGAAGCTCTAAATTACGTGGCAACGCAGAGTGGTAGTGATAGTGGAGAGAAACTCATTCCAAATCCTTAATCATTATATCTACGCTGACGTGACATGGATCGCACGCAGACACCTTTCTTACGCAATGTACTCGTATTTAAAACCCATTTGGGGACATAAAATTAATAAAGAAGATACTGGATAAAATAAGATATTTAAAGATTTTGGTATTCATAACATAACCTATGCATATTTATGTGCTATATGTGTTTCGAATAAGATAACAGAGAGTTTTTCGAACGAGTAACAATTGGATGTAAAGGTATGTAAAGAAAAATACTTACAATTTTCGACTTGACTAAAGTAAATTGATATTTTTTACGTAGCCATAGAGGAAAAAATTTAGAGGTGTGACATCAAAAGATCTACGCGGCCAATTCACTGATCCGAAGAGTGGATTTATTGCAATTGGTAGCGCCGACTTGTCATCGAGATCAGGGGACTCAATTTCAGATTTTTATACTCTTAAGACCTGAGCACAAAGTAATTGTGATTTTAAGGATTTTTAATTATTTTGCAGAGGCTTACAAAAAACAATACATTATTTATTAATTCTTTTATTTTTATTGGAAGTGATAAAAAAACGAAAGTGCACATATGTGTACCTCAGGTCTTAATTGCTTTATTTTGGGACAAAGTTCTTAAAAATATGATAGTTTTCGAAACAAATATTTTTAAGTATACAACGGTACACTTGACATTTCACACCAATGGTATGACAGCGTTAAGAGTCCGTTGTATGGCGACATTTAGATGCGGACTTACTTTCTGCGAATCGCGCAACTGTCCTATATTGTCCAGTCTTGTTTCCGGTTGTGGTTGTGTCACCACCTAGCATGGTTTCTTTGCAGATGGCTACTGGAGCACTGTGGTATGTCATCTGCAAGGTTCATGATACATCCTGCCGAGAACTGGTGCGGGAACGATATCTGGAGCCAGGAACCAAAAAATTTGGTTCAACCCTTCCGCCTTCGTACTTCATTATCGCTTTGGCCAGGTTTATTCTATATAGGGCCCGTTTTAATGTAACCTAGTTGCAAAAGCAACGCTGTTAGCCTCTTTCATGTAAGTTGCTATTTGTTTAGTGCTATTTACGAACGGAAAACAGTTGTGCCGGCAATTTTTAGGTTTATGTAGTTATAAAAGGTCTTGCAATAAGGACGCTACAGAAGTAGACCGATCGTTTCAACAAACCACGCCATATTTTTTCCCGCTCTTTTGACATTTCTCTTCAGTAAGGTTTGCCATTTCATCATGGAAAGATATACGATCCAAAAACGAGTCGAAATTATTAAAATTTACTACCGAAATTCGGAGTCAATGACCTCAACTTTAAGAGCGCTACGTCCAATTTATGGTCTTCGTCATTTCTGGCTGAACGGCTTCGTCAATAAGCAAAATATGCGTTACATGAATCAACATTGCATCCCAAAAAAATTACGGTTTGGTGCGGTTTATGAGCCGGCGGCGTCATTGGGCCGTAATTCTTCCGTGATGATCAAGACCAACACGTTACTGTGAATGGGAATCGCTACCGCTCAATGATAACCGAATATTTTTGGCCCGAATTGGATGATATGGACTTGGACAATATGTGGTTCCAACAAGACGGCGCCACAAGCCACACAGTGAATGTCACAATCGATTTATTGAAAACCAAGTTTGGGGAACGTGGCCCGAAATGGCCCAGTCAATTGGCCGCTTCGGCCGTGCGATTTGACGCCGTTAGACTATTTCCTGTGGGGCTACGTCAAGTTTATGGTCTATGCCAACAAGCTAGCGACGATTGATGAACTTCGTACGAATATCGAACGTGAAGTTACAGCAGTATCGGCCGATTTATGCTTGAAAACCGTCGAAAATTGGGTTCCGCATCTGGACTTCTGCAAGCGTGCCCGTGATGGCCATGCAAAAGAAGTCGAGTTCCATACACAATGGCATCGAATATACTTTCACAGGAATAAAGAATTTAATTCATATCCCAAACCGTTTTTGTTTTATTAAAAAAAACTTTTTAGCGTTTCTATTGCAAGACCCGATATATTTACAAATACTATGCAAATAAAAACAACTTAGGTGTTAAACTGAAATTGCCCACGTATTTTCTTCCGGCTAATTCACAATAGCGTAGTTCTTTCACTTCCCAACACTACATCTCAGGTCGGATATCATTTAAGCGAGTTGGTTCAACTCGCATATTTTTCCAAGTTAGTGTTGTCCTTGCGTTTCACGTTTTCTTCAGTACAACATCGCGTGTATATAATCCAACAGTTGACAGCAATTAGGTCAAGAAAATAACGGAAAGCTCTTTCTGTCCATTTATTTATTCGCATAGATAAGATAGTAAGAGACTAATATGTCACATAAAGCAATGCCTCCCATAATGATGTTGTAATTTCTGATTGCTGATGGACGGTCTACATCAGAATTTGCAGGTATCTGCAGGTGTACTTCCTGTACATGTAGGCACCATTCTTACAGACTTTGTATCCATCCATTTTAAAGCAGATGCTTTTTGTTCTTGTTCATCCCATTGTCTCCTATTCAACGCCTTATCGGCTTTTAATTTATTTGCTACTAGTCCAATCCGATTTGTCATTACAGTTTCGGTCAGAAAAATCCCTTCATTTTTTTTCTAGTAAAAGCTCAGCCAGCTTTACGCTTGTAAAAAATCTATCCGTGTACAAAACGCAGCTGCTGACAATTGACATACATATATCTTGAAATCTAATACCTGCCCATCTCTAGCAGCCAGTAGGAAGTTCTTAAGGCCGAGTGAATTTAGCTTAGCCGGCACATATTGACGGTACTCACATCGTCCTGCAAATGGGTTCATTTGTTCATCTATGGATATATGCTTTGATCGTGGCAAACTAAAACATTTCTTCAAAATGGAATCTATTAATGGCTTTATTTTCCACAGACTGTCATTAGAATTGGGCTGATTTATATCTGAAAAGTGAAAATAGTTTCGGAGTTCAAAGAATCTGTCACGGCTCATTGTATCCCTAACATCAGGGACACATAAATCCCAATTCCGGTAGAGCTTCGCTTGAGAATATTTGAGATTACCGATCATCAAGTGCACACCGGCAAAATTTATCATCTCAATAGCATTTGCATTTATTAACGATTTTAACTTCCGCTTTTGTGCGGAATATAAAAGCCCAAATTTTCCAAAAAAAAACAACACAATATATTCATATCAGAATTATGATCCGAAGTCAAAACATCCTCTTCGATATCTGGCCCACGGAAAGCCATTTCTGTTGCGCCCCATAAGTTCAACTTATATATTTACCCCATTGTGACTTATTTCCTTATCTGAATCTTTTTCTTCGTCCGTTTCTTAAGATTTCCTAAGAGCTCTTATAACATCCGGAGGAAAATACTCCTCATCATCACTCACCACAAAGAAGTTAAATTCTGTTGCCGTTCATATATTACATAATATTACTATTGGATCCTGAGGTGCACATATACCAAGAGTGTACCAAGAGAACAACGCAGAATTGCACATCGCAAATTAAAACAAATACTAAAACTTACCTTATTACACGTTAACTCAAATCTTCAGCCTTATAAATAAATTTAATTTTTGAAAAAAAGTAAAACAATTGCTATTTTTATTCACTTTCAAAATTTGTATACACACTTTGTTAGTAAAAATTTTAAACTGCCAAATTTAAGTCATCAAAAGTATTGTATCTCTAATAACTAATTCCTGATTATTTAATTTGCTGTACTATAAATGATTTTAATCTTAATGTGCTCGCATTGTAAGATACTAGTAAATGATTGAATGAATGAATGAAAAACGAAGTCTATTTGTATGCACATACGTATTTAAAAGTTTCAGCAATTTTTCTACAAGCTTACCATACACACCTCTTTTCCATTTAATAATAGAAGTGTATTAGTAATAAGTCGTTATAAATCGTCTCGCCGCAGCGGAGTCACGCAATATAGTATTTAATAAAAAATAAACAAAATAAATCACCTATCAACAATAAGCTGGTCTGGAGCTCCTTATAAAACTTAAAACATATTTTTGACAAATGAATAAGAATTTATGCTAAAAGTTGTAGACGTTTTTCTAAGCAGCTTTTGCACCCACATTATAGATTAGGGCCATTTCTGGTCATGTAACTGAATACAAACATATCCATATTTATGAAAATTAATAACGCACACCTAAAATACCGTCAACGCCCAGAGCATTTCTGCAGTTCAACGCCTTCACTATGTGCATTACATATCTACTTATACTATGCGGATTTATGTCTATAGCTCCACCAAAGCCCATTGCATTTACTTGAATGTTCAAAGAAAATGATCCTACTTCAATTCGTATTTCGCGTGTTGTGATTTTTTTAATTAATTATGCTGCAAAATTGCAACATGACAAAGGGTGTGATTTTTCTTCTTTTTTTTTTGACCCTTCCGTGTGTGTGCTACATAAACGTGTACATATAAAGAGACTTACATAAACTCACACTTTAAAAATGGGATTGCCATGCGAGCTAATAAGTAAGGAGGCTATGAAATATTCAAAAAAAAAAAAAGAGTATCTAAAGGAATTGCCCAACCCAACTGTGTTAATTAAGTTGCAGACTACAAAGAGTATTGGCTATTGGTAGTTAAGTAGGATTACATACTTCGGTTTCGAAATATTAAAAAGCACTTTTGCATGCGTGCAGAAAAAGGAGTGCTGCAATTTTAAATGAAAGCTGAATTGTATTTTACTCAGTTCATAATTTATGCTTGCAGTTAAAATACTTAACTACTTGAACGTTGACTCACATTTCCTTTTCAACTGCTTGCGCTAATAATTGGAAATGTTCGTAATGAGTAATCCATGCATATTTATTGCTTTCTTGCACGATATTTACACAATTTGCATTTATGCACAAACAAAATGAAAGAGTCAATCGCTGCTTTGGGTGTGATAAAGTCAGACAGAGAGAATATGAAACAATTATTACAAAAAAAAACACACGTGCACATAAAAGCGGTAGAGTAAAGTAGAGTCCTTTGCCGACCTCATAAAGAGATGGAGAGTTAAATATGGGAGTAGTTGTGGTAGTAGTCATTAACAGTAAGTAGCAGTAGTAATAGTGGTTAGTAGTACTTAGTGGTAATAATAGTTAGTGGAAATTAGAAGTTATTAGTAAAAAATAGTAGTAGAAATGATTAAAAATTGTAGTAGAAGTGATTAAAAATAGTAGTAGAAATTAGTATAAATAGTAGTAGTAATTAGTAGTAGCATTAATAAAAATAGTAGTAGAAATCAATATAAATAGTATTAGTGTTATTTAAAAGTGTAGTCGAAGTTAGTAAAAAAAGTAGTAGAAATTAGTGAAAATAGTAGTAGGAATTAATATTAGAATTAGTTAAATGTGTAGTAGAAATGAGTAAATATAGCAGTCGTAATTAGTAGTAGAACTAAAAAAATTGCAGGAGTAATTATTGGTAGCATTAGTAAATAATAGTAGTACCATAGTAAAAATAGTAGTAGAAATTTGAGAACTAATAGTAGGATTAATTAAAAATGTAGTAGAAATTAGTAAATATAGTAGTCGTAATTAGTAGTAGAACTAAAAAAATTGCAGTAGAAATTATTGGTAGCATTAGTAAATAATAGTAGTACCACAGTAATAAGAGGAGTAGGAATTTGTGAGAATACTAGTAGGAAATAGTAGTGGCATGTGTTAAAATTTTAGTAGAAATTAGTAAAAATAGTAGTAGTAATTAGTAGTAGTACTAATAAAAATAGTAGTAGCAATTAATGGTAGCATTAGTAAATAATAGTAGTGGAAATAAGAAAAAATAGCAGTAGTAATTAGTAGTAGCATAGTAAAAATGTTTAACATAGTAATAGTAATTAGTAGTAGCATTAATAAAAAGATTAGTCAAAATTAGTAAAATTATTAGTAATGGTTACTTGTAGCATTAGTAAAAATTTTGGTACAAAATAGCGAAAATAGTAGTAGTAGCGGTAGTAAACGTAGCAATAGTAGTAGTAGTAATTAGTAGTCGTAATGATGATAGGAGTAATTAATAATTGTAGTGGTAAGTAGTAGTAGTGATTAGTAGTAGTTAGTAGTTAGTAGGGGTTGTAATTGTACTAGTAGGTTTAGTAATTAGTAGTTGTAGTAGTAGTCTTTAGTAGTGGTGAGGCCAATGGCCAAAATTTAACTTTTCCACTTGCACAACACAATCCAGGAGCTGCATTTTTGAATCTCATTGGTATAAAATGCGAGCACTCAATGTCCATATTTACACCGATGTGCCCAAGCTTGACGGGGGAGTTGGTGTATGGCTGTTTTTGGAACAGTTGGGCATCACTTTCAGCTCTACCTGATAACTATAGTGTTTTTCGGCGGAGCTTATGGCAATCTTGAAGTCCGCATCTCTATATAAATCTATATTTTCACAGACCGCCAGGCGGCTATTAAATCCCGAAGGAAAACGTCGCGAGCATCAAGCGTAGTTGTGGAATGTAGAATCGAAAACGATGGGTGAAAGTCTGTCAAATTGCACGAGCACTTTGGCATACGATGAATGACGAATGAATGAAATCTCTCCTCATATATCACCTGTTCTGCCACTGTCCGGCACTAGCTACATAGAAGGAGAGCTGAAACTGTAGGTAGCTATTTTCTTAATAAACTTAACGATCTTAGTTCAGTCGAAATTAGGAATCTCACGATGCATTATCACAATCGGCCAAGAGCTTAAATGTGTCTCGCTAGAAACGGCCGCCTTTTCTAACCTAACCAAAGTAGGCCAATAAATAGTGTTTTAGGTAATATCACGACTCATCTTTCGAGTTTGCCAACATGCTCGGAATTCCGCAAAAATATTTGTATTAGCTGAATAGAAAATAAAAAAAACATGGTCTTAAAATCATCATTTGAATGAAAGGAATTTATTCTCTGATTTTTATTGAGTTGATTTAGAGATCTCGGAATAAAAGAAATATTTTCTTGTAATTTATTGAGCTTAAGTCCAAGTTTGTATAGTAATTATTATTATTTTTGACCTTATATGTATGAATCGACTGTAATTTACTGAGCTTGAGGCTTGCTAGCCTAGCAACTCCGTGTACCATGGTTCAAAGCCAGGTAAAGTCTAGAAAGAAAGAAGTCTGATGAGGAGATGTCGTGATCTCCGCAATAGCAGCTATCACTTCTACCACTTTGAAAAAGTGTTGTTTTCTCATATTATTCCCCAATGCAATCGTGGCCTCAAGCGCAATAAATTTCAGTCGATTCACACATATAAGTCCAAAAATAATAAGAAATATATTCTTATTTAATACTGCTTTACCTCAATTCGCCGCAGTTGCAACTTACGTGGATAACAAAAGAATCGTTATCTGCCGCAAGTCGTTTCACCCGAACTTAGAATCTTCTTTACATTTTATTACCATTTATTTATAAAGGGTCTCAATTAAGGTTAGTAAAATTCATGATTATGGCACAGTCAATTATTGTATTCACAGATTGTGGGAAATTTAACATCTGGTAACCTTACCCAATATTTGAAAACTAAACTGTTAGCGAATCGTTTTCAGTTTATGGCAAATTTGTTCAGATTTCAAAATAGAAAATAATTGCAGGCAGTGACGAAGAGGATGAAGATATCCTAATCAATTTCGCCGTTGATGCAGCGATTATTTTGGCCAATCGTAGAAGCAGCCATTTAGGAATACCTTCCCAACTTTGATGGCGGTCGTATGCGTCAGATGCTGATCCCTGAATTCAAGTATGTTTTATAATTAATTAAGCAGAACTCTGTCTTCCTAAACAAATATTTTGTGTCACAATTGCCCATCGACCTTCAATTAAAAATAACTCTTTTTCGTCCTGGGTCTGGTTGAGAGAGCGCATCTACTTATGAGGAAGAATGCAACATTGTTCGACGTTGGCGATGGGGGCACAGTAATTTAAGTAACAGAACGAGTCACCGCCGCACTGATCAATTTAAAATATATTTTTTTGTTTTGGCCATCTAGAGAAAAAGGCGGTCAATTGCTGCAAAAACAATAGAGGATCATCCAGGATGCATTGGTTATGTTGATGACACCCAAATCAGATTAGCTGAGTCTCCTTCCAAAGGTCGCCAACTATACTTCTCTCGCAAATTACAGTATGCCATAAAATGCAAGTGGTATGCGACATTCTGCCAAATACAATTGATAGCTGGCGATTCTGCATATCTTTTTAGCCAAAAACTCATTACACCTTTTCGGCAAAAGAGTAGTGAGCAATCGAAAGAAACGAGAGATAAATTTAACCAAAACTTCTCCAAATATGGAGTGCGTATAGAAAATTGCTTTCGAAAATTAAAGGAAAAATTTTGTAGTTTAAAAGAGTTATGCTTTCATTTATGGAACGAAAGTACTTATAAAAATTGCGGTAGATAGATTTTGCCATGCTGCATACTTCACAATATTTTACTAGAATTCAACTCTGACGTTCGGAAGATGAAAATGAATTTGACTTTCCGGAAGAAATTTATGAACACACTGACCTCAGAACAGCATTACTCAATTTTGTGAACAATAAAAATTAAACAATTAATGAACGTATATATGTATGTACATACTATATACAGTATATATCTTTTAAGGTTTTTCATTTTTAGTTTCATTTCAATTTCTAAAATTTTTATTCTCTCTTCCCTTTTGCATTTTTCTTTGTTAAAAAAAAAATGTTTGCTATTGCAGCTCTGAAAAAGGGATTATTTCTTCAAATCTAGCTCTCTATCTTTTACATTTGTTTCCATTTTTGTTGTTTTACCTTAACCCAACCAGAGTGCAAGCTGAGCACATTTGCAAGGCCGACCCGCGAATGAATCCCTTTGCTACGGTTTTTTTGTGTTGCACGTAAGTTCTGGTGACTACCGATTCCTTGAAGGCAATCAGCAACTTCAGGTGTGACACCTGGATTTGCAGTGCTTGTTGAACTCCTTTCTGCGTGGCATGCTATTGACTCAAACACAGCGTCTGTTGTACTCAGCGCTGAGCTGCATTCGGCATTAAAATTTGCTGGCCGCATTGAAGTTTCTTCGGTAACCAGAACCGATGTGTTGGAACCAAACTCTCAATAGCCAAATATGTCTTCCAGATAACTGAGAAAGGGCAAATTCTCGAAATTATACCTAAAAAGTAAAACCTTAGAATTTTGTTGGAAACATTTCATTACTTTCTGTCGTTTCGCCGTCCTGCATAGCACCAGCTCCCGTCGAATTCTGCCAATTTCGCGCCTTTGCATAACATTGACGTCAGTGTCTTGTCTTCAGCCTCACCAGCGATCATTGCCCCATTTTCAGTACGGTGCTTTGCGTGTACGCAAACAAATATTTTGCAAAATTTTAAATGATCTTATTATTTTGATAAATAATTTCAGTTTTACTTACAATTTTGCCTCCACTCGATTCCATGTTTGCAGATAAAAAATAACACAGCGGGAAATTGTGATAATAGTGGTATATTTTTTTTACATGTACAGCAGAAACAAAGGAGACACTACATCGGTAAATTTGAGAAAATTGCCACATTGGAAATTTAAAATGCTAAATGCCATTTAACCGTGAAGAGCATAAATTATATACAAATATTTCGCAATATTAAAACAACCCTTTATTTGTGAAAAGCTATCACTTTTATTAGAATATTTAGTTATCTATATACAAACATGATAAACAATAAATGTTATCTATATTAAAAATTGTTACGTTTTTTTTCAAACTCTTAAGGAAGGAGCCAACCGCGCCCTTCAACGAAACGAATTATTGCAATTCTATTAAACGACACTCATTTCGCTCATTCATTTAAATCAAATAACCCCGAGTGGCCAATTCGCCAATGGCGCCAACAAATTAAAAGCAAACATTAATTCATTTGCGTTCACAACTCTTTCTCATTGATTTTTGTGCAAATATCAATTAAAATGGAATTGCATAAAAATAAACGCAGTTCCGGCGACGGACAGGACACGCGACATCACCTCAAAACCTTGCCGCAATCGCTCAGCATCGATACAGTGGTGTGATTGAGTAAATACGAGTTTGTATAGTTAAAGCCATAGTAGGAGAGATAATTCGAAAGAGGAAAGTGCGCCTACAGAGTATCGAGTGAAAGCACTCATTTAGGTAAACTGCTTTTCGCCGAAGGTGGGTCGGTGATGTATTGGGGGCAAAAGGCACAACGTAATGACCGTGTGATACTATTGAAAATGTAACATTTTTGTTTTTTGGTTGCTTGTTTGTGTTGGCTGTATTTGTAGTCGCAGAAAATGCCTACCAAGGCCGTTGCGCAAACACTGGCAGATGATAAAGAAAATGTTAAAATATGGCAGCTGCGGTCGATGGGCGAATGGAATAGCAAAAGCAACATCTGCACAGCGGCAAAATTAATATTTAAGCAAGTATGCACATCAGACAAATATAATATTTTATAAGTCGATAGGTAAAGTTAAATTTTTGTGGCGATTTTATTTTTAAAAATCACTTATCTATCGGCGCTTGGAGTGCAATGCAAGGAAACATGGGCTTCAATGTGTTTGTGATAAAACTGTGACATTTCAAACAGCAATAAAAGTCAAATGCAATGCCGCGTATGAAGTCGACCACAAAATCATTTCATTTGAGCGAGACTAACCTGGAAGAGAGAGCGAGAGAGAGTAACTGGTGGCGATTTCTTTAGTAATATACTGAAAATGAAAAAAATTAAATGAAAACTTATTTCACAGGCATTATAATATATATATATTAGTGTAATCTTTGCTTTACAAAATTTTTTTATTTAAATGTAAATACTCGTTGATTGTTTTAATAATAAGTTATAAGTTATAGTGACTCGATCATGATTATTGAGTTATAACGCGAAGCACCATATCTGATTAATCAGTTGCATGGGAGCTATAATACTTAATTTGGAGGATTTTCATTGTATACTTTCTATTCATAACGAGTGAAAGGTGTGAAAAATTGCATCTTCCTAGCTGCTTTGGTGTAGCAGTTACAATTCAAAGCCTAATATCTGAACAATCAGTTGTATTGCAGCTATACGTAGCTCGATGATTATCTGATTAAATGATTAAATGATAATCTTATATATGAAAATGAAATGGTGTTCGTTGGTCATCGCAAGTGCAGAATGGATTTAGCAAATTTTTTGCTGCTACATTAACGGTGGTGGTATTTGCATGAAAAAAAAATTGCCAGTAGTTGGCCCTGTTGTCCAGATATTTATATAAGTCGTATTTATGGCCCGGTTTGGTGCATATTCTGTGTGAGGAATGGTTGCGCAAAGAGAACAGTGGTTACAAAAATAGACCCGGTTAGTGGAGTCGGTATCAAGATATTCCGAACAATCGAAATTATGGTTCATTCATAATCAATTTTTGGGAAAAGCAGACTCGGTAGGTGCAGGTAAAATAAACAAATCTGTAAATACCTTTTTTTTATTTATTTCTCTTTTTTATGGACTGAATTGATTCATTTGTTAAATAGTACATAATATTATTAATACACGAGAAGTATTTTGATTTAAAAATTAACTCGGCAGATGGCGCTGGAGACGATATGTTTCCAAAAATTATATTTGTTAACATCTTTTCTTATTCTAAATATTGTCGCTGTGTCGCTGATTAAATTTTCACCTTCTCGTGTTATGTTTGATGTTCGAAGCACAAATTTGTAGATTTTATCTAAGAAATGAGATAGTGAATTACAATCGCGGCTGGTGCAAGCAAAGAGTGATTATCAATTATGCAGTAAACGCATTGTTATATTATATAATTACCGAAGGGATATTAGTTATTGCCTATGTCTCGGCTGGCACAGGTGAGGAGTAATTGCCACGATTTGTTCTTTGAGCTACGGTGAAACATGTAAACGGCAATCTTATTAATATTTAAACGCCGAAGGGTATTCAGATGGCGTTTGTACCTCAGAACAAATCGCTTCAAATCGCTATAAAATTATACAGCTACACAGATGCGTCAATTTGTTATACAGTCCCTGCTGGTGCAGATAACTGGTATTTACTCTAATTTTCTTTTCGATATACTCTGAGTTTTCCATTCATATTTTATATTATATTTTATTGCTTTATACTGTCACCCATAAAACGGGGAAATATAGGGCGCAGATTCCGAAATGCTGCAATTCAACGGAATTTGGGAGACGTCAAGCGAGCATTATAATGCCTTGAATGATACTCCATCGGATAATATAACACAACTGCGTCACAGATAATTTTTGAATAGCCCTGCAAGAAAGCAAGAAAAAACTGTATTAAAGACCCATCGAGCTGTCTTCTGTTACAACGCAACAGGCAATTAGAGTACGCACCAATCTGTTGTTATTGTGTGCTCGCATTGTAAACCAATGAGATTCAAAAATGCAGCTCCTGGGTTCTGTTGTACGTGCAAAAGTTAAATTGTCACCAGAGCCATTGCGATCATTAGGGACAGGAACGGGAACAGACACCAAACACTACTTGGCACAATTAGAGAAATACAGCAATTGTTAGCACATAATTATCACACACCTTTGATACTTCTACAAAGTACTCTTATTTATTCATATACGTAAACTTTTATTTATACTTATACTTTTATTTATACTTATACTTATACTTAGGCCTATTCTTATACTTATACTTATACATATACTTATACTCATACTTATACTTATACTTATACGTATACTTATGCGTATACTTATACTTATACTTATACTTATACTTATACTTATACTTTTCTCATAATTATGTTTATACTCACACTTGTACTTATACTTATACTTATGCTTACTTTTATACTTATGCTTATACTTATTCTTATACTTCTGCTTATTCTTATACTTATATTTATACTTATACTTATACTTGTACTAATACAGTTACTTATGCTTATACTTATACCCATACTTATACCTTTACTTATACTTATACTTATACTTATACTCATACTTATATTTGTAATTATACTTATACTTATAATTATACTTATAATTTTACTTATACTTATACTTACATATTCTTATACTTATACTTATACTTATAATTTTACTTATACTTATATTTACATATACTTATATTTATACTTATACTTATACTTATACTTATGCTTAAACTTATACTTATATTTGTAATTATACTTATACTTATAATTATACTTATAATTTTACTTATACTTATACTTACATATTCTTATACTTTTACTTATACTTATATTTACATATACTTATATTTATACTTATACTTATACTTATACTTATGCTTAAACTTATACTTATACTTATACTTATATTTGTACTTATACTTATGCTTATTCTTATACTTATATTTATTTTTATACTTATACTTATTCTTATACTAATTATACTTATTTTTGAGCATCCCAGAGAATCAGGATGAAATATTTGTAATTATTAAAATATTTCTTATCATTAGTAGTAATTATCCTGACTTATACAATCTAGACGCTGATTGTTAAATGGAAGAAGCTACAGGACAAGATGGAGTTAAATATTTACTAGAAACATGATATTATAAGTTCGAGAATTAGCGGTATTCTTAATATTAGCCCAAACAGATTAATAATTTGCCACATAAAATCAAAAACGTAACGCTGAACATTTTTTTGTAATGTAAATATATAACTATGGTTTTAATTTCATAAGAAAAACTAAACTTTAGAACTTATTGACTGTATTGCAATAAATATTCGTTTTATACAAATACAATTTGTTTAAGTTACTACTATAAAGGTATCTAGTAAAAGATAAAAAGCCATTAATTTATTAAATGCAAATCAGCTGTCAGATCGTGAAACAAGGAGCCATCTCTCGGTTGCCGGGTTAAAAAATGAAATCGAAAATCAACGAATGAGCAAATCTTTTTGTATGTAACTGCTTTAATAATTAAACTTAAAGTGGTTTCAATTTGAACTAAATGATACAAACTTGTTACTTATTTTATTTATTATTGTTCGGTTTTATTTAAAAATTTTCCATTTCTTTGCCTTATACTTATCACACTCTTTGCATATTCGAACCTAAGTGCTATGAAAAGACAAAATATAAATTCGAGGCATACGATATGAAGGCGATTTCCCACCCCCAAACTTAAAAAAAAAATCATTTTCCTTATGCGCATGACATTATCTTGTTTTGTTTAAATTTACGTAATATATGCTCGGCTACAACCACATAAATAAATTTAGCTTGAAAGTGGTTGCACGCGCACGGCCCAAATGAAATATAGACAAAACCAAACAAATAAGTATTTCTAAATAGCCCGCGCGACACGACCCTTTTTCCGCCACACAGAACATTGTATAATAAAATTACAGAAAAGAATTGCCACAACAATATTTACTCAATTTGCTTCATACCTAATTTTCAAACAGTAATTAAGTTAACCCGAGATATTAGTTTACGTACTACAAAGACCCAAAATCCTTGTTATTCACACAATGTCATCCATATTTGCCCTCGAAAATCTGCCATATCTCTTTTGATGCGTCGTGCCAGTCGTGGCGACATTTTGGGGCCCAATCGTTTTGGTGTTCTTATTTTTTGTGTTTTGCTACTTAAGTATTTTTTTATTTTTTTTTTTTGTATTTGTTGTAGGCCTTGCCGAATCTTTCACAATGAGTTGCATTGTTTACTTTGTAGTCGTACGACTTGATTGTATATTTGTTTATATGCAAGTTTGAGTTTTAGTTTAAAATTAATTTTGCTACTTAACACACAAAACAAAAAAACAAAAGGCAGTGAATTGTAGCAAAAAAAAAACATACAAAAATGGCAATAAAAAAGGGACAGTAGCACGGAAAAAAGAAATTAAGCCCGCACAAAGGGCAAAAAGTGTGCAGTAAAAATAAATATTGCTTATCCTCTCCAAAAAAAAAAAAATGGAAAAAAATTGTACCGAAAAGAAACTGTAGTCGAATTACTTTTGCAAACATCTATGGTTTGCTTGTGCTTGTATTCTTTTCCTCAGGCATTTGTCCGTTCATTCATTCATTACACTCTTACTTTGCCATGGCGGGTGGCATGTTCGAATTTTTTAACAGCCTTGAGTCAAAAGTAAATCTTGACAAATAAGTAAATGTATGTATATTAAAAAAAAAAACACACAAAATTTCTCTTGTAGCCTTAAATCTGTAGACGTAATGCAAATATGCCCTACAGCTCATTAAGAGAATCGTGAAAGAAAAAGCAAAACCTAAATGAAACCATGAACTTCGAGCATAATTCTAACAACAACAATTGTAGGTGGACAAGTTGGAAATTTTAAAAGATCGCCATTACAATATTACAATTTCTTGTATTTACTCTAAGACTTATTTTGAATATTTTATCCCTATCGTTTTAAAACTTAAATACATATTCCTATAAAGTTGACGTACATTGGAACGATTTTCCGTCATCCCTGGACAAGTTTGCTTTAGAGATGGACTATTTTCGGCGTATGATGCTTAAAAGGATTAATGAATACCAAAAGTTGCATAATGAAAGAATCTCTATGCTCAGTATTTTACTCAAACTGATCTGGCCACGTGTGCGCACTTCATTCGGTGGTTCCCGGGTTCAAATCCTGGCCGAAGTAAGTAACATCAAAAATTACACAAAGTTTTTTCTAATAGCGGACACCCTTCGAAAAGCATAGGCCAATCACTGAGTGTATTTATGCTATAAAAAAAAACAAAAACTTCTCACAAAAAAAAAGCATTCGCCATTCGGAGTCGGTGTAAAATTGTAGGCCCCTCAATTTGCGTTACAACATCCAGACGCACACCAAAAATTAGAGGAGAAGTTCGGCCAAAATCCCTTAAGCTATTATATCGCCAATTAAGTAAATAAGTAAGGTCTAGCCTTGGTCTGATACACAGCTGAAATGTAAAAAAATAATTGTATTCTGATGTCCCATCATACCTCTGAGGAAAGCCTATACAATGGTTGGGAAGAATTAGAAAACAAGTGACAAATCTAATGATCTTAAAATAAAATACCCCTATTAGAATAATCAAAATGTTATATCCAGCGATGATCCGCTTTTACTTTCTAGCCTGCTTTGCAATCATGTTAGTCGGATACAATATCATTCATCAGAAAGTATCCTTTAGTTGCAAAAGCAACCCTGTCAACATCTTTCATAAAACATCCGATTTGATTAGTGCTATTGAAGAACGGAAAATCGTTGTGCCGGCAATTTTTAGGTTTATGTAGTTATATATTCAAAAGTGCTATTTATATAATAATACATTAAGTGTTAAACTGAAATTTTTTAAGGCTCATCTACAGTAGCTCAGTTTTTTCACTTCCCAACACTACGTCTCAGGTTAAATATCATTTTACCGAGTTGGCCCAACTCGCATATTTTGCCGAATCAGTTTTGTTGCTTTAGATGCAACTTGTTAGCTTACCTTGTGTTCTTTTGCGAGTCGGTTGAAAAGAAACGGGCCTTGAGTAGCCTTTAAATGCAAAGGAAGATAATCAATACCTACTCTTACGAGCGGGATTCTTAATTTCGTTATACCAGTCTGCCATATTTTGAAAGCTTACAAGTTTAGAAGCATAGATCCATCATTTTCATAGTTTGAGTTTTGATTGTCGCTTGGTTAACTGAAAAAATATTTTTTTATTCATTTTAGAAATTAAAAAAGATTATCAAGTAATATCTTTTGTCTGTATTATTTGTTAATTAATTCATAAATTATACATATATTTTTTTCAACTGTGTTCATCAGGTATTGACCATAGCTACGGCTAACGTGATCCATCGCATATTTCCAGTGGTATTTGGCGAACTCGTGTACTAAAATCTTAAATCAGAGAATCGACGAGCCAACTCACCGGTTTGAAATGAACGGTTCTCGCAATAAAACAATAGAACACTAGTTGCCTTCCAACCGTGAATATCTTTCGGATGTTCTCGAAAAAAAACTGCATTCAACTGGACAGCTTAGTGCTCACTACAAAACCGTTTACTTCTATTCTCCTCTGTCACAATAAAAAAACAATAAGTAAAGAGCTGTTACCAAAAAAACTGGTTTTGCGGTTGAACATAAATTGCAAGTGAGATTTAAACCTGCACCTTAAAATCGATATGTATTTTCTGTCCTTGTGTATTTTGTACGAAAAAATTTAAAAACAACCAAATTTTACATTTCGTTTATGCAACTGACACGACCTGTACTTGCATGGATACTTTGTAGGCTCCGTTATTTGTACCTGTTTATACTCTACTTGTAATAACCTGCGAATCGTCTACGTCTTTTTCATTATCTCACACTTCCACTTAAGAAAATTTAGCTGGTTGTCGATCAATCGGAGAAAGATATCAATCTCTTAGTCTTGGATGTTATGAGGAGGGCGAAGATGACCTTGGGTTAGGTTAAATTCTACATATAAGTTGGGGAAAAACAAAAAAATAGCCTGGTTTATTAAATTGTGCTCAAATTTTTTTCGATTTCGTTCAAAAATAGTTAAATGACAGAGTCATTGCATTTCACCTCGATTTAAACTTTTCTTATTAGGTAAATTTTGTATTAATGTTAAATTCTATCCAAAAAGCTTAAGAAACCCTTAGTAGATGGTGTAAAAAATTTCGGAAGTAGATAACTTTGGCTCAAGAAATTTATATGCCGAGACAAAATTCAATAGAAAATGAAGTATATACTCGTAATGACAATAATTTTGACGGATTGTGAAGAGAATTCATCAAGTGATTCTACTTATAATATCTGTGGTGGAGATTAAATTGCTAAACAAGCAGTTGCTGAAGAACATCTGTTGTTTATCAAAATATTTTATTACGACTCTCAAATGATTGGCGAAGGAGTCCATGGAGTTCATATGTAGAATCGATACTGACGACTTTTGAAAAGTTAAAGATGGAGCTAGTATGTGATTACCAGAGACAAATGAGCAGCATCGTTGTCGTAAGCAGTGGATCTTTTTCAAGCTAAGTCTTTTCTAAGGTAAATGTTAAACAACACTGAAAAAATGCTGCATCAGTCACTCAATTTAATAGCAAACCCATAAAATTAATTTTGTTGTAAAAATAATCAAATAATAATTTCGAAGTAGTAGGAGTACGAGTATTTCAAGCTATACTTCAATATGACTAGACTAGCCTTTATGAGGCTAGATGTGACATATCTGTCATTCGTCATCCTCGGCATGTTTGTTCGATTAATCACCAGCCTCAGAAATTTTTAACATTTTCTAGCCTTTTAAGTAGTGTTATATCCCTAAGTCTTTGATCCATTGCAGTTCATATTAAATATTCTCTGATTCAAGGAATATAAATACTAATTCAAATTTAAATGAAGGTACTATTAATGACGTAACAAAAAAAGTAGCTCCTAAAAATCAACGCTTTTAAATCGAGTTGATAACGAAATTACGACAAATAACATTAATTAAACTACACTGACGAAGACCTATATTGTAATATTTTACGTGGAAGTCAGCGGATTTTAAGAATTCTTTAAACAACCACACTTACACAGAGCTTGTGGAGCCGGTTTTAGAGTCTTAGTATTACCACTCAATAGTTTTGAGGTAAAGAGAATTTTGAGTTGTATGCAAACTAAGCTATGGACGAGATTTATGATAAAAATGCTTAACTCATTACTTAACATTGTTGTAGATGATCATTACAAGGTTTATCCAAAAATTTCTGTTATTTCGTTCTATTATTTTGCTCTCTTTCAGATGCTTTGATAATTTTGGTTATCAGCAGCATTTCACGGAAATCCAACTGTTGCTAGCGAAATTTCACTGCTGTAAAGTTAGTACTACCCTTAGTGGCGCCATTGTGATCGTACAGGCCTTTAAGTTTTATGCATAAAATCGACTACTTTTCAAGAATTTAATGTTATTAATATAAATTACTAGATTTTACAAGTCCTAAGTAAGTAGCAACTTTCTGATTTAACAATCCCCCATATTCGGGATTTATTTCTTAAAACATAAGAAAATCAAATACTGTACATATATATACCAGAGTGGGTCTGATTGTATGGCGAAAAAAGGTCAAAGCATCATCGTAATTCTGATACTATGGAAATCGGTATTTTTTCCCAAGGAACCAAACCTCTAAAATGACTTTCGAACTCACGGAGTTTTTTTGGTAGTTATTTTCAAAAATACTCAAAAGTCAAAGATCTATTAAATGCAAATCTCAGTTGCAAAAATAAAAATTATTGAAAATATTTTAATTATTTTAATTATTGATTTTTTGTTTTTTTTTGCAATTGCAATGCACTAAATAAATCGGCTTTTTAGCATTTTTGAAAATAACTGCCGAAAAAATTCCCCGGACTCGAAATTCATTTTATAGAAAACCATACCTTGGCAAAAATACTTGTTGCAATTCATAGCACCAGAATCGCGAATTTAAACATTTTTAATTGACCCACCCAAGAATATATATTTTTATATACAAATCTAACTAACAAAGTCAGCAGCTTTGTTTTCAAAAACCCATAATAATAATTATTTGATGTTTGGATGTTGAAAATACCCGTACAAATTTCTTTTGATAATAATTATGTATCAGATCAAGTTTTTTAAGTCTTCAGATTCAGGTCTATTTCGTGAGCATTTCGGGGACTTTTCGAGACCATATCGATAATGCTTCAGAATCATTTCGATAATACTTCGGAACCATTTCGGGTCTAATTATCAAATGATCCTTCCTCGTAAATTACCCATTTTTTTTTTTATAAATGATCCCGAAATAGTTTCCCGGTGATAATTATTATGAACAGACATTTCGTATAAATTTCTAATTATTAGTTATCGATGATATACAAATTGATGGTTATTATCCAAAGACTTTTTTAATTTCAGTCTCAAGTTTATGGCATGACTCCAGCATATGACATGATTTCCATATTCAGCTTAAGTTTGCAACCGAAACTTGAATACATACATAATAAAAATCTTGTACCTAACATTTTTCGCATTACCACTCTATATTTCTTATTTTATTCAAAAAGGCCGTCTATCTAAATTTCGCGCTAGGTAATCGCGGCATTTGCAACAATGAAATAAAAGTAAAAAAAAAAAAAAAAAAAAAAATTACAATAATCAAAACAAGCTACTGGGTCACGTTCAATATGCCCTTCAAACGTTCAAATCTCTAACCCAAAAAGGGCATGACAATAACAAACACTGGTCAAACCAATTTACTTGCAAAAGTTTTCTTTTAATGTCGCCATGCTTTCTGTCATCCTCTGTTTTGTTTTTTTTCATTTCATATTTGCTTTAAGGTTTGTCTGGCATTAAGATATGTTTCGTATTTCTTTTTATGTAGCCAATCCGCTTGTGGCTATTATTGCTGCCTTTTTCAACTGCTAAATCATATCTTTCTTTATGAATTGAATGTGTATGTGTATAAATTTTAAAACAGCGTATTTTTTGCTATTTATGTTTAAATTTTGTAACTATTGTAGTTTCTTATCTTAATGGCCTATCGTAATGGCTAGGCACTTACTTTCATTGCATATAGCAAAATTTATAAATATTTCGTAGATACTTATGAACACAGCAAACAAGCAAATCGAAAGTCTTTTTTCCTACACGTATTTACATTGTCTCAATGGGCTCAGTAAAAGTTCAAGGATCTTCGATTGATAGATGCTAGAGTTGAGCAGGGTACGATTGCAATTAGTATTCAAATGGCATTGTTAGTTTTCAAAACTGTTTATCTTTAAGGCTTATGCTCATATTTAATTTGTTGCTATTAAATTTTACGGAATATTCATGAGTGAATAATGAATTACGAGTGGTATTTTAGTAGCGTCATTAATTTGTGACTTCAAATGTCTTTCAACTCGTAAAAATTTATCTACGTCAAACTTGGATTTGGTGAATTTGTGTATAGTTTAAATGTATCGCTTTTTTTATTTGAACCGTAATATTAGATTGCATTTTGTGTAGTTGTAAACGAACTCTCTAATGCCACCAAAATGTTGATTTTTAAATTAAACAAAAAGTGCAATTCTTCTATTAATCAAATGTGTATAGGCGATTAAGAAAAAGAATAATAATAAGCACTTTACACGCGCGCGGAATAACATTCTCATTTCATTCATTTTCAAAATATAATGTCAGAAAATTGCACGAGCTGTAGCCTTTCAAAATTAGAGCATATCTAAGTCGATCCGATTAATGATCGCTCGTCGCGCTCGGAGCTATTCTAGCCATATTTGGACGGATTTAATATGTCCTTCAAGACTATAATTCATGACAATATTTTATGTTAATGAATTTCAAGGAACTATTTGTTATTATGGAACATTTTACAAAAGCTTTTTTTTTTGATTGAAAGTCTCATTTCTGTTGTAAATTGCATATATTCAAATTCACATTTTTTTTAATGTGAAATTAGTAATTTTTTGTTTTCAAAATTGCTAATTTTTGAATGTCGATTCGTGAATATACTCATTTTCATTGTAAATTTGGTACGAAGTGGATTATTTGAGAAAGGTAAAAGTAATTTATAACGGTTTGTAAAATTTATTTTTATTTATAATTCTTTATGTGTATGCTATAATTTTTTGTAGATAATTTATCAGTTAACTTATTTTTAATTGGCATTTATTCTACTCAATTATTAACTTATTTTATTTTATTGATTTTATGTTGGTTTAAGCTGAATTTATTTTATTTTATTGAAAAAAGACGCTGTATGTAATTTTTATGTTGTTGTTATATAGTGAACATATTAATGAAAAAGAAATATAAATTAGTAATCTATTGATCTATTTAAAAAAAGAGCTTACGTCTTTAGGTGCCGATTTAGCTGGAATTTGCATTCCAAACTCTGTCCTGTACGGTTCACCGCCCATACACCGTCTCATGTTGTAATTAATGTTAATGTTTCTAGGTTACATTTTTCAACAAAACCTCATTTCATACACAAAAAAAAAATAATAATAAATCGCGCATCTGCCTACATTCTATTTGAACCCAGATTTTTTGATTGAAAATACGAATTGAGACAGCCCCTTATAATAGTAGGTCTCGACTTACCATTTCGAATTTTCCAATTATATTTGTGCAGATATACTGCCATTTATTAGTGGAATAAAAAATAAATAAAACAGATTTTTACAAATTTGCGCTTACACACATTTGAATAATCACCTTTCAGATATTCCTGATACTTTAAATCCTGCAGAAAAAAAAGCACCGAAAGATAATAATCGGAATTCGAAAAGGAGTAGAATGTATGCCGCGATTTTTGAATTTGGTAACCCAGCAAAACTAATGTGTAACCAATGTGTAGAATGACTTTAAGCAACACCACCAACTCCGCCGGAATTTGGAAGAACCTCTCCGAGTCATTTGATGCAAAGCGAGAATTCAGACCGGTTGTCTCCGTATCGTGCAATTTCTTTAACATTATATTCGGAAAGATAATTGTAGCTGCAGAATTGAACCGATCAGGCATCATATTTTAAAAGAGTGTGGAGCTGCTGGCAAACCGCGTCGTTAGTTCAACGATGATAAACTTGACACACAGAGCTAAAAAATTCATTTCTATTTAAAGAGATCGACGTCTAAAAACGCTTGGTGGTCAAAAAAAATAAAACACCATATCGTGTCACTGACATTTAATTTAATTTTGGAAACAACAAAATTAGAATGCCAACTGCCATGGTTATGGTTGTTGATCAAAAGCACCACAAAACCACGCAATACGAACGTCATGTAATCAAACTGTAAATAGCTGATAGCCAAAAGTTTGTAACTTTTCATCTATTTTTATATATTTGGATACGCACACTTGCGCATTTTGTGGGGGTATGTGTGTATATTATTATTATTATTATTATTGTAACTAATTTAAAATTTAAATTCCCAGCTTGGTGTTTTGAGCTTTGGCTGCGAAGGCCTTAAGCTTATTGCAGATTTTGGTTGCTTAGTTTAGCTAAATTTGGTTGTATAAATTTGTGTATTTTAGAAACATTATAATTTTCTCTACGTTGTTTGGATTTGGACAGGATATGCAAATTATGGGGTCGGCGTTTTGCAAGTGTTGTGTTCTGGAGTATTTGAATCTGGGGCCTAACCCAAACTATGTTTCTTGAACTAAACTTTGTTTTTTTGCATGGATTAAACTTTTTCAGCCAGTGGAAATGAGTCGGATCCACTATACTAACTGGCAAAAAAAGAAATTTGCCTCAATATAGTTATGTGCGATTTTTTGTTTAACGAGCTAAAGTACCCTTATACCTCAAAATATGAAAATCTTGCAATTTTTAAGTGTTACACAAAATTTAAATAAACAAATGCACCTCCAGTTTTCGCTGGAAATTAACAAAACTTTAAATAATAAAGCGAATATTTTTTCCTGGTTATGAGACTGTGCATACCGAACAGCGAAAACAAAGTTATTTTGGCCCTGAGGCAAAATAAATTTGCATCCCAAACTCAAACTTTTTCTATCGCATGTAGTTCGAGTTTTAAACTAAGAAAATCAAAACTTGTTTTGCTCTTAATAATAAGAGTTTTTTCGTAGTTTTTATTCCATTTTTTTAGAGAGAAAGCATAAATATATGTATATGCATATTTTAAGCCGCATTTTTCCTTTTATGATAAGTAATACGTCAATCGACTTTCAAAATAAAAATTATTGTGGATACAAATAAATAGGCCGAAAAATTCAATTATTATATTAAAATCTTTTATAATATTTTAGAAAAGGTTTAAGTAACACATATTAGTAATAAAAATCTTTTTAGGAGCACGCAGTCTGTTCTATGTTAATATCATAATATTGTTTTCGATACTTATAATAAAATTAACTCTCACAAAAAAATGTAAGATCAGATTATTGACCATTTATCTACCATCTACATACTAATTGCTAAGTTAAATTTTTTACAACCATTTAGAGCCTCTCCATATTTATTTCTTGTCTCGGAAAATCTGATACAAAAGCTGTCGTGTGTCTCGCGGCAACAATATCTACTTCGAGACATGTTTCTTATCAGTTCGTATAACTGTAGGTAATATAATAAAATTATATAAATATTGCAATTTACAAAAAAAAAAAAAGCGGATAAAACCGCAAGGATGGAAAATTACTATTTCAAGCACGTGCCGTATAACGCGGGGTTGGAAAATCGATTTCGTTGAATCAATGCTACTGCACTAAAGGTCTTTAGCGCCAGCTGCGGAGAAAACCACGGTATGAACAGAAAAACAAATAAAACTATGCAACGGTCATAAAATCATTGAGGTTAAAATAGTCCTATCTCGTACACCATCTCGTACACCGAAGGTTAAATATCACTGTTTTTTCCCCTTCATTCATAAATTGAATATTTATATAGATTTTGATTTAAAAAGAAAAAATACAGCTTTTGATTCGTCACCCAAGAAAATCCATATGTGTTATTTAGAGAATTTACCGAATTCAGTACTAATAAAGAATTAAGAAGGATGGAACTTTGCAATAACTACGCCGCATACTTTAAACGAATTTTAATTTGTTTTTATTTCTCTCTTTAATTAAATTTCACTTCTCAAATTTGCTATATTTTTTATGAAAATAACGAGTTTTTTATTTTCTTTCCAAATAACCGTTATGTGGCTCTTGTGCTTTCTGAGTTGAGAAAAATGTGTCCTTATACCATGAGAGAATCTTCGTATGGATAAGCAAAACCTTCCATCAAGATAAAATATAAAATATATTGAATATTAGTAGAGATGGGCAAATAAAAAATATATATATCGATATACATATATAGTGTCGATATTTATATATATGTATTTCGATATATCGATATTTTATCCTCGATATCCAACTATCTCAAGTATTGCATAAATATTATATAGTAAAAAAATACACATTTAGCAGCTTTATTAAATTTATTTATTACTAGCAAATACCCCGCAAATGTAACAAACATCTTCAAAAGTACAACGCATTTGTGTATTAAATGAAATTATTTGTATTCAGCATAGTAAAATAAACACACATTAACGTTAGGGTCCGTCTTAAGTAAAACATCGATATGTATTTGCTAGATGGCATGAGCAGAAAGAGGTAAAGTTAACATCAAACTTCGTGAAAACAAACCTTGATCATGGGACAAGGACTCGCAGGTTTGCCTTGAAGTATTTCGTCAAGAAGTATTACGACTTTATAATTAAATCACGAAGCATGAGTAGACTAAATTTATTTGATCAAACATTGGCGAAAAGAGATACGCCCGCATCTCGTATAACCTTATAGACTAGATTAAATTGTATCATGGATGAAATATCGCAAGCATTGTCATGAGATAAGATATCTTAAATATTTAACTCGCAAAATAATTCTGCTGAAGTTGCTAATTGTATTCTAAATGTTAAAATAAATTATTTAAATTCGGGTATATTGCGAAATACATATGACAGAGGATGGCCATCGGAAATAGCGGCTTCACATTCGCGACAATCTATTTTAAAATCGCAAGTGCAAACCCTGCCTTTGTTTTGTGTCCAAATTTATGATAATCTCAATGTCGATTAAGTAAATCAAAGAACTCATCGCATTCTATTCTATTTCTCAATTATTTGACAAACTGGGATATCCGCTAATTATTAATTGCGATAGCAGACAACTTAGGTCTGCTGAGATTGAATGATTCAAGATTGGTGCCAAAATCCAACTGAAATCTTGAAGTTCTAGATACACTCAAAATAGCTGTTTGTACTAATAAAGAATTAAGAAGGATGGAACTTTGCAATAACTACGCCGCATACTTTAAACGAATTTTAATTTGTTTTTATTTCTCTCTTTAATTAAATTTCACTTCTCAAATTTGCTATATTTTTTATGAAAATAACGAGTTTTTTATTTTCTTTCCAAATAACCGTTATGTGGCTCTTGTGCTTTCTGAGTTGAGAAAAATGTGTCCTTATACCATGAGAGAATCTTCGTATGGATAAGCAAAACCTTCCATCAAGATAAAATATAAAATATATTGAATATTAGTAGAGATGGGCAAATAAAAAATATATATATCGATATACATATATAGTGTCGATATTTATATATATGTATTTCGATATATCGATATTTTATCCTCGATATCCAACTATCTCAAGTATTGCATAAATATTATATAGTAAAAAAATACACATTTAGCAGCTTTATTAAATTTATTTATTACTAGCAAATACCCCGCAAATGTAACAAACATCTTCAAAAGTACAACGCATTTGTGTATTAAATGAAATTATTTGTATTCAGCATAGTAAAATAAACACACATTAACGTTAGGGTCCGTCTTAAGTAAAACATCGATATGTATTTGCTAGATGGCATGAGCAGAAAGAGGTAAAGTTAACATCAAACTTCGTGAAAACAAACCTTGATCATGGGACAAGGACTCGCAGGTTTGCCTTGAAGTATTTCGTCAAGAAGTATTACGACTTTATAATTAAATCACGAAGCATGAGTAGACTAAATTTATTTGATCAAACATTGGCGAAAAGAGATACGCCCGCATCTCGTATAACCTTATAGACTAGATTAAATTGTATCATGGATGAAATATCGCAAGCATTGTCATGAGATAAGATATCTTAAATATTTAACTCGCAAAATAATTCTGCTGAAGTTGCTAATTGTATTCTAAATGTTAAAATAAATTATTTAAATTCGGGTATATTGCGAAATACATATGACAGAGGATGGCCATCGGAAATAGCGGCTTCACATTCGCGACAATCTATTTTAAAATCGCAAGTGCAAACCCTGCCTTTGTTTTGTGTCCAAATTTATGATAATCTCAATGTCGATTAAGTAAATCAAAGAACTCATCGCATTCTATTCTATTTCTCAATTATTTGACAAACTGGGATATCCGCTAATTATTAATTGCGATAGCAGACAACTTAGGTCTGCTGAGATTGAATGATTCAAGATTGGTGCCAAAATCCAACTGAAATCTTGAAGTTCTAGATACACTCAAAATAGCTGTTTGGTCAAAAAGGGTACAGGAATAGCGAAAATATACCAAAGCGTTGCTACGAAACAAATTAACCAAATTGAATATAATAAAATACCATTGGCGAGTATTCAGCTCACTCCTTCGGAAGGAAGGCGTCTGAAAACAAAATTACGAACCTTGAAAGCAATTTGATCAAAAACAACTTGGATGAATCTGTTATTCCAAATAAATTTAAGCAAAGCAGAAATAAACAAAAATATTATTGTGATCGTATTGCTAAGGCACTGCCCATATTGAAGGTGTGTGGTTTAATAATCTTCAAGAAAAAGGGGAAGGGAAGGCACTATGGTAAAATAGTTTAAATTATTTATCTGTTATCTGAGATAGTTTTGATAACCCTTTTAAACGTAATTGACGTCTTATTTCTAAGGCTCAAAATGAAGATTTCAGTGGTAATGATTTGATGTACGAGAAAAATTTAGACGGCTATCGGAACAATGTAACGACTTATCAGTCTAATTTTGGCTCACTGAACACGAAAATGAGATTCACTTATTCTCCCAAAGAATGGTTGTCGCGATGAAGGCGAGACCCCAGTTTTTAAGGTCCCCTTGCAGTTATTGCCAAAAGACTTTATGGATACTAATTTAAAGGCACATTCAAATTCTTCTTCTCACACAACGCTAATATATCCCTTGTGTAAATCCGGATAGTGCTTTTTGAGTTACTGGCGTCTAAATGTAAAAAAAGAGGACATTTTCGAGCTTTTTCGAAAATTGTTAATTTTTATTCACTCTTTTTAGGGAGTAAATTTTGTAAAGAAAATGATTCAAAATATTTCGTTGAAACAGAATTTTGTTGTGAAAATGCGAAGCACAAAAGCGCTTAAATAAGACAGGAAAATGTAAATGTTCTTACATACTAAATGAAAGCGGGCAATTTCAATTTGGCTACATTCACTTTTTCAGTTGAAAATCTGCTAAAAACTTTTCATTTCACGGTGTAACAGTCAGAAAATTCATTTGATGTAAAATCAAATTTTGTATGAATTTGAGTCCTCTAATTTTAAAAATTGCACGCAAATTTATCCCTCATAACTAGATTTGGAGATACAGGGTGTTGTAGTGTTTTTATATGTTTGTCTCAACTTTCGCCATTCTAAAAACCGGCCTGAATTTAATATAAATTTGAGCGAATTGCCTTTAATGTTCTTTTTTTTTTTGATTTTTGAAAATTACCGTTACACAAGAGGTGGACGTTGTTTTTGTCCTATTTTTGATATTCAAAACGTTTACATACTTATCGATTTTCTAATTATTAGTGTCAGCTTTATGTCACAAAATGATCCAAAAATATAAAAAAAAAACTTCATACTTGTTCGAGATATTTTTGGTTGTAACTTCTAAACGAAAAAAACTAGAAAACAGTGATACCATTTATTTTCTAATTCCGTATTTTGCATTAGTTATATGCAGGGGTCACTAGACGAAAGTAGTAAATATGAAAATTGCATACCGAGTGATTGAATGAATATAAAAAAACCCAAGATAATCGTAGAGTTCTGTGAAATTCTTCGAAGCTGTCTTTATTGCTATCAAAATAAAATTAAGTGTCACGCCATTAATAATATACTCAGAAATATTATTATTTTTGTTTCAACCCAGATGCAAGAGATGCAGAAAAAAATATGAATTTTTATACAAGAATATAGCAATATATGAAATTTGCTGACAGGTCAAAAACTTTAACAAAGCTGTAGAAAAATACGCTGCGCCTCCCTCGCTTCTACCAACTCTTACAGCGAGTTACCCTACAGAGCGCGCACAAACGCATATTTGTCGTTCTTTTGTCGTTCATTTGTCGTACGTCCAAGTAACAACGCATTTACTTAACGCACACGCACATAACGTCCGTACTCACTCGCTCGCTCGAACAACACCCATTAACGCACAGCGCGCATTGATCATACGCCGTGCTGTCCCAAGTACGTCGCATTTTTATTACTATTTTTTTTTTTTACTTTGCAAACAACTTGGCTCACAATCGAAACGCCTACGCTTGCAATAAAGGGACGCAAGCAACACAGTTGGTCATTGGCGACTTGCAGCTTGAATTTGCGCGACAGGCTCCACTTTTGCTCGTTCATTTCATTTGTGTTGCCATTAAGGTGGCTGTGAAATATAACACGCTCATAATTGGTCATAAATCTGACAACAGCAATTTGTCATCACTCGTGCAGGAAGTAAAGCATTGCATTAAATTGCTGAAATTACTGAACAGGGTCGGTCGTCACGCGGTTTGCGGCGGTACTTGCGGCAAGGGTGGTAATAGAGGTTCAAAAGTGGCTATGCGAAGTTTGGATGTTCATCAAGGAGCAGCATGCGGTTAAGAGTTTTGTTTTTATTTCCTTACTACATTGAAAGTTTTTTTTTTTCTTTGCAAATTCATATTGCTCCCTAAATTGTACAAAATATTATCATAAATATTATTCTTAGCGCAATTCATATTCAAGCGTCTCAATTGGACGAATAAAGCAGGGACACCTGTGTGAACAATTCCAAGGTAATATGAATAAAGGTCATCAAAAAAAAACTGGTGTGATTAATCAGCGTTTGAATAATAAGTGCAACAAATTCTGTACAAACAATTCACTAGAGAGAACAAGGCTAAGTGTAATTCGATTTCGCTAAATAAATAAATAATGAATCGAAACTGTAGATATATATTTTTTTTAATCCAGTTATTATTTATATTGATACATGCAAAGGTGAGTACCTACCCTGTCAGAAAAAAGCAGGTAGTCTAAAAATTTCACCAATTTAAAAAGTAGTTAGTAGTTAACCACTATATTAGATAATTTACTTGATCCAAGGGCTTCGTCACGTCAGAGAAAAAGATAAAAAAAGCTAAATATGGGAGTAGTAGTGGTATTCGTTAGTAGTAAGTAGTAGTAGTTATAGTGGTTGGTAGTACTTTATATGCTATATATTTTTGCGCATAAACAAAATTTACCTTGGTATATGCTGAACACCTTCTGTAAAAAAAATTATCAAAAATCAAGCAAAATTTTTAGCCACCTGAAACTTGCCCTTTATTATAGTAACATTTGATGGGGTAAAAAGTGCGTACTGAAAAAGTTTCTGAAAACTCGAATTAAAAAGTACGAAAATTTTTGAATTTTTGTGAATTTCATAAATATATTAAAACTTCTACAGTTTATGTTAAACAAAAAGTTATACCTTTATAAAAAATTCTTAAAAATAGATCAATAAACATAAGTATTATATTGAATCTGTTGCTTGTGACACACATGCACACAAGCATGATTCAATGGTAATCAAATAACATTTTTAGTTAAAATATTTTCCAATAATTTGAAATAAATTTTATACCGTTTTTTTATTATTATAAAGGGGCTTTAATTTCGGACTTAAAAAATATTCGGCCAAGTTTAATTCTCCCTACTGGCCTAAAAAAGTAAAAGTCCAGGTTGACCGATTACTTTCTTTCAAATAAAATAAAAGTACAAAAATAACTTCTTTCTTAGAGGTTTTTTTTGCATACAAAAGATATGGTTTATTTGAAATGAAAACACGCATCGGGTATTTAAAGTTCGGTTTCACCTAAACTTACACCCTTCTTTACTTTACTATTTTCTCGTAATTTTCTTCGTCACAGTTGTGTTCTCCCAATATTAAAAATTTTATTATCACATGCTGATTTACGAGTACCGAAATGATTTTCCAATAATTTCCTTTTCTTAACCTTAGAATTATAGCCTACGTTGCGGAAGGTCCCACCCGATGAACATATTGATATCTCTTTTCATTCAGCGCCGCATGAACTTGGGCTTTACTTTCAACTCAGCCATCGTTCTGTCCTGTCGTAATTGGGCTATTTCTATGAGCCAAGTACCGCAGTTCGACAGCTATCATTATATTTTCATGGGAAGTTTATGTAGTTATGTTTAAAAAATATTAAAGAATATACAAACTTATAATGAAAATGCATTTTATCCTTTAAACTGTTCCAAGGGGATGCATTCCTCCGGTATGTAAACATTGAATTACTCCACCATTCGTCAACCGATTTACTTTCTTAAAAACGTTTCGGAAACTTCAAACCGGTAGTAAAATTTTAATCATCTGCCGCTTCACACCAAAAGATCGCACTGAAACAATTGGTTGTATTTTGGAAACCATGCCGGACTTTTGGATGCAAGTTTTAATGTCACCCTCTCTGGCAGTGTATAAATAAACAAAATTGCCGCATTCAGGGAACAAAAGTCCTTACGAGATTCATAAAACACCATTACATGATCAATAGGTGACTGTTAAGGCCGGCGTGTGCGCAAAAACCATAATTGGCCCATTTTTTTTTTTCAAGGAAGGTGAAATAGTCATTGGTAAACGATGGATTTTGGCATACTTTATGTATCCGAATATGCGTGAAAAGCATCTGGCTGACTTGTAGTATCAACAATATGGAGTGTCATGCCAGACAGCCGCCCAAAACCATGTGGTTTTTGCAACAAAAATTCGCTACACGTGTGATATCGAAAAGAGGCGATATTAACTGGTCGTTAAGATGCCCCGATTTAACCCTCACCCCGTACTGCTTTTCTGGGGTTATTTAAAGGGTAAAATTTAGGTCCAGCAAGACGAAGACTATTGACGAGCGCAAGTGGAATATTCGTGCGGAAATAGCAGCCATACCGACCGAGATGCGCTAAGAAAAATGCCCGAAAAGAGCGCAGTGGTCAGTTAATCAATGTTGTTTTTAAAAAGTAATATATATGTAAATTGGAAAGGATCGTACTAAATAAACAAAGGTACTATTATTTGCAATCTATTGTTTCCTTCAAAAGTTATTCAGTATTATCATACCGGTGGAACTGTCGGCGCATCCTGTATTAAGTATTAGGTAAAAAATGCGATTGCTTTTAGGATTAATGCACGTTTACCTTTTCATATGTCTGATTGCTATAGTTAGTCGCACCATAGACTATTAGAGAATATGAATTAGCCTGCTGAGAAAGTATTCCAAGCTACTCAAAATTAAACATCGGTACGGCGAAAAATATGCGAGTAATGTTGCTTACTGCGAGTTTAAAATTTGTTATAGTTTAATTAAATTACCACATAGCACTAGAATCACTTACTTGTTAAGCCGAGATAAAGTGGATCCTACTATTTTTCTATTTATAACAATTATTTTATTTCGTAAGCTGCAGTTAACGATATCTCGTACTTTGTGCTTTTAAAAATTACCTTAGGTTAGCATATTTTATTTCCAATTTTGCCAATATATTATAAATCCCAAGATACGTTTTCTAATTAACACCTTTTAATCAGATTCTAGCAAGCCAAACTAAAACAACTTAGGTTTGTAACATTAATGTAAGCTAACTCTAATTAGATTTTTGAATTTTTTTATATGTACGAATTTCAATATGAAGCTATGTATCTCAAAATCATTAGGTTTAGCCAGCAAAAAGCTTTAAAAAAAATCTCATCGGGCACTATTAATTCGATTTTCGAATTTGGTTTTGCGCACTATAAGAATTTTCGCTAAAAGCGATAAGATCTGGGTTTATTTTAAATTTTGCATTTAATGTTGTTTGCTAGAATTTACATACATACATACATATACTCCATAAATATATTTATTTATATACATACATAAAATTATTAATTTATTGCATATGAAGAAAAGAGTCGTTCATTGAATTGGTTGATAAGGTTTAGGGAAAAAATAAATGAAATGCTAAAATATTTTGCTGATCTCTACTATATATTATGGTGATTCACGCTCACTGCTAGAAATATGGGAGTACATTGAATCTGACGAAAGTAGGGTGAGCTGGGTTAGAGCTTCAAATTAATCCAATCAAGATGGCAATAAGAAAAAGGAAGTTACCGGAAATGAGAGCAAGGTACTTAGTCTCACCATGGACTGCAGGTTTATCTGTAGGAAATATTTCAATGCAATAGCATCCGATGCAACTAAGAAAATAATGGCAATAAAATCAAGGGAATGCAGCCCGATAAAACTTAGGTGGGTGTACACTTTGATATTTATGCCTGTAGTCTGCAAGCAGTCTCTAATAACTAATTGAGACTTTCCAGTGGTGAGATTGATTTTGAGACTATTCGGTATTCAGTTAACCCTCTCACGTCTCTAGTCTCAAAATAAAGTCACTTATTTTTCAGCTGGTCCTGAGCAGGTCAAAAAACAAAGAAATAGCGGAAAAATTGAACAAACGCGAAAACAAAGTAACACTCGATCTGCCCCTTGGTCGTTCGCTATATTTTACTTAAATTTGTAAAAAAAATAACACCCAGTTTTCAATACTCATAATAAAAAAAAACCTATTTATTTACATTTACTCAATTTGATCAAACGTGCATGTGAATGAGTAGCTCAATTTATTGATTGCTGTTTGGGTATCGCTAGCTGAACATACCATCAGCTGATTGTCTCTACTGCTTTTCACCACAGTCTTTGGTGAAATTATTTGAGACAATTGCTTACTGAATCCCAAAATCGAGTCAAGTCACAAAACTTGTCTCTAATTGAAAGTCTCAAACTTAGTGACTTGAGATGAAATTGAATTAAAGAATACCGGCATAAAACTTTAAGTAAGTTAAGAAGAACTGAGATAGGTGGGTCACGAGTACCTACTTTTTGGTGAGATAATCACTATCGGAACTCAAACGGCTAGCATTCAATCAGAAGATGTGAGGTTCGACTCTCTAGGCACAAAGAATTTTATTCAGTTTATCCGGATTGCGAGTCACAAAGCCACCGAAGGGCAGTGCCTATTGGGAGGGTAGAACCGTTAATAATTTAAACAGTTTATTAACCTCTAGAGAACAACTTCAGAATGCTGATAGGGCTTTTCACAGGTCACTTCAGACTGTTAAACTATCTGCACAGGCTTTGGCACAGAAACCCCAAAGTATCGGCTTTTCCAGTATGACACCAAATAGATGCGGCAGTAGAGCTACCTCGGCTTACATTACCCTGAGGAGAAACTCGAACGCTCGCTACCACCAGTCATCATTTTAAGCTGCCTAAGTGTTTGGGAGTTATAAGAAAATTCGATTTCATTCCAAATTTCCTGCTTGGCTTAAATCCTATCTTAGTAAGCAAACTTCAATAGCAGTTGCATATAACGCAATCATCGTCAGGTGTTCCAAAAATAAATATTCTAAGGTCATTTTTGTTTCTTTGTTTTTTGATAATATATCTCAATGTTTCATAAACGTCGATGATTTAAAAATCTATTAAATAGTATGTGATTATAGTGATATACTTGGCTTACCGGAAGAACTAGAAAATTTTTATAGATGGTACACAAAAGACCGTTTAGGTTTCAATTGTTATAAATGATCTAAAATAACTTTTCGACAATTCATTCTAAATTTTGGTCATCGTACCATCTTGTAACAAAATTTTTTCCATGATCGAGAGAATCCTGGATTTGTGTGTAGTTTCTGATTTCCAGTTCTCATTAATTGGTCACAAAAAGTACATAATACCTAAGGTTTATGCAATTTTATCTCTTGTTCCTCGTTTGGAGGCCGCATTCGAAAGCAATTTTTACGCTTCGCTTTACTACGATGGTGAAAATGCAATTTTGCTACTTGAAATAAACAAATCTATAATTTCGGGCATTTAAACAAACATTGTATATATATTGTATACATATTTATACACCAAAAAATTGTACCTAAATTAAATTTTAGTCAAAAAAAAAACCAAGAGCAATGCTTTGCAGACGCTGAATGCAGATAAGGCTGCCGATGAGATTACTCAGCTGCTGCGTTATTTCAGTCTCGAGGATGTCAAGGGTGTCATTGCTAATAAGTTTTAAGACAGTTTATCAGCATCTTTGTATATAACACCAGGCTCCAGCTAAATTCATCGGCAATCAGTCGATATTTAAATATTTATTCACCCACTTGAGGTTATAGTCGAGTTTAAAACGTCGCTTTGTTCGGGACAATACGGTCGCTTCAGAACGCTAAAAGAAAAAAATATTAATTTAAATAGGAATCTAAGCCAGTAACATTTTCGAAAAAAAAAAATTTCAAAGATCAATCCAAATGTCATTTAAAATTATTTGTGTGTTTATAATTATTATTCTGGCTACTACTCTGCTAGGTGTAGAGGCCCGCAGAGGTCGCTCCCATTCATCGCACCACCGAAGCAGACATAGTAGTAGTCATAGGAGTAGTGGTAGTCACGGCGGTCGCGGCTTCTTCGGTAGACTCTTTGGCAGTCGCAAGAGTTCCAGTAGCTCAAGCCACAGCGGGAGTAGCTCGAATAGCCACCACAGCGTCAGCATTTCAAGTAGCCAGCACAGTGACTCGCATGCGTACGAACCTCATACCAGTCACTATGTTGAAACGCAAACTCACTCACAACCTTACCTCTATAACACCAAGCATCGCGCGATTGGTTGGAGTCTAGAAGGCTCACGCCCAGCTCATCGCAATTCGCATGCTGCCAATAGCCACATTTCGCATACTTGGGGTGATCATCAATTGAAACCAAGTCATGTCTACGTTACGCAACCATCAAGTATGCCAGCAAATGCGGTCTACTACGCCCAACCGCCAAAATATAGCAGTACCAGTAGTGGTAAGTTAGGAAAAATTAAATAACAAAATCATCTTTCAATTTTTATTTTTATTTTTTTTTCATTACTCATTTTAGATTCAACAGACTTTGCTTTAGGCTACTTACTTGGACGTAGCTCATCTCATTCACACTATGCAAATCATCACTATTATCACCAACAACAACAACCACAACAATACAACAGTTACTCTACAAATTCGAATACTGACTCAAAACCAATTGAAAATGTAACACCTGTACCGGAAATAGTTCAAAATAATAGCACAAATCAGACTAAATACTGGCCCACAGACAATGAAATAACTTTAGCGCCTTTGAACACCTCCTTAATCCCCGACGTAGTTACGGAACAACCAAAAGCGATTTTCAAAAAGCCACCAATTGTCACTGCTCAAACAATTTCAACAAACAATTTAACCTTCGAACTACCGACAGCCACGGCGGTAGCACCAGAAACACCGCCAACAAATGGCATCATCTGCATGCCCTGGTCATTTAATGAAACTGATGCCACACATCCGGAAAATGTTGTGACAATTGTGAAAACAATTTGTTTTCCGGCACCATCGCCACCGCCAACAACGACAGCAACAACAACGACAACAGATGCACCGATAGCTGCGGATGTTTTAGAGAAAGTTAGCTGCGATGGAATAAATTGCCCTCCTGATAGCAAACCAACCGATACAGTTGCACATTAATGTTGTTATACGAAAAGCAATTATGTAAACAACAGACGCAGTCACTTGGTCTATACTTTTGAAATTATTCTACCTTGTGTTGTTATATCTCCGATAACTGAGTGTATTCAAATTGTAAATATAAATTAACAAAATACAGTAAAGTTAATGCGAACTTCTCCAATGGGATTAAGTCGCATGATCTTGGAGGCCAATTCACTGTACCATTTTTTGACATAATGTTATCGCCAAAGTGCTCTTTCAACAAATCGATAGTTCGAGTGGCAGTATGAGGCGTGGCACCGTCTTGTTGGAACCAAAATTTTTGCAGATCGATGTTATGAAAATTTGGAAACAAATAATCGGTAATCATTGATCTGCAACGATCACCTTTGACAGTAACATTCGCTCCGGCCTCAGTTTTAAAGAAATAAGGACCGATGATGCCTCCAGCATGTAAACCACACCATACGGTGCATTTTTCAGGATGCTATGGTGTCTCGAGAGTTTCATGAGGATTATCCTCACTCCATATACGGCCATTTTGTTTGTTCACATATCCGTTTAGCAAAAAATGAGCTTCATCACTAAAAACAATTTTTCGATAAAACAATGGATCAATTTCCAACTGATTCAGGCACCATTCAGCAAACAAATGACGCTTGTTATGGTCTTGCGCCTTCAGTTCTTGAACCAGTTGGATCTTGTATGGGTGTAGACCAAGATCATTGCGCAAAATTTTCCATTTTGTGGATGGACAAAATCCAACTTGTTGAGCACGGCGGCCAATAGACAAATTCGGATCTTCTCCAACACTATCACTTACAGTACCAATATTTTCTTCTGTACGTACAGCTCTTTGCCTTGTTGTTGGTTTTTCATCAAGCAGAGTAAATGTTGTTCGAAGTTTATCAACAGTTCAACGAATAAGCTGTTCTGATGCTTATGATGATGATTATGTGGACCATAAAATTTACGATGTGCTCTATAAGTTTGGCGAACAGAACACTGATTTTTAAAGTAAATTTCCACAATTTGTAATTGTTGTTGCGGCGTCATTCTTTCCATAATAATTTGTAAATGCTTACTGAACAGAAATGCCAAAACGAAATGTCATTTACCAGCTGTCAAGTGACAGCTATCCCTATCGGAAGTTCTATCAGTCTAAAAAAAACAAACAAAAAAAAAACACCCGTTACTGTGCTCGGGTAAGGCCTTTCGTTTTCGAACAGAATTGGTAGCGTTAGGTTTTATCACCTCAAGAGTGGACCTGGACTGATGACGATAATGATAATGATAATGATAATGATAATGATAATGATAATGATAATGATAATGATAATGATAATGATAACGATAATAATAATGATAATGATAATGATAATGATAATGATAATGATAATGATAATGATAATGATAATGATAATGATAATGATAATGATAATGATAATGATAATGATAATGATAATGATAATGATAATGATAATGATAATGATAATGATAATGATAATGATAATGATAATGATAATGATAATGATAATGATAATGATAATGATAATGATAATGTTAATGATAATGATAAATAATGATAATGATAATGATAATGATAATGATAATGATAATGATAATGATAATGATAATGATAATGATAATGATAATAATAATGACAACAACTACGGTTGTTATACAGATAACAAATTATTAACTTGCAATAAAAAATTGTATAGCATTCTTTTTAATTTCGGTTAAAAGACCTGAGTAGATCAGACATATTGGCACAATGTGTTATATTTTTCTGCTGCCGCTAGCGGCGGTTGATGGTCGTCAGGCAAAATTCGTTGTCTGGTTTGGTTGTCCGCATTTTCGTAAATATCCGTGTGTTCTATTTTTGATGGCAAATATTCGCGAAGAAAAATTCGCCGTTCGCCGGTATTGTGTTTCAGGCACTTATCGGTAAATGTTGCATATACATATATAATTCTTGAATACCAAACACTGTGGGTTTATGGAAAAAAAAATTTTATTTTTTGCAAACCGATACCTGTTTAAGCTTTTAACGAGTAGAAAATATAGCCGCTTATTTTAAATTACTTAACTCTGTGAGAAAATAATTTTTTAATAATTGTAGAAGGGTTAAAGTTCTTTTAACTATTTCGTGTTAAATTAAAGTTATATTTTAGTAATATCTGGAAAATTATCTATTAGATAGAGTATCCGCGGTTTATCGAAAAGTTGTATGCATAGGCAGAGGTGCCATAGTTAATTGCTAAAATTTTTCTTAAAAAAGTTAAAACATGTTATTTGAAGGAAAGTTCATAGTTAAACCTTTACTAAATAATTTTGTACATTTCAAACTGCGTTGAACCCATTTCAATTTCACTCTTTAGAGATTTAGCATCTGTGTGCTGGAAATTTTCACCACTGCTTCAACGGTTCAAACAAAAATTACAATATGTGTCATGAACTAAAAAAAATTCGGTCTACAAATATCAAACAACAAATGAAATTTGTTTATTATGATTGTGAAAATTCATTTATCAGACTTATTGAATTAAATATAATATGCCCTATTACAAAGGTGGTTGAATTGGAAAGGTACGAGGTCGATCGCAAAAGTACACAAGGTGTCAAAGAAAACGCTAAAAAAGAAATCGAAAAAAAGTATATTTTTCCACCAGAAGCTTCTTTCTAATGGTAAAATTCCACGGCATCCACGGCACTTTTCGAAATACCTATCACTTCACGCGGTATTAGTTGCTTTGTTGATGCGCATCCATTTTCTGGTGTAGTGAATTTAGTTTCCCTACTGCTTATAATCGAATGGGTGTCTGAAGTTAGACTTTAGCTCGGATTTGATTTCGGTTGGACTTAGACTTTTCACGTACATGTTATTTAATGTTCTATGCCCAAAATAGTTAACGGATCGTGGGACTTCAATTAAATAAAATAAATTTATTGCAATCCTACCCGTGTCTATTTATTTATTTTGACCCCAGTGATATTTTGCCTCTATATTTTTTTGCAAACGTTAATGTTACAAAAGAAACCTCTCTACCCTAAAAAATGTCACGAGCTTTTTTTAAAAAAACCTATCGCATGGGTCTCATATCGGAATTTTTAACTTTAACCCTGAAGTGTGGGACAAAGAAAAACTCTTTTGCGATTGGCATAGATACTCGGGAACCTTTAATCAAATTCTAGATAAATGGCGTCACATTTTGACTTGTCTGACCAAAATATCAGCTATAATCTTTTCGAAAAAAATTCTGAAACTCCCGTACGCATATCTATGCCAAAAAATAGTAGTTCTGTTCTGCTCACTTTTTCTAACCAAAATGACAATAGTAGTGGAAAATTTTTATATACGTTAATCACACAAACCTTTAGCTGGGAAAAGAGTTCCCCAAAAGCGACCCTGGGGTACGCAAAAAAGTTTCGTACAGGAGAATTGGAACAAATATTATGTGAAAGTGGCGAGGAAGTATTTGCCGCGTCGGGCAACGGAGAGGAGTACATTCTAACAGTTGCTGGGATATCTGAAGCGTCTGATGTAGAGCGTGATACGTAGAAGATAACGAAAAATAATACGTAATGAAATTTGTACCAAAGATGGGACGCATTGGTATTTACTTTATTGATAATTACATTTTATAATAATAATATCTAATAATAAAGTTGTTATCTAAAATAAATTGAAAATCCCAAATCTACCAAAAGAAACCCTATATCGGGTCTTGCAATAAGAACGCACAAAAGTTTTTTTTTAAATAAAACAAAAACGATTTAGGATATGAATTATATTCTTTATTCCTGTGAAAGTGCGTTCGATGCCATTATGAATGGAACTCGATTTCTTTTGCACGGGCATCACGGGCACGCTTGCAGAAGTCCAGACGCTGAACCCAATTCTCGACGGTTTTCAAGCATAAATCTGCCGATACTGCTGAAATTTCACGTTCGATAATCGTACGAAGTTCATCAATCGTCGCTGGCTTATTGGCATAGACCGTAAACTTGACGTAGCCCACAGGAAATAGTCTAACGGCGTCAAATCGCACGACGGAGGCGGCCAATTGACTGGACCATTTCGTGAGATAACACGTTCACCAAACTTGGTTTTCAATAAATCGATTGTGACATTCGCTGTGTGAGTTGTGGCGCCGTCCTGTTGGAACCACATATTGTCCAGGTCCATATCCATATCATTGAGCGGTAGCGATTCCCATTCACAGTAACATGCCGGTCTTGATCATCACGGTACGGAAGTACGGCCCAATTACGCCGCCGGCCCATAAACCGCACCAAACCGTCCGTAATTTTTTCAGGACGCAATGTTGACTCATGGAGTACGTGTGGATTGCTGCCTGTCCAATACTCGTAACGCATATTTTGCTTATTGACGAAGCCATTCAGCCAGAAATGACGATGACCATAAATTGGACATAGCGCTCTTAAAGTTGAGGCCATTGACTCCGAATTTCGGTAGTAAATTTTAATAATTTGGACTCGTTGTTGGATCGTATATCTTTCCATGATGAAATGGCAAACCTTACTGAAGAGAAATGTCAAAAGAGCGGGAAAAAATATGGCTGTCACTATCGGTATTTTGTGCGTCCCTATTGCAAGACCCTATATATTTATTATAATATTTTTAAACACGCGGCACCACTCCCTTTGAATCCCCTCATGAGATATTTTCTTTAAACTAATAATTTTATTTAAGTGCTTTACTTTATTTTTTTAAGCACATATTTTCGAAATAAAGTTATCTTTAAACTCTTTCGTTTAAGACCCATATTTCAGTATATGACCAACTTTGCTAATATTCGAGGCTCCCATTTATAAATCAGGACTGGTGCTTCTAGAGTCGCCCTCGTCTATTTGCTTCAGATTTCGAAAATCACAGTTGTTTTATATGTACATGACAATTTAGTAAACAAATTGAGCAATTAAATTATTGTGAAGAAGCTACATTTGACCTGACACTCATTGAAATAGAGATGAGAATTATACAGATCGCGTTGTGAGTGCTAAAGAAATTTCGCTCCTTGAAATAAGCAAATTTACAGATGTACAGATATTCTTCCATATATATCTACTACATACAAGCAAAATAAATGAAACTAAATTAATGTAAGCTCGTGTTACTCGAAAATACAAAAACAAAGCATCGCATCCGCATAATGGGGAGATACGTTGCCTGCGAGATTAACAACCCATTGCCTTATGACTGTTGGGAGGATTTCAAGAGCGTGATTGCTATAGTTAAGAATTTATGTCAATCCCTCCACCTCCACACCGCCCGATTGCAGCTAAATTCTTCAGTAGTCATTTTCGATTTGAATCTTCCCGCACACAGCTATGTCTATAGTCGAGCTTAGAACGTCGCATTGTTCGGTCGCTTTATTTCTACTGCATTCGAAAGCTTAAGGAAATAGTTATTAATTTAAATACAAACTCAATTCAGTTACATTTGTAAAGAAATTTTTTCATAAAAAATTTAAATGTCGTTTAAATTTATTTGTGTGCTTATAATTTTTACACTGGCTACTATTGGGCTGGTTGTCGAAGCACGCGGCGGTCGAGGACGTAGCGGTTCACTGGGTTCCACTTTTTATAGACGTTCGCATAAGAAACACAGCTCTTCAGGTGGTAGCAGCTCACGACGGAAATTTGTCAGCGGTTCACCAGTACACACCGCATATACGCAATCAATGATTTCTTCAGGGCGCAGTCATGCTGGTCACGATGGTCACAGTTTCGCCGATAGTCTCTTCGGCAATCACAAGAGTCACAGCGGTTCAAAAGGTAAGGTGAATTCTCACTCACAATCTAACCACTATAAAACCGAACATCGTGCGAATGGTTGGCGTCTACACAACTTAAGTCCCGCCCATACTTGGGGTGATCATAAATTGAAACCAGGTCATGTCTACGTTAGGCAAACTTCAAATATGCCAGCGAATGCGGTCTACTATGCCCAACCTCCCAAATACAGCAGTAGTACAGGTGGTGAGTGGAGAAAAATTAAATTGAATACAAATAAAACTATCATAATTTTCTATAATTGCCATTTAACATTCTAGATTCCATAGATTTTGCATTGGGCTATCTTGTTGGACGAAGTTTATTTCATGATCGCCAACGTCACCGTTACAATCATCATCAGCAAGAGCCGGAGCAATACGCCAGCTACTCCACAAACTCTGATATCGACCCGGGCACTATTGGAAATCCAACAACTGCGCCCGCTGTAGATAAAAACAATGGCACAAATCAAACAAACTACTGGCCAACAGATTTTGAAGTATCTCTAGCTCCCTTAAACAACACATTGCTCCCTGACACAGTTACGGCATCTCCACAAGCCACGATTTTCAAAAAACTACCTATTGTTACGGCTCAGAAAATTTCAATGGATAACTTAACCTTCGAACTGCCGACTGTCACTGCGGAACCACCAGCAAAATCGCCAACAAATGGCATCATCTGCATGCCCTGGTCATTTAATGAAACTGATGCGACGCAACCGGAACGTGTTGTGACTATAGTGAAAACAGTTTGTTTTCCGGCACCATCGCCACCGCCAACAACGACAACAACAACGACAACAGCAGCACCGATAGCTGGGGATATCAGAATGGATGATAAATGTGCCTGCCCTCCGCTCTTTATTTATAGCACTACAGTTGTAGATTCCTGTTGCTTTACGCCGCAGAGGCTGGAAGCGGAGCTTCATCGATTCCTTAACTAGCATGCTACCATTTTTTTCGTAATTTTTTTTTTTTTTACAATAGTAACTGTGAATACTGAGCACCTATAATTGTAATTTTAAAAATTTAAATTACCCAAACTATACATTAATCTTAATAAAGAGATGTTTATACTCTTTCAAAACGAAAGCTTTTAAATCCACCGCATATTTTTAGTGATATTTTGAATCCGCAAAAAGATCGTTTTTTTTTTAATTCACCATTTAATTATATTTCTTTTCATTTGTTACCCATTGTCATTGCAGTTTGTTTCAAAAAAAATTCTGGCTATAAAATAGAAATAAAATTGGCATGCTAAAAATAATGCCGGTATTCATCACCTTGTGTTTTCTAAAAAAGGAACTTAAGCAACCTTGCGCATCGGATCGAATTATATTATCCTATCATATCATTATCTATTGGCAGCCAATAATCCCTTCGTGTTTTACTCCATTTTTGAAACTTAATTAGTTTCTGCATTTGGAAGAAAACCCTTAATATTAGTTACAAAAAATTTGCGAAATTCGAAGGACGGTTTTGTGCATTAAGATTGATGGCCCAGTAAATGATAAACCAAGAAGTGGCAGTCCAAATGGATCAGCAGACGTCCAGTTCTAGAAGAAATTAATAGCCATAATAGAAGGAACCGCTCCATGTCAACAAGACGTGTCGCCAAAAGAGCTAAAACCACACATGTGCAGGTCACTCGAATTAAGAAGAGAAATGGTATTGTTGCTGTCAATTTAAAATCAATCTTTTCAAGGAGTGCTATATCATTGCTAACAATTTTGCTGCGAATTTAAAATTTACAGATCTTATTATTATTGCTATTATTAATTAATATAATAAAAATTACAAAATTAATTTAATAGCACTAGCTGCCATGGATATCCGCTTAGTCAAGGGTAAACATATTGATGGAAAATGTGCAATGCTTTAAGAAAGTTTGATATTGTGGTGATATTTGATTCAGATGGGTTTGAGAGAATCTTGGGAGGATGTGCGTTTTAGTGCATATAGCGCCGATAGCCGGACAATGTAGTAGAATATGGCTTATGAGAACTTATTGCGAGATGGTGTTCATGTGTAAGGAGAGTATGTCCTAGCTTTAGACGAACGAAACATCTACTCTTAGTCCTTGGTGATAATTCAATTTGTAGTTGTTGCAAATAGTATAGTGCACCTGTTCCATATCGAATTTTCCTTGCCGCTTTGAAGACCGATTGGCTATTAGTGCATATAATAATAGCTTCTTTACTTCCTCATTTTGCTAAATTTAGGGTCGAAATGATACCATATAACCAGACCACGTGATAGCGTTAGCCCGGTATCGTTTGTAACAGCGAATGCAACTCTGTGATTCTGTTTGGTACCATCTGTGTAGAGAATATTCCACCCACTTTCCTTTAGACTGTTAACTATGTTCAGAAATAACTTCTGGTATGAAGTAACGTTAGTCTTCTCTTAGAAAAGTTAAATTATCGAAAGTGCAGTTTATATGAAAGTCCCTTTTTTCTTTTTTTCAATAGCTGGTTGTCGTGGAGCAGAATGTGAGTAGAGTTGCGAAAGAGTTTGTAAATTATTCGACTTTGAAGGTATTTTATACGATCTTCCAGAGTTTGGAAACCACTTTCCGCCTGTAAATTTATGAGCGGTGTTCTCCGGACCGCCCACAAGCTTTGCCGTATCGTTACGTGAAATGGTACTTTAATTTTTTTAACGTAGTTTTGTTACATTTCCGATATATATACCTAGAACTTTATGTACCGCTTCTTATGCCCGAGAGTTTGGAAACCTAACTTCGGATTTCCGACCTTTTTCAATTCGATTCCAAACATTTTACTGATAATGCAATTTGATTTGCACTTTGATTTGCATTATCAGTATTTTTATTGAAATTCCTTTCAGTAATCAGTAAAAAAAATATGTTTACCACAATTTTTTCAGTAATTAGTAAAAACCAATTTTCACTGCATTTTTTTAAGTAATCAGTAAAAGTTTACTAATTACTGCTGCTTGTAAATGGAGCCAAGACGAGAATGCGCTATTTGACGACGGAAATTACTTCGTTCACCTCCGTATTCATTCGCTTAATTTCTTTATTTACCTTGAACATACCAAAACTATCTCCGCGGTTGTTGAAGCCAATGATGTCGATGTTGTCGGCATACGCTGGTAGTTCCACGCTCTTTTAAAAGATGGTGCCTGACCGGTTTTATTCTGCAGCACTAATTATCTTTTTGAACATACTGTTAAAGAAGTGTCGCTACAGGGAGTCACCATGTCTGAAACCTCGTTTGGTATTGAACGGCTCGGAGAGGTCCTTCCCTGATCTGACTCAGTTGGTGATGTTGTTTAGCGCCATTTTATACAGCCTTAAAAGTTTTATCGTATATTAATTATCTGGTCGATGGTAGATTTGTTAAATCAATTCATTGAAAGTGGGTTTCAGTCTTTCGCACAATATGTGCTATAGAAGTTTATATGAAATGTTGAGCAGGCTAATCCCGTGGTAATTGGCGCATATTGTAGGATCCCCTCTCTTGTGTATTGGGCAGAGCATAACTGAATTCTAATCGGCAGGAATTCATTTGGCTGGAAATGAGCTGGTGCTGGCAACTTATCAATCAGTAGCCGCCTTATTGCTATCCGAACTTCGTCGAAAAAAAACTCGTCTACCATTTTTCGATGTTACTTGCCCTGACCAGGATTTGCATCCGGAACGCACCGAACGAAACGCGCGGAGTCTCATATCGTAGCTTCCAACTAAGGGGCGCAAGTCTCAAATTATTATCGAAAATTATCACGTTTCACTATTCGCGTTCAGGCCAGCACATTACAAATTCTTTCGAGGAAAACTAGCACATTTCAGAGCGTGGAAGAGTTGTTACTCTCATTTAGTTTTTTTTTATTTTAATTTTTGTCAAAATGTTAAACGATATTGACTCTAGACTCCTGTATATCTTTGTACTTTGGTCCACGGTGTTAACTCTAAATCTAATTGCATTATGATCGAAAATTATTTCAGTATATTCTAGTTTTGTCCATTTCCCATGTTTTTTTTCCATTATTTATGTGCTACGAAAATTAAAGTTTCCCCGTATTTGTGCTTTGGAAACAATATGGAAACAATTTCACAGGCCTTAAGATTTGAGTGGGTACATTTTTATTTTCCCTAATTGCACTTATATTACTTAACTTTTTGTTTGTATTTAATAATTTTAAAGCCAATATAAAGTACAAATATCCAGTGTTTTTGATCTCATTTGTAGGGCTGTAAACCTCTCTAGAAACGTAAATATCAATTTTCGAAAAAAAAAACCTTCGTTTATTTTTAAATGCTCATAACGGATTTAGAAAATGTTTCGATTTGAATTTTTGTTTTTAAAAAAATTGTTGTAATATTAGACTCAAAAAAATTGAAAACCTGTATTTCTATATAATTTTAAATTTTTTTATACGAGATGTCTATAACTATTCAAAAAAAAATCCTTTTCTTGAAAACTCCTCATATGAGCCTAGTCCGATAACAATGAGGTACACTTTTGCGAATTTTTAAAGTTCCATATTTTTTAATCATTTAAATTTAACAACTATTTTGATTCAATTATTTTTGATGTGGTAATATATGTATTATATTATTGACACGGTGGAAGTATGCAACTTTTTTGATTGCTATGTCCTTAGCGCTGCTTATGAAAACGAATATACATATACATGTAAAATAACGACAAAAATATAGATTAAAGAAAAAAAATGCGCCAGTTAGTTGTTGATTCTCTTAGGCCAATCTTCACGGCGATACTTGGCTTAATTTACTTGATTTGGTGCTTACACCACATAGCTTGAGGTTTGGCCAAACTTCTCCTACACTTTGTGGTGTGCGTCTTTATGTTGAAACACAAATTGAGGGATCTACAGGTTAGCACCGACTCGGCAAATGGTTTTTAAGTGAAGCGACCACAATTAGAGAAAACATTTTCCATAATTTTTGATGCCTCTGCCAGGCTTTGAACCCAATGAATGAAGCGAATGAAGCGCGCACTGGCTATATAATCGGCTACGGTAGCCGCTGCTTTTTGTCTATCGAAATGATTGAAGCAATGCGTTGGTTGATATAAAAATGTGTAACTTTTTCAACGTACACATCTCGTAGGTGGTTTAAGAAATTCGCAGTCTCAATAATTTATGCACAACTTCAGCCAATACACTTCAATTTGACATATCATTTGCCTCTGTGCGGAAAGTAGTTTTCCTTGATGTAAGTACTTACAAAACTAGATTTGCATGGGATTAAAAAAAATCTTATTTTATCGCTTTGTATTATGATGTATAAGTTGCTTTCTTTCTCATTATCTCTTTTTCTGCGTTATATTTTTCGTCTCAACTATGTAAAAATGTTACTCTCCATTATTTTCACTTCCAAAATGATGAAAAATATTTGAGTTGGCAAAAGCCAAATGGTGTCCGATGATGAAAATGTGTAAAGAAATCTATTAGATTTCCTTATTCGAGACTTCCAGAAAATTCAAGTTTATGGTTCATTTTACATACATATCGTAGGTTAAATCTAATCAGTTTTGTGAACTTGAAATATTTGTAATGTGTAAACATATATTATATACAATAAAAGCTACCTGACAATGCCTGTATAAATTCGTCGATGCTGCCATTTTAGTCGCGAATATCAGCTAATATAAAATATTAACTTGATTACATGAAAAATGTTTGTAAATAAATTGTACCAGTACACAAATACATAAAATGCAATATGTTATACTTGTTGAGGCGTAACAAAGGTCGCGTCAGAATCGCGCCAAGAAGTCACGTCATGACGCGTATATGAAAGGAAACAAATATATATACTGAGGTAGCGATATACTCGTATCATTGTCATATTTTATATTAATATTAATATACAAATATAATTAATATATAGTAATATTATATATTCTTTTTATGTTCATCAGTACATAGATGCTTATGTAGCTTGGGACCATTTAAGCCCTTTTTTGGGACCAGATATTTCGGAACCATTTTAGGACCATCCAATAGTTCCATACTGATGCACTACTATAACTACTACTACTACTAGTTCTACTACGAGTACTACTACTACTTACTACCACTATTTGTTCTAATTTCAACAACTATTTTTACTATTGATTTCTACCACTGTTTTTAATAAATTCTACTACTTTTTTTACTAATTATACACTAATTCCTCTATTTTCACTAATTTTTAATAAACTGTTTACTAATATTACTAATTTCTACCAGAATTTTATTAATTTCTGCCGCATTTTTCACTGCTGCTACTAATTTCTACCACTATTTTTACTAATGGTACTACCTTTTTCTGCCAGTATTTTTACTAATTTCTACTACTAATGATACTACTAATTTCTCCCACTAATTTCACTCATTCTTACCAATATTTTTACTAATACTACTACTAATTTCTACCACTTTTTTACTTATGCTACTACTAATCACTACCCCTATTATTACTAATTTCTGCCACAGTTTTCGCTAATGCTGCTACTAATTACTACCACTATTTTTACTCATTTCTGCCACTATTTTTACTACTTTCTACCAATATTTTTTGAATTTCTACTACTATTTTTACTTACACTACTACTAATTTCTACCACCATTGTTTACTCATTTCTACCACTATTTTAGGAATTAAAAAAGTTAAAAAGAAGTATTTTAAAACTCGGACATATTTAACTCTCTAACTTTTGTAGAATCGGTACTTCCGGCACGCCCACTTAAGTCAGCATATTGGCATATTTTTTAAAAGGATTTAACGTCAGCACCGAGAAATCAATAAGGTGAGTGTCACTCTAGTTTCCGAGAGCGAACTCATCCAGATTTGATGAACCATTTTATTCAAAAAACAAATAACATTTTTCAATAAATAGCACGCACGCCTTTCTTTAAAGCAAATTCACTACCAATTTTCAAAATAGTCGCTTACAACCCTTTTTAAATCACTCACACAAGGCTTTGTTCTGCTTTTACGTTGACCACTTGTGCCAGTCCGTGCTCTAAATTAATCCGATACTTGTACACTCAAGTAAACTTTTTTGTATTATTTGTATATATGTAGAATAATGCACATAATTCTCAGAATAAACGTAAATGCATTCATAGATACACAAACGTTTACCTAGATTTATGTGTATGCTAAAAATGAAACTAAAATCAACACAGAGAGAACCAGATAATTGTCTATATATATCTACAGTGACTCACAGTGAAAATGGTTCTCTGCTATTTTTTCGCAATTTTGACAAAATTTTCCGCGTTAACGTTTTTTCCCCCACAACTTTTTATTACAGAATAATTAATTTTTTAACATGAACCATATGTGTAATTTAAATATTCAGTCCACCAAATTTTATAATCTATTTATCAGAATTTTTAGCAAGTGTTTGGGTACGCAGCTTTATAGAAAATCCCATGTGGCTTAAAATATCTATTGGCTTATAATTTTTTTCGCGATATGATATTTTATATGATAGATAATGCCCTACAGCGGCAGCAAAATAAAATCTCAAAAATCAACAGATATTTCCAGCTATACAAGACTCAAACTTTATCCGCTCTTTATTTATAGCACTACAGTTGTAGATTCCTGTTGCTTTACGCCGCAGAGGCTGGAAGCGGAGCTTCATCGATTCCTTAACTAGCATGCTACCATTTTTTTCGTAATTTTTTTTTTTTTTACAATAGTAACTGTGAATACTGAGCACCTATAATTGTAATTTTAAAAATTTAAATTACCCAAACTATACATTAATCTTAATAAAGAGATGTTTATACTCTTTCAAAACGAAAGCTTTTAAATCCACCGCATATTTTTAGTGATATTTTGAATCCGCAAAAAGATCGTTTTTTTTTTAATTCACCATTTAATTATATTTCTTTTCATTTGTTACCCATTGTCATTGCAGTTTGTTTCAAAAAAAATTCTGGCTATAAAATAGAAATAAAATTGGCATGCTAAAAATAATGCCGGTATTCATCACCTTGTGTTTTCTAAAAAAGGAACTTAAGCAACCTTGCGCATCGGATCGAATTATATTATCCTATCATATCATTATCTATTGGCAGCCAATAATCCCTTCGTGTTTTACTCCATTTTTGAAACTTAATTAGTTTCTGCATTTGGAAGAAAACCCTTAATATTAGTTACAAAAAATTTGCGAAATTCGAAGGACGGTTTTGTGCATTAAGATTGATGGCCCAGTAAATGATAAACCAAGAAGTGGCAGTCCAAATGGATCAGCAGACGTCCAGTTCTAGAAGAAATTAATAGCCATAATAGAAGGAACCGCTCCATGTCAACAAGACGTGTCGCCAAAAGAGCTAAAACCACACATGTGCAGGTCACTCGAATTAAGAAGAGAAATGGTATTGTTGCTGTCAATTTAAAATCAATCTTTTCAAGGAGTGCTATATCATTGCTAACAATTTTGCTGCGAATTTAAAATTTACAGATCTTATTATTATTGCTATTATTAATTAATATAATAAAAATTACAAAATTAATTTAATAGCACTAGCTGCCATGGATATCCGCTTAGTCAAGGGTAAACATATTGATGGAAAATGTGCAATGCTTTAAGAAAGTTTGATATTGTGGTGATATTTGATTCAGATGGGTTTGAGAGAATCTTGGGAGGATGTGCGTTTTAGTGCATATAGCGCCGATAGCCGGACAATGTAGTAGAATATGGCTTATGAGAACTTATTGCGAGATGGTGTTCATGTGTAAGGAGAGTATGTCCTAGCTTTAGACGAACGAAACATCTACTCTTAGTCCTTGGTGATAATTCAATTTGTAGTTGTTGCAAATAGTATAGTGCACCTGTTCCATATCGAATTTTCCTTGCCGCTTTGAAGACCGATTGGCTATTAGTGCATATAATAATAGCTTCTTTACTTCCTCATTTTGCTAAATTTAGGGTCGAAATGATACCATATAACCAGACCACGTGATAGCGTTAGCCCGGTATCGTTTGTAACAGCGAATGCAACTCTGTGATTCTGTTTGGTACCATCTGTGTAGAGAATATTCCACCCACTTTCCTTTAGACTGTTAACTATGTTCAGAAATAACTTCTGGTATGAAGTAACGTTAGTCTTCTCTTAGAAAAGTTAAATTATCGAAAGTGCAGTTTATATGAAAGTCCCTTTTTTCTTTTTTTCAATAGCTGGTTGTCGTGGAGCAGAATGTGAGTAGAGTTGCGAAAGAGTTTGTAAATTATTCGACTTTGAAGGTATTTTATACGATCTTCCAGAGTTTGGAAACCACTTTCCGCCTGTAAATTTATGAGCGGTGTTCTCCGGACCGCCCACAAGCTTTGCCGTATCGTTACGTGAAATGGTACTTTAATTTTTTTAACGTAGTTTTGTTACATTTCCGATATATATACCTAGAACTTTATGTACCGCTTCTTATGCCCGAGAGTTTGGAAACCTAACTTCGGATTTCCGACCTTTTTCAATTCGATTCCAAACATTTTACTGATAATGCAATTTGATTTGCACTTTGATTTGCATTATCAGTATTTTTATTGAAATTCCTTTCAGTAATCAGTAAAAAAAATATGTTTACCACAATTTTTTCAGTAATTAGTAAAAACCAATTTTCACTGCATTTTTTTAAGTAATCAGTAAAAGTTTACTAATTACTGCTGCTTGTAAATGGAGCCAAGACGAGAATGCGCTATTTGACGACGGAAATTACTTCGTTCACCTCCGTATTCATTCGCTTAATTTCTTTATTTACCTTGAACATACCAAAACTATCTCCGCGGTTGTTGAAGCCAATGATGTCGATGTTGTCGGCATACGCTGGTAGTTCCACGCTCTTTTAAAAGATGGTGCCTGACCGGTTTTATTCTGCAGCACTAATTATCTTTTTGAACATACTGTTAAAGAAGTGTCGCTACAGGGAGTCACCATGTCTGAAACCTCGTTTGGTATTGAACGGCTCGGAGAGGTCCTTCCCTGATCTGACTCAGTTGGTGATGTTGTTTAGCGCCATTTTATACAGCCTTAAAAGTTTTATCGTATATTAATTATCTGGTCGATGGTAGATTTGTTAAATCAATTCATTGAAAGTGGGTTTCAGTCTTTCGCACAATATGTGCTATAGAAGTTTATATGAAATGTTGAGCAGGCTAATCCCGTGGTAATTGGCGCATATTGTAGGATCCCCTCTCTTGTGTATTGGGCAGAGCATAACTGAATTCTAATCGGCAGGAATTCATTTGGCTGGAAATGAGCTGGTGCTGGCAACTTATCAATCAGTAGCCGCCTTATTGCTATCCGAACTTCGTCGAAAAAAAACTCGTCTACCATTTTTCGATGTTACTTGCCCTGACCAGGATTTGCATCCGGAACGCACCGAACGAAACGCGCGGAGTCTCATATCGTAGCTTCCAACTAAGGGGCGCAAGTCTCAAATTATTATCGAAAATTATCACGTTTCACTATTCGCGTTCAGGCCAGCACATTACAAATTCTTTCGAGGAAAACTAGCACATTTCAGAGCGTGGAAGAGTTGTTACTCTCATTTAGTTTTTTTTTATTTTAATTTTTGTCAAAATGTTAAACGATATTGACTCTAGACTCCTGTATATCTTTGTACTTTGGTCCACGGTGTTAACTCTAAATCTAATTGCATTATGATCGAAAATTATTTCAGTATATTCTAGTTTTGTCCATTTCCCATGTTTTTTTTCCATTATTTATGTGCTACGAAAATTAAAGTTTCCCCGTATTTGTGCTTTGGAAACAATATGGAAACAATTTCACAGGCCTTAAGATTTGAGTGGGTACATTTTTATTTTCCCTAATTGCACTTATATTACTTAACTTTTTGTTTGTATTTAATAATTTTAAAGCCAATATAAAGTACAAATATCCAGTGTTTTTGATCTCATTTGTAGGGCTGTAAACCTCTCTAGAAACGTAAATATCAATTTTCGAAAAAAAAAACCTTCGTTTATTTTTAAATGCTCATAACGGATTTAGAAAATGTTTCGATTTGAATTTTTGTTTTTAAAAAAATTGTTGTAATATTAGACTCAAAAAAATTGAAAACCTGTATTTCTATATAATTTTAAATTTTTTTATACGAGATGTCTATAACTATTCAAAAAAAAATCCTTTTCTTGAAAACTCCTCATATGAGCCTAGTCCGATAACAATGAGGTACACTTTTGCGAATTTTTAAAGTTCCATATTTTTTAATCATTTAAATTTAACAACTATTTTGATTCAATTATTTTTGATGTGGTAATATATGTATTATATTATTGACACGGTGGAAGTATGCAACTTTTTTGATTGCTATGTCCTTAGCGCTGCTTATGAAAACGAATATACATATACATGTAAAATAACGACAAAAATATAGATTAAAGAAAAAAAATGCGCCAGTTAGTTGTTGATTCTCTTAGGCCAATCTTCACGGCGATACTTGGCTTAATTTACTTGATTTGGTGCTTACACCACATAGCTTGAGGTTTGGCCAAACTTCTCCTACACTTTGTGGTGTGCGTCTTTATGTTGAAACACAAATTGAGGGATCTACAGGTTAGCACCGACTCGGCAAATGGTTTTTAAGTGAAGCGACCACAATTAGAGAAAACATTTTCCATAATTTTTGATGCCTCTGCCAGGCTTTGAACCCAATGAATGAAGCGAATGAAGCGCGCACTGGCTATATAATCGGCTACGGTAGCCGCTGCTTTTTGTCTATCGAAATGATTGAAGCAATGCGTTGGTTGATATAAAAATGTGTAACTTTTTCAACGTACACATCTCGTAGGTGGTTTAAGAAATTCGCAGTCTCAATAATTTATGCACAACTTCAGCCAATACACTTCAATTTGACATATCATTTGCCTCTGTGCGGAAAGTAGTTTTCCTTGATGTAAGTACTTACAAAACTAGATTTGCATGGGATTAAAAAAAATCTTATTTTATCGCTTTGTATTATGATGTATAAGTTGCTTTCTTTCTCATTATCTCTTTTTCTGCGTTATATTTTTCGTCTCAACTATGTAAAAATGTTACTCTCCATTATTTTCACTTCCAAAATGATGAAAAATATTTGAGTTGGCAAAAGCCAAATGGTGTCCGATGATGAAAATGTGTAAAGAAATCTATTAGATTTCCTTATTCGAGACTTCCAGAAAATTCAAGTTTATGGTTCATTTTACATACATATCGTAGGTTAAATCTAATCAGTTTTGTGAACTTGAAATATTTGTAATGTGTAAACATATATTATATACAATAAAAGCTACCTGACAATGCCTGTATAAATTCGTCGATGCTGCCATTTTAGTCGCGAATATCAGCTAATATAAAATATTAACTTGATTACATGAAAAATGTTTGTAAATAAATTGTACCAGTACACAAATACATAAAATGCAATATGTTATACTTGTTGAGGCGTAACAAAGGTCGCGTCAGAATCGCGCCAAGAAGTCACGTCATGACGCGTATATGAAAGGAAACAAATATATATACTGAGGTAGCGATATACTCGTATCATTGTCATATTTTATATTAATATTAATATACAAATATAATTAATATATAGTAATATTATATATTCTTTTTATGTTCATCAGTACATAGATGCTTATGTAGCTTGGGACCATTTAAGCCCTTTTTTGGGACCAGATATTTCGGAACCATTTTAGGACCATCCAATAGTTCCATACTGATGCACTACTATAACTACTACTACTACTAGTTCTACTACGAGTACTACTACTACTTACTACCACTATTTGTTCTAATTTCAACAACTATTTTTACTATTGATTTCTACCACTGTTTTTAATAAATTCTACTACTTTTTTTACTAATTATACACTAATTCCTCTATTTTCACTAATTTTTAATAAACTGTTTACTAATATTACTAATTTCTACCAGAATTTTATTAATTTCTGCCGCATTTTTCACTGCTGCTACTAATTTCTACCACTATTTTTACTAATGGTACTACCTTTTTCTGCCAGTATTTTTACTAATTTCTACTACTAATGATACTACTAATTTCTCCCACTAATTTCACTCATTCTTACCAATATTTTTACTAATACTACTACTAATTTCTACCACTTTTTTACTTATGCTACTACTAATCACTACCCCTATTATTACTAATTTCTGCCACAGTTTTCGCTAATGCTGCTACTAATTACTACCACTATTTTTACTCATTTCTGCCACTATTTTTACTACTTTCTACCAATATTTTTTGAATTTCTACTACTATTTTTACTTACACTACTACTAATTTCTACCACCATTGTTTACTCATTTCTACCACTATTTTAGGAATTAAAAAAGTTAAAAAGAAGTATTTTAAAACTCGGACATATTTAACTCTCTAACTTTTGTAGAATCGGTACTTCCGGCACGCCCACTTAAGTCAGCATATTGGCATATTTTTTAAAAGGACTTAACGTCAGCACCGAGAAATCAATAAGGTGAGTGTCACTCTAGTTTCCGAGAGCGAACTCATCCAGATTTGATGAACCATTTTATTCAAAAAACAAATAACATTTTTCAATAAATAGCACGCACGCCTTTCTTTAAAGCAAATTCACTACCAATTTTCAAAATAGTCGCTTACAACCCTTTTTAAATCACTCACACAAGGCTTTGTTCTGCTTTTACGTTGACCACTTGTGCCAGTCCGTGCTCTAAATTAATCCGATACTTGTACACTCAAGTAAACTTTTTTGTATTATTTGTATATATGTAGAATAATGCACATAATTCTCAGAATAAACGTAAATGCATTCATAGATACACAAACGTTTACCTAGATTTATGTGTATGCTAAAAATGAAACTAAAATCAACACAGAGAGAACCAGATAATTGTCTATATATATCTACAGTGACTCACAGTGAAAATGGTTCTCTGCTATTTTTTCGCAATTTTGACAAAATTTTCCGCGTTAACGTTTTTTCCCCCACAACTTTTTATTACAGAATAATTAATTTTTTAACATGAACCATATGTGTAATTTAAATATTCAGTCCACCAAATTTTATAATCTATTTATCAGAATTTTTAGCAAGTGTTTGGGTACGCAGCTTTATAGAAAATCCCATGTGGCTTAAAATATCTATTGGCTTATAATTTTTTTCGCGATATGATATTTTATATGATAGATAATGCCCTACAGCGGCAGCAAAATAAAATCTCAAAAATCAACAGATATTTCCAGCTATACAAGACTCAAACTTTATTGTTTGAAATTCATTGGCCGTAAAACTGCAAATCCTGAAAACATCTGGAAGGCCTGACAAATAATTTAAAGTTTTATCGCAATGTTGTTTTATGTTATATAAAATTTAATGCCCTACACCATCAAAAATATCAAAAGTTTTCAGAAATTTTTAGCTACACGAAACTTCATTAACTTCATTATACAGAAATTCCATGAGCAACAAAACAAAAAATTATGGTTTTATCGTAAATTTGTTAATGTGATAAGAAAGAAAATGCGCAGCGATTTACAGTTACACGAAACTTCCCATTTACTAAACTGAAATTTAATGAGCTATGGAAGTGCCTACCTTAAAAACTTATAGAAGGTTTGACAAGAAAATTAAAGTTTTACCGTAAATTTTTTAATATGATATTGAAAAAAAATGCCCAACACCGTCGGCAAAATAAAATCTTAAATATCAGCAGACATTTTCTGCTACACAAAACTTCCGCTTTATTATACTGAAATTCAAGGAGCGAGAAAACTGCAACTTCTAGAAATTCTGAAAAAAAAATTAAAGTGTTATCGTAAATTTTTTGGTTTGATAGGGCAAAAAATGTCCAACACCCTCAGCAAAATGAAATCTCAAAAATCAACAGACATTTTCAGCTACACGAAACTTCCGTTTTATTAAACTGAAATTCAATAGGCTATAAAACGGCATACCATAAAATTTTCTAGAACGGCTGACAAAAAAACGAAAGTTTTATCGTAAATTTTGCGATTTTCAAAAAATTTTTACAAAGTTTAAAATTTATATTTTGGTAGGTTATGCTATTGAATGAACTAAATTTTAACAAAAAAATCAATGAAATATTTGAACATCGAAAATATTATCGATTTGTATAAAATAACACTGAACCATTTCCACTGTGAGTCACGGTACATAGACACCTAAAGTCACAAACCAACTGTCTCATAATAACAATAACAGAATCACATTATCAAAATACATAAAAACATATATGTATAATACATGAAATAAACAAACATAGTATATAGTCAATCTGATCGGAGCGTGTCCAGCAGCAGTGGCCTACAAAAATCGCGATTTTAGTTTACTGGCAAGCGTCGATCAGAGCGTACACAAAAGTTGCTCATAATCAAAAACAATAATAAAATCAAGCGTGATTCAAGCGCGATAGACAAAACATATTCACATAAGTACATACATATATATATAACATAAGCAACAAGTGAATAGCAACGAGTAAGTGAACGCAGTGAAGTGGGTGAATGGAAATAAGCAAGCTTGAAATTTTTTGCATAAATTTCGAAAAAACAAAAACATTACCGGTTTTTGAATAAAAACTGAAGGAAATAAAAATAGAGAATGAAGTGCGTGACGCAATGCTAATAAAAAGTGTACATATATGCGCACATACATATATAGATATCAATTTATTTATGTTTGAATAGCATTCTATCTTTCCACAAAGTTCGCTGGAGGTCAAATATATTAAAAATTAAAAAGACTTCGTCGCATCGCTTTCATTATCTATAGATTCCAAGAAATGCGCTTTGTCAGTGCAACGGAGAACTGAGAATTTGTTGGCGCACAAATTACCACACGTTTATTTGTGCATAAAAAAAGTATTAGATTTTTATTTAAATGCCTAATCTGTTATCAGAATTATGGCTGATATAATATATGAAAGAAATGAAAATAAAACTAAATTTATCTACATTTAGACTCATCTTATGACGTAATATTTGACTAAGCTACTCATCGCAGTAAATATTTACTGAATCAGATTACATGAAACCTGAATTTTCTGTTAAATTGAGTGACTCATTTAGAGGAAACATAAAAGCAAGTCAATATGAGTCTAAGTTGGCATGCAACCGGCGGAAGTTTTTATTTCAAATAAGCAGTGCTTGTTATATGCAATGAAACCTGTTACTATTACTATTGCAAATATAAGCAACTCTTATTTATTTCAGTATAAGAAAAAATATATAATGTAGTATGGGCTTAAAGTACGCAGCTTTACAAAATTTTAATTTTTACCCACTACTCCCTGTAATTACATTCTTTATTAAAAAACCGAATTATTTACGTTTCTTATAAAATAAAAGCTTGAGTCATTTTTTTCCACAGCTCTAAAATTTTCAAAATTGAGTATACTGAGTTGAAATGTAAATAGTGTACCAAATTTGAGCAAATTACCTCTTATAGTTACTGAAATACCGCGGTCTCTAGATTTGCACATAGCACAAAATCTAAAAAGAAGTACGAACATTTTAAATGACCTAATAAAATTTTTAGATCTGCTTATGGGGTTCACGACAATTTATTTGAAATTTTCCTAACACCACAAAACTCTTAGCTTATTCATAAAACCCAATTTGGCAAAATCTCGCCAACAAAACAATTAGTATCTCTTTTAGACTTTAACATATTCACAGAAATCCCGAAATATGTTATCGGTTTTTACATCAATATTGATTTTTGCGAAAATACTTGTAATATGTGGAAAAGAAATGCAGACATTCCGAAATTCAGCAATTGAAATGACCAGAAATTACCTTGGAGGTTTGCCACTACTAGTCGAGGGAGGCTTTTCTATCATTTTTCGATTGTCAGATGTTTGATCTGATATAATATGCAAATATAAATATATTTTTAAATTCGCTAACATTTAAATACATTAATAATAGCATTATTACTTTTTAATTTTGTTACATATTATTTGCTCTTAATTAATTCAAAAAACGAAAACTTATAGTCTAAAATTCTTCACTGAATTTTAAAGTTGATTTTTATTTGAAATAAAACATGCTTAACAGAAAATGTCTTATGTATATGAGAATGCTTTCTTATAAAATTGTAGGGAACATGTTATAAAAGTTGAAAATATAAAGAGAAATATAAATTTCAGTCAATCTGAGCATTTTTTTAACGCATTAAAAATGTTTTTGAAAAAGTGATTATTGATTCAAAAGGTGCCAACATTCTTGTAAAAGATTTATTGAAACCTAAAATTGCTAATAAACTAAGAGAGATAAAATATGATATGTAGACGAGGTCATGTCCAATTTGTTTTTTTTTACAAATAAGTTGAGATCTTGTATTCTCGATTGCAAAATTTCAAACTCATTTTTGTGAACCACGCAACCAGATCACCGACCTCTACTAGGTCACTTGAAAAGTTCATTTTTACCGTAGCACAGCTTAGTAACTGAAATATCGCATTCTATTGGCATTCACAGAACATTATCCATTTTTATTACGCTATAGCAGACATATGTAATTCACAGTAACATTCCGGCCGACCCCATTTTTAAAGAAATATAGACCAATGATTTCCTCAGGCAGTAAACGACTTCAAACCCTTGTTTTGTCTCATTCAAATAACTGCTCTTAAAGTTCTTCGTATGTTTTCCAGTTCAAATACGACAATTCAGCTTATTGGCATAGGCATTAAGAGAGAAATGAGCCTCAACGGAGAAAACAATTTTAAATTAAAAAACTAAATATTCGATAAACTTTTCGAGAGCCCAAAGGCTAAAACGCTGTACAGTTACATAAGTAGTACTACAGTGATGAAATGGCATATGCTGCCGAATGAAAATACAATGATAGTTTGGCAAAGGCGTTATAAACCCCTATCATAAAAACCCTGAAAAAATACCTCAAAATAAATAAATAAAATCGAACAAAAAAAAACAGCGGAAATTCATGTTTTCTACTGGTTCCTGTGACCAATGAATCTCGCCTTTCATCATTAAGCTTATTATTATTATTTTTTTATTCTTGAATCGATACACTGCCAGATAAATTGAAGGTCAAAGTATGGGGGTGAGAAATTCCTTTGCGGGACAATGACATTGATGGAGGCTGAAAATTTCTTTGGTTGTCAAATAAAGTTTCAATATTTGTGACCACGTTTTTATTGAAACATTAAAAATAACATTTAACGAAACCATCTGAACTGAAAATAATGTTCAGATATGTACATATATGAAATATAATAGCAAGAACAAATTCTTTTGTTAAACATTGCAACTTATTATTGCCTCTCATAGCAAGTAATTTTGACACTTTATTTGGTCGATTAAAAAACAGTTAGAGAGTTAGAAGGTTTAACAACTTTATTCACTATGGGTATTCTTTCACAAAAACTGTATTTAAAAAAATTTAAGCAACCAAATGTATACACAAAACTGTTTAGAATGAAAAGGAAAATCGATTAAACCATGTCCGGCTGTCATTCTGTGCTTCGTAAACGTATTGCTCTTGACCGGAACCAAGTTGTTGTTGAAAATAGGTAAAATCAAAAAAAAATAAAAAATAAAAAATTTGATATCTAGTACCTATAAAAGATAATTTGCTCAAATTTGATAGTTTCAACTTGATAGATAGAAATGGATTGGGATTATTTTATGTATGTGTGTTATTGTTTTTTTTTTTAAGAAAATGTGCGAGGCATCGCCCACTTTGAAACAATAAGGTATGTCTACGAAACTATTTTATGATGCTCTTATAAATTTATTTAATTTGTGCTCTACAAGGAAAATTTCAAAAATTAAATAAATTGAAAAAAAAAACAGAGTATATGACGACAAAAAAGAATCCGCTGAAATTTGGTACGAATAATTTTAATATATAAAATACGTAAAAATTCAATTCTTTAAAATTTGAGTTGAATTTTTCTTTATTTTTATTAAAATTTAAAAAGGTATTTTAAGTTGACGAAGTGAATTTGGTACTATATTAGCTATATTGTTTTTATTATTATAAGCTGTATATAATTTTAAATTTCTCAGTGATAAATAACACCTACCTATATTGTTATAATTCCAGCTAACTACACTTGATTTTCGAACAAAATTTGTATTTATTGAAAGCCAATGTCTTTTTCGGGTACTTTTATTGCTTAATAATAATGTGACTACACTATCTTGGGCATAAAATTATACGAATATTTTAAATATTCACGAAATTTCCTCATACCGTATTTTTTCTATGATTTTTTCGTTTTGGGAATTTTAGCGCCCATAATAACCCAAACGTTTCCAAAAATTTCTTCAGTTATGCAATCTAACGTTTAACGATAATAATAATAAAGAGTTGCATGGGTGAAAAGGTCATAATAAAACTTACAGTTCGTGCCCGAAAACACGTCACGGAATTCTCCTGAAAAATTGAATATATCTCCTTTTCTGTTAACCCTGCTGTTAGGTTAAGACCATTTGGTCCAATTTTTTTTTGTTTTCTTTGTAACTTTGGAACGGTGATATATACTGTCTAAATTTTTCAGCTCAGGTGGTCTTTTTATAAAACAATATTATGTGCGAAAATTTAATTCTCTGACTTAAAACTGGACTAAGATAAATTGAAAATTACGAATCTTAGGTTAAGGGGCCATTTGGTCCATAGTATATTTTCTTTGATTTTCTTTACATTAATTTTCCAAAAATAAGTATTTATTAGTTTGTTCGATATTTTTTGTCACTACATGATGAGCAAATAAACGCACTGCAAATGGAGCATTTTACATCAGACTTAGACTTGCAGCAACTACAAATTCCTCGCTTTCGAGCTCCTGAACTAGAAGCATTTTTAGAGCAGGCCACTGGTGCTGGGTTTTACCAGAGTTGAGTAAATAATAAAATAATAATATTTAGCAAGTATTGAACCAAACTAAATATAAAGACTAAGATTAAATTGTTATTTTGTATGAAAACTGCAGTATGGACCAAATGGTCCTCTAACCTAAGATTCGTAAGTTTTTTTTAACCTAACAGCAGGGTTAAGAACTCCATGCTGGGTACAACCTCAATGAGTAGATTCGCATTCCACCCTATATTATAACTAGGAACTCCGGTTTATATTTTGGTCTACGACGTAGAGTGCGACAGCCATCAGTACAGACCAATCTAAATTTGGTTTCATCACAAAATACATATGACACATCTCCATTCATTCAGATTTAGTCCATTTTACTTTACTTTGGACCAGTTGAAGCGCTGTTCTTTCATTTTTGCGCTTAAAAGTGGCTTTTTTGCTAGCTTCTAGCCGACATATCCATCCCTAATAGTATATTGAACGGTTCGGATCGAAATATGCTTTAGAGGCGATTGCTTCAGCTCTGTTTTTATCTCGGCGACATTTTTGAAATGCTTTTGAAGGCTTGTTCTCAAAATATTCCGGTCTGCTCTCGAATTTGTACATATTTACCTGCCTGGGCCTGATCTTTCGTTTCTCTATAGTTAACCAGTTTTATGGTATTTTTTTTTTAAACGTCGCCGTTAACTTTTAATTAATTGTAAGTTTACTGTTACTTTACGAACCAAAACTTTTCGCTCAACCAATATAAGAGTTGTGGTATTTGAGCCACAGTCAACGGTATTTTCTTAGGCATCCTAGCACCAATGAACTCATTTTATTAGCTTACGGGGAATCCCCAGTACACGAAAATCAAATTTCTGGGAAAGGTTTGATGAAGCTTTTTTGGTTGCGCTGGGTGCATGTATGTATGTATACTCGTATGCGTGAGAGTGTTGTTTTGTGGACAAAAATCGCTCGTTTCAAATAATAAAGCTAATTTTCTAAAAATAAGAGTAAACAAAAACGCTCATAATTTATTTCTTCTTTTTTTTATTGTTAATGCGACTTTACTTCTAGTTACTAGAAAACGTATTTATTCGTTAATACATATAAATTATGTGTATTATTTACAATCACATTTCATTAGAATTTTCATTGCCAATCGCAAATTGTTTGGCATTTGATCCCACCCAGCTGATAAGCATTTGGTTTATGGATCATTTACAAAAGTAAACACGTGGATTGTATATCAGCGCCGTTTACATTTTTCATTATTGATTTTAGTTAAAGCTGTATTCAAATTGGGATACGAAACAATCAATATTAATTCATTATCAATGACTTTTGCAAGAAATATCGGTACAAAGTCAATACCAAGTGTGTTCATAATGTTGTCATTGCCCCAATAGCCAAAAGCATGAAGCCATTCTAAAGAATGGCAAACAGTACTCTAGATCTTTTAGATTATAAAATTCTCTTAATTAATCCACACTTTATTGAAATATAAAACTCGAAACCATCAACTTATTGCTCGAGAAGTTCGAATGCTAACATAACTCCTTAACTGAAGCTGATTAAATACATGTTTCAAAAACAGGAACTTCTCTCTAAATAAAAGTGACTAGTTTCCTCATGTGAATTGCTTTTCAATATTGTTAGATAAACCAGCTGTAAGGACAATAGAAATTTGAACCCCACGGGAGTGGCTTACCTCACCAGCATCTTTAATATCTCCATCTCTTCTTTCACCATTTCTGATGTATGGAAGATAGGGAGGGTGATTCGTAACCGCCGATTTCCCTGCTTTCACCTGTGGTAAAAACGCTGGAGGCTCTTCTCCATAAATAACCAGGTGAACTACGGCCTAAACCGTAACAGTCCCCCTGTGAGCGAACCGCTCGGATTAGATTTGTCTAAAGCTTTTGACATGCAACGCTACTATCTGACATAGAAACAATAACCCTCCCACAAACGCAGAAGTGGTGGAATGCCAATTATCTGTGTCATCGGTGTGCTTCAGAGATGCGAGCTCGAGACTGTGAAGAGTTAATTAAACAGGGGGTCCCACAGGGTAGCGACCTTTCCCCGATGCTGTTTAACTTCTACATCTCTAAGCTGCCTCAACTGCCAGAAGGAGTCACCATCCTCCCGTATACTGTTCGATAATGGATACCGGCAATATAATTGACGACATTTGCTCAAAAGGTGAACAGTTATATTCTTCACTGTTCACAATAACCTTATCACCTACTAAGTCCTCGGCGACCTTATTCACAATATGGACAAAAGAAGTCTAGCTGGAAGTCATCATTATTGTTAATGAAATTCCCATCCCAATGGTTAACCACCCGAGACTCTTGGGAGGTACCTTCCATAGGCTGCTCTCCTTTTCAGCGCACACAACAGCAATCGTCAAGAAAGTATAGAGCAGCAACAAGGACCTCAAGTCGCTCGCTGGCAGTACTTGGGGCAAATATAAAGAAACGTTGTTGACAACATACTGGATATGGGTCACCCGGTAGTAAACTATGCTACTTTAATCTGGACGCCGCGGAGCAGTAGAACACAGTGGATAAAGCTTTAGACCTGTTAAAATGCCGCAACCCGAACTATAACGGCATGTCTTCTGATGTCCCGTTAAAGAAGCATAACATCCTGTTCAGCACGCTTAGAGCAAGCCTTTATGCCATCGATTCCAGCGGTTGTATTCACCGAGAGTCAATCACCACCTTCATAAGCTCTCGCCCTGTGAATGCTATGCTGTCTTTGGAGTCAAACGACCACCCATAGCAGACGAAGAGCTTCAGCTGCCTTGAAAGTCCCGCTCAATTAAGATCTGCATATTGTAGTAGGCTAAACTCCTACTTATTCAGACTCAACCCTGAGATCGCAAATGAATATCCGGGATGTGGATAACCTTGCATGATACCAACCACCAATTCACCAGCCCCAAAAAATCCATTCATCTTAAATGAGTTTGAAGATAACGACCATGGGTAAGCCGACCTATCAGGGTGTAGCTAGGCCTACAACAACAATAGATTACAGTACTTTACACATACCTGATAAAGGAGCGGTACATCGTTAAAAATGATATTTGGTCTAGCCTTGGGTTGTTGAACACGAAAATGAATTTCTTTTATTTTTCCAAAAAAGCGTTTTCCTTCTTTTTTTGTCATTGTTGTCCAACACTGTTTTACTAAAAGCTGATCCGAATTGAACACGAAATTATGCAAATTTTATATCCCAAATATTTATAAGCTATTAGGTTTTTTAACTGTTAGATGCCAAAACTTTACTAAAAAATCGGAAAATGCTTCATGTTTTTTGAGTTGTTTTTAGCTATAATTTTCTAACTATGGAAACTAGAAAAAGCGCTGTAAGTTTACCCGTAAAAGTGGGTATTAATTCAATTTCTGGTTACTTCAACGAATCACAGCTAAAAACAATTAATTTACTGTAATGATACTTAACTTGAATGCGCTTTTTGTTACCATTATCTGCGATTACTCATCCATAGTCGTACTCTTATGCCTTTACCAACTACGTAATACAAATAGAGGAAACTAGTGCGAAACTCGATCGATTACGCAAATTAAAAACAATTTTAAAAATCGACAGCTACTTAGTGATGAGACGATATCACGTCTGCATCGATACTTGTACTTGGAAATAGTGTCGAAAAAACAATCGATAACTGAAAAATATCAAGGCTCAAGTATCGACACTTTTGGCTATGAATGCACTCCGCATCAAATAAGTTAAATTTAATTTTTTGAGCCATAGGTTAATCATTCTCAGGGAATCCTGAAAACTCTGAATAATAAAAATTAATAATGTAGGAATTAAAAATTAATGAAACACCATTGCAAAGCAAAACGACAAGTTTAATGATAAAAATTAAAATACTCTGGCTTTTTAGCTTTTATTTCAATGTTTAATCATTTCCAATGCAACACAAATGCTACTTTTCAGTACAAAGTATTTCAAGTCAGAAGAATTGTATGAATTCGACAGCCATATGATTTTTACAACTTTGCATTACAGTTTTTGAGAGCAATGTAAAATGAAATAAAGAAAAGAAAGCCAGTCAACTTTTTTTTCTTAATTTGAGTGATTAACCCTATTAGCCCAGCATTTTATTCCGTCGTTGGAATTTTTTTTCGGTATTGGAATTATATAATAATTTAACAAAGAGTTTACAAGCGAAATTTCATCTTGTCGCGCTCCTTACTTTGGGAGGTAGAAAAAGTTGCTTGTGGGCAACATTGGTATATAGTGGTATAAAAAAATTACCATAGGAAGATTTTTATTTTACGATAAATCATTTTATTTATTTTGGCAATACATTTCAATTATATATGGATATATATATGTACATAACAAATGTTTTTGTTCTTGCAGAAAATATGAACACAACACTTTAGGCATTTAGTTAATATAGTCCCATTCTGGCAACGTCTACAACGTCCTTTTTCATCGAACGGAACCCAGTGCTCGTTCCGTAGCGTTTGGTATTATTACTAGAGGTAAATGTAAATTTGTTCAGTTGTCAAAATAGAGCTTTAAATTCTAATGCTTTGGAAGATTGTTGGTTAAATAAAGAAATATGTCTGAAGATATACCCAGGCCATATGATGGGCAGATTCCCTCGCCAACATTTTTGGGGTAACTTGTGGCACTTTGCCTTGCGAATATTTAACAAAAGACTAATCTTTTTAAGTTTTTTTTTCAATTTGGACTTCCCTTTCAGCCAATTTGCTGTAATCATTAAAGTGAAGGCATTCCTTAAGCTTTTCAAATCTATTTCTTGATAAAGAGTTTGAAATTGCGGTAAGTTAGAGATAAAGATAAACCCTAACATAGCGCCTTATTTCATTTTCCGGGCATTTGAGTTCAACATCAAATATTTGAAGGCTAAAAAAATTGTTTTGATTCATGATAATATCAATTGATTCTCTTTCAAAAAATAAGGGTAACATATTTTGCAAGAAGTTTCAATATCTCCACCTCTAAGAGAGAATCAAATACTGTCTGGACTCTCAAATGCCCTTGGTCAGCATCCTAGAAAGTTTTGATAAATACTCTCAAAGTTACTTTATTCTTCCAGCCCTTCAGACTTTTCATCAATCTCTTGGTGTTAGTATTCCTTACAAAATACCCTATTCATTACCATTTCCTCTGTCCACCATATTGTTTATGTTTTGCCTCAACATCATCGAAACCTCTTCTGCACCATCTCCACTGTCTTCATCAGTGGAAGCATTCCAATCAAACCCCAAAATATTTCTAATACCTCTCCCACAAAAACCCCTTCTCTTCTGGACGCATAACTAAAATTAAAACTTCACTACAGGCACTATGGGCCAAAATTCACTATAAGCAACTTGTGTTATTAAAAAATTGTACACTTAATACACAAACCACTTAATACAAGTTCACTTTCCAATAAATATTATTTAATGCTTGTAAAAAAACTCTTGTTTTTACTTTGATATCATATATTTATTTAATATAATAATTGCAATAACATTGCAGCACAATATTAGAAATAACGGCAATAATAACAACAAAAGTTTTTTTTTATCTATTTTGATGCTCGTTCTTAATATTAACCTATAAATCGAATAAAAAAAAAACAAAAATTACTTTCGCAGTAAAACGTCAAACTGGTGAAGTTGCTCTGAGACAACTTCGGGGTTTCAAGGGTTAAAACAATAAATTATGCAATATTATTTTAATCAAATATGATACTATCATTTGGATAAAACTTCTCCTCCATAAGAATTTCATCGCATTGATATGTCTGCACTCAAAATTTATTAATTTCAATCTTTCAATTCCTTGCATACGGTCGAAAAAAAATTGGAAGCGAAATTTGCACTGTCATCGGAGTTCGATACGAGTATTTGTTTTTCGATACCTATCTACTCAGTTCTTGTTTCAAAAGTATCGATACCAAAATGCCTTAGTATGGAACGAAAAGTAGCGAGTATCATTTCATACCTCGTACCAACTACTCGTACACAAATACATACGCGCAAATAACGAGAAATTTGATTTAATTTGCTTAATTTTTACTTTCCCAACTTTTAATTAGTTTGTGTGTTTTTGTTTTTTTTTTGTTTTTGGTATTTATTTAAGTTTTGAATGAAGCCTTCGATTGATGTCTCTTACCTGTTTATGTTGAGTAGTGCCACTAAGCACTTATGCTTCTCACCGCAGCCTCATTAATCACTGACACATTTAACGAACCACTCGAGTGAGACTTCAAGTACACAGGTGTTAGTTGACTAACAGACACATACGTACATATGTAAATACTTATGTATGTAGATATATGTAGGTATATGGAGACATAAATATAATGAATGATCGACAGCGTAGGACTGGTAATGTTGCAATTTTAATATAATTAAAAGGGGAATTGATTTTTATACTTTTGCGTTGCAAATGGAGCATAATTACAACAGTGCATATGTAAATACATACATACTTATATGATGTGGAATAAAAAAACACAGAAAAATTTGTCAAAATTAGGATTCATTGGAAATATTTGTGGTAATACAAAGATAAAGGATAAATTTAAATAAATATTTATATACGTTTGCTTGCAGATGTTTACTTGAATTTAAAATGTAGAAAGTGATTTTTGTCATTTCCAGTTCCGATTCAACATACTAGATACATAGATGGCTTTTGTGATTGCAATTAGAGAACGAAATTTTTTGGCAAGTTAGTTGTATGCCATACAATTCATTACTAAATAAATTTTTGTATATGCAGATAGCTTCCATAGCTTCCATTTAAAACTAGCAATACAAAATTTACTCTAGAACTATTTACAATATTTAAATAAAATGTAGTATTCAGGCCTCTTCGGCATTTCGATTCCTATCAAATTTGTATGGAATCGAAATGGATTGGCGTTCTTGATTTCAATACCGACAAAATTTGTTCGTTTAAAGAATCTTGCCTTTGACTAGTCGGAACGAAAAGTAATTGGAAAATTAAACCTAAATATATATACATATATTGTTCGTCGGCCAAACCTTTTATATATAAAAGTTCTTATCATTGGGAACATTTTAGTCTTTTTCTCTTTAATTAGCTTAATAATCCGTATCTGAAAATTTCCAATTTAAATGAGTAAAGAAGAGTCTAAATTCAGATGCAACCGAACTTCAAACACCCGGTATAGGTTTTTATTTTTTCAAAGTTAATCTTCTATATAAAAATTAATGTGAGTCCTTATCGACATTTAATGGACTCCTATATACATATTTCCTTAAGTGCAAGGTATAAAGTATATTTTAAGCATGCAAGCAGTGTTCAATATATAAAAAAAAATATGTCTCTATTAGTGCAATAAAGCAAGGTGGGTGTGCTAGTATAGCAAAATTTTAAAATCTTTATTGATTTAAATAAAAAAGGCAAATTAGTGTGACTTTAATTATGTCTCTCCCCAATTTAATTCTTTATGCCAAATTTGAAAAAATTCGCGACATGATTTAACAAAATATTGCATATTTTGTTTTGTTTTTAATTACCGTTAAATGAGAGGTGTGTGTGGCTTTAGTCTAATTTCTATAATTTTTGGAATTGTGATTTCTCTGTGTTAGCATTTGACAAAGAAATTTCGGAGATATACATACCAATTTATCTAAGGGGAATTTGAGCAAATTACCATGTATAGTTAATAAATATCGCATTTTTTTATGTTTGTTTTTTTACCGTTATATGAGAGGTGAGCACGATTTTTGTTCGATTTTTGAAATTTTGCTTATTGACATAAAATGCAATATGTGTACTTATATTGATAGAGGTTGATCAAGTAGTGTCGTAGATGTAAGTTTTGCCTATAAAGTGAGCGGGGTCACCCCATTTTCCAAAAAAAAAAAGTTAGCTCAATATTTACTCGAGTTATCCAATTGACGGACGGACGGACATACAGACATGGCTTATTCAAATTATTAATTCTAAGAATTTTGGTCAACGACCAGCAGTCGACCAAGGGGTGCGTGAGGGGAAAATTAAAAAAAAAATTTGCAATAAAATCTTCTTAAATTTATCTTGAATTTCTTCTCAAATCTTTTGAAAAGGAAAGTGGCTGAAAATAAGAGCATAAATTCTTGTTTATTAATTTTTATAGAGTTTTAACCAAGTATATGTAATTGTAAGATGAAATCTTCTGTTTTTAAAATGTTTTTTTTTAACTCATATTTTTTGTTGTTATTATAAATAGTGAACATTCGGGAATATGAATTAACTGTAGGGTTTATTTAATTTTTATAATCTAAATGAATGTGGCGCTTTCTTTTTCTCTAGTTGTTTTTCTTGTGCATTTATTTTAAAACTGCCAGTTCTAAAGGCACTGAGATTGGTTCAATTTCAACAATGTACATAGTGCTAGCATACATATCTAGCGGTTAAATGTTTGTTTTTCGTCCTTGATAGTCGCCAAGATCTCGAAAACTTCTTCTACGCAGAGTGAAAACTCTTTCCAACGATTTGAAGTCATGATACGAGTTTACAAAAAAATTTATCAAATAATAATGTTAAGCCGAAAATACTAGCAACATGCAGAATATTAATAGTTTGAAGCGAAAGTCCACTTTGTTACATACAGGGCGCCTCTGTACCTTTAATTTGATTACATAATACGCATAACTCTGATTAAGAAACCGCAAAAAGTCACTACAACGGCAACAAAATATATTTTAAAAATGGCGCCTGGAGGAAATATATTTCAATTTTTGCTATGCTAATTTTTTGACAGATAACGGCTTATTTTAGTGTTTATTTTTGATCTTCTGTTTCTCCGACAGTGGTTATGTCAACTTCAGTGTCTCGAAAGAAACCAAAAATGAAAATGACAACGTCGAAACCGGAGGGATAACGGAAAATCGTTCCAATATACATATATCAGCTTATTTTAGTTTTGCCAGCACGCAAAAGTTTATTTGCCAGTATAATTGTAGTTAAGTCTCGAAGATTTTTTTGGAACAATTGTGCCCGTTATGCGTAAAAGAAAAAATAAATTTTATTATAATTAAAAACCAGACAGTTTAAAAGAAACAGTGTGATATTTAATAATAATAATAATAATTTGGATTGATGTTTGGCCGAACTTCTCCTACGATTTGTGGTGTGCTTCTTCTTGTTGTAACACAAATTTAGGGAGCTACAGTTTTACGCCGACTCCGAATGGCGAATGATTTTTGTGAGAAGTTTTTTTCATATCAGAAATACACTCGTAGGCTTGCCATTGCCCGCCCGGGGGCGACTGCTATTAGAAAAAACTGTTACTTTAATTTTTGATCTTACTTGCCCCGGCCAGGATTTGCACCCGGTACCCACCGAATACAGACTTGGCTAGTGATATCTTTTTTCAGAAAATAATGTACCTATTTAAAAAAATTATGTGGCAATAATTTAAAATTGATATGATATGGCTTATTAAAATTAATAATTGAAATCAAAATTCCCTTCTGAGTTATATTGAGAGGTTTTTGATGTTTGTTTTAAGGCTATCTACTTGATTTTATTGAAAAAGCTTTCATCTTTACTGTACGACTCACCTTCTTAATTGCACTGAAAATATTTTATCTTAGTTTAACAGATTATCTTATTGATTTTATTTAAAAGACATATCCAGTCATCATAAGGAGGCCTTTTTGTTGGAAAAAAATGCGCTAAGTTTTTTTCTGATTTATACGGTATTGCCCTTTGTGTAGATGACAAGTCGCCACTAAGCACTAAGTATATTTGTAAGTATATGGACGCAATACGCATTATCAACTCATCAAGAGTTAATTAAGTCAAAACATTACTTTTGCTGGAACTTGATAAGCTAACAAGCTAAATAGCTAGATCCACATTAAAATATTTATTTATATACCACACAGTTTGCGTGAAATACTAAAAATAAAATATATATGAATGTACAATTTTTTCCAACCGTTTGTCAACCAAACTATAAAATTCATTACTATTCATCAGCCAAGTACCTCTTAGTTTGTTGGCAAATCGCTATCACTGTAAACCCAAACGTTTATCTGCAGTAAAATCAACTCAACTAAAAGTGACAATTTGCATCACAAAATTGCGTTACAAATATTTATAAATATTTATATATGTACAGTTGTGTGTGTGTATGTTGTAAATATAAAAATGTAAAGCGTAATTTAGTAAATTGAAGGTTCCTGCAAATTCCGATGCGCACTTTTCGAGCTCAAAAGCAACTATAGCCTGTTTGTTTTTAAATCTACTTATTTTAATTATGAGTGACAGGCAACATCTACTAAATAAATTTCAAGCGCGGGTAAATACATACCTACAGTGTTCAAGGTACAACAACGAGAAGGGAGCTTATGAAAATATTTGAAATATTTGATATACTCATAACTTTTATGGTTTGCAAACCCTAAAAAGGGTGGCGTTGAGGAATGCAAATGGCTTCCCAAGTTCCATGTAGTGAAAAGTTGCATGTCTTTTGATAAAAATTATATTCACGCTTTTCAAAACTTTTTAAGTATTATACCCTCTCTCTTTTGGCTTCCATTCATCTCTCCAATCATGTTTAAACAGACTATTAAAATATTTATCATAACCCGTACATCACTGACGATGCAATATGAACTCTGAATTAATCCGCCAGGTGACGCTGGAGTACGGATATTTTAGAAAAATATATTTCTGAACCTAACCTACGAAATTATAGACAATACCAAAACAGTCGGTTACATTTATGGGGAGTAGCAATACTTACTGACTTAATTTACCCTTTTGAAAAGCTGGCAGTCCTGTTTAGAATATTTTCGAAATTAGGCTACCTTTAACAGTTTACGTGGTGCAGTATCAGTATTGGGAGCATTTTAGTTATCTTTGCAATAAAATTTAATTATCTATCTAAAATAGGTGGCAACTCCTTTAAACAATATTTTAGAAAAAGCTACTTCATTGCACAGCAATATTGTAATGACATTAATATAATATATTAATTTAATATCTTTACTGAATTAATATTTTTTCACAGGTGGCAACCTTCTTTATCATCCATTCATAACTATGCCTTCTTAAACTTATTTCGTTAAAATCCCATACCGTAGTTGTATACAAAATTTATTAATTGATCTTAGTTAACTTGTTTAGGCGAGTGGCAACCCTCTCAAAAGATATTTTGGAAATAAACCTTTTAAACCTATTTCGTTTGATATGCACATTACAATATATTTTAGTAGTTATGTATATTTAATTTTTTGTTTAGACGGCAACCCTCTTCCAAAAATATTTTTGAATTATGATTTGGTTTAAGCCTTTAATTTTTTAGTAACCGATATTAAACACTTTTCGTTGTGTGGTATCAGTATTGGGAGCATTTTAGTTATCTTGCCAATTAAATTTAATTGACTATGTAAAACAGGTGGCAACTTCTCTAAACAGTATTTTCGTAAAAAATTCTTTATTGCACAACAATATTGTTTTGTCTCCGTTAACTTAATATGCTTACGGAATTAATATTTGTAAACAGGTGGCAACCCTCTTTAACACCCATTCACAGCGAAGAAGGTTTCGCTCTTTCGTTAAAATCCGGTATCGTAATTGTTTTTTTAAACAAATAATTAAATTTAGTTAACTTGTTTAAGCTGGTGGCAACCCTAAAAAAAAATACTTTGGAAATAAAGCTCTCTTAAACCTCGCTTTTTTGGCATGCACGTAATATTTAATTTTTTTTTTTAATTTTTAAGCAAGTCAAAATCAACTTGTAAACGCCTTTTTGAAATACAGTTGTTTTAAACATTTTAGTTTTAAGCTAATATTGTAGAACTTCATTTGACTTACAAAAGCCCTTATTTTTTCTTACATTAGTTTACATTCTTCTATTTTCAGCAGCAACTATATAAATAAGTGACACCAGCCGCTCCATCATATAAAAAATGAGTCCGACTCGTATCAAGTATTTCTGGATTACCATCACTTTCCTGTTATTATCGAATTGCCTGTTTGTGGACGCAAAACGTATTTATAGTGGCAGCAGTCGTCGCGGTTCCAGCAGCAGCAGTTCATACACCCCACGCCGTACCTCATCCACCTCGCACAGTTCTTATGGCGGCAACACGCACACATCATCCTCCGCTTCACGTCCTGCCTATTCGAATGCCGATGCAACAAAACTGAGCTACGGTGGCGGTTACCATTCGTCACCACCAAAACCACAGAGTTCCATAACAAGTCACTCGCAGGCAACGCATACACAATCACGTCCCGCTGCCACCGCATCGCCTATTGGATGGAATGTGCCGAAGTCACAAGGTCCACCACCGGCTTACTCGCCCGCTAATACAGCAGCTGGAGCGCGCACAAATATCCATGAACCCCCACCAGCCTACAAAGCTACTGCACCTGTGGCTTCAGCACCGGCCTACAGTGCATCTGCGTACAAACCAAATGCACCGCCCCCAAGCTATTCGGCCGCAACAAATACAGGCAATCGCGCCTCAATGACACCAGCCCAGACTTATAATCCCAGTGCATCGGCATCTAATACAGCCTATCGCGGTTCGATGACACCAGCACAGACGTACAAACCACGCGCTAATTCGACAGGCGGATTTGGTGGCGGCTATGGTGGCGGTTCGTCATACACACCAATACAGCGCACTAATGTGCAAGGAGTACAATCTGGTTATCCGACACAGAGTCTACCTGCCGGCGCGACATATTATAATTCGCCATCGCATTTGCCAGCCGGCGCCACGTATCACTCATCAGTGCCTGCTGGCGCAACTTATCACCCAGCTGGTTCATACCCAGCCGGTGCAACCTATCATGCACCTGGCGCAGTACCTGCTGGCGCTACGTACTATCCTTCGGCCGGTGCTTTGCCTGCAGGTGCAAGCTATCATCCGGCAGGACATGTACCAGCAGGAGCTAGTTATTATCCATCTGCCGGTGGTGTACCTGCCGGTGCTAGCTATTATCCGGCAGCAGCAGCAGTGCCCGCAGGAGCTACTTTCCTTCCGGCTGGATCATCACTACCGGCCGGAGCTACCTATTATCCACAAGCACCGGTTAAGTCGTCGTCGGGACTGGGATTCGGTGAGTGAATAATGTTTTTTTAATTTTGGTATTCACAACTACATCGTAGAATCTCATTGCAATATATTTGCATTATTATTTATAGTGTTTTCATTCCCTTAAAGCATCTTTTATCATCTCATTTTTTATTTATGTTTTCTATTGCATACCTTATACTTTATTTTATGCATTTATCACATTTAATCTAGTCAAATCAGACCCTAATTTTATTTACGTTAATATATGCAACGTAGTTTATCCTAATCTAATCTAATTTAATCTAATCTAAAATGTGATACAATCAATCTAATCTAATTCAGTCTGAACTAACCCAATCTAAACTAATCGTATGCAACCTGAACTATTCTTTACGTAACTAGCCTAATAAAGTTTAATCTAATTTATCAATACATATATTGAATTAGATTTATTCTAATCCAAGCTAATATAAACTTTTGCAATATAATTTAGTGGAACATAAGTTAGTCAATTCTAATCTAATTTAAACAAATTTTATCTAATCTAAATTTATATAGCACAGTCAAATCTAATCCAATCATCTCTTTCCAACTAATTTCTTTTAACCCTGCTGTTAGGTTAAGACCATTTGGTCCAATTTTTTTTTTGTTTTCTTTGTAACTTTGGAACGGTGATATATACTGTCTAAATTTTTCAGCTCAGGTGGTCTTTTTATAAAACAATATTATGTGCGAAAATTTAATTCTCTGACTTAAAACTGGACTAAGATAAATTGAAAATTACGAATCTTAGGTTAAGGGACCATTTGGTCCATAGTATATTTTCTTTGATTTTCTTTACATTAATTTTCCAAAAATAAGTATTTATTAGTTTGTTCGATATTTTTTGGTACTACATTATGAGCAAAAAAATGTTTTTCGGTTGGTTTTGCAAATAACAACTACAAATTCCTCGCTTTCGAGCTCCTGAACTAGAAGCATTTTTAGAGCAGGCCACTGGTGCTGGGTTTTACCAGAGTTGAGTAAATAATAAAATAATAATATTTAGCAAGTATTGAACCAAACTAAATATAAAGACTAAGATTAAATTGTTATTTTGTATGAAAACTGCAGTATGGACCAAATGGTCCTCTAACCTAAGATTCGTAAGTTTTGTTTAACCTAACAGCAGGGTTCCTATAATTTAATATATCGCAATTTAGTCTTATCTTACACTGCGGAGCAAAAATTAAAAAAAAACCAGCGGTCATGATTTTGTTAATAGTTTTTATTAACATTAGTAGCAGGTTTACGAACTGTGGTTTTACTTTTTTTGGATGGGCTCTAGTTCTTGAGATAAACGAAACTTAAGACATTAATGAAAAAAAATTATATGACCCAGTTCCAGTTGTGTTAATTTAATTATTCCTCAATAAGTTTTGTTTTATAAATTATTAAAACAAGTAGTTCGTTGGTTTAAATATTTTATTTCCCTTGCAAGAGAGCAAGGGTAGCCGGCTAAGTCGGGTGAGTTAATAAATACCTAAAAACTCTAACAGTCCCTGCCAGCCGCTGCACGTTATCGACCGCGTGACTTGTAAATGCAACTTGTAAATGGGCCAACAAAGTGGGTATGCTAAATACCCCTGTTTTATATGTTTATGGGAAAGTCGTGCAAGAAATGAACATTGGATTAGAAAGGACTGACCGGTGCGAGAAAATATGGAGGGAGGAACAGCAAATGTGGTTCATGACCAACTGATAAGCCGAGAAAAAATCATTCTTCCACCACTTCACATCAAGCTTGGGCTAATGAAACAGTTCATCAAAGCCCTTGATAAGACAGGTGACTGTTTCGAATATGTGTGCAAAAAATTTCCAGTCCTCAGTATGGAAAAATTAAAAGCAGGAGTCTTCGATGATCCTCAAATTCGTACCCTTCTAAAATACACTGAATTCTTAAACCATGTGTCACAAATTGAGTCTGAAGCCTGGTTAAGCTTTGTTAATGAAGTCAAAAATTTTTTGGGAAATCATAAATCACCAGACTATACAAAACTAGTTGCTTCTCAATTTTCGCAAACTAGGAGCTAAAATGAGCATTAAATTACATTATTTACATAGCCATTTGGACAAATTCCCGGACAACCTGGGCGATTGCAGTGAGGAACAAGGCGAACGGTTCCACCAGGACATAAAAATAATGGAAGAAAGATACCAAGATCGATGGGACGACCACATGATGGCAGAATACTGCTGGAACTTAATATGGGATTGTCCTGTGCAACGACATCATAGGAGGTCCTACAGAAAAAGTTTTTTGCAATTTTTTCAAAACTAATTAATGAAAAGAATATATATTTTTTTTATTTTTTTATTATTTTTATACAGGCGCGCAATAAAAATATAATTTAAATCCATATTGGTATTTTTAATTAGGTATTTTCGTGAAATACTTAAAAGTTTTTATCTGAAAAACTCGAGCCAATTTGACAAAACTGATATTATTTTCGTAATCAGCGCCCCTAAGTTACCCTAAATCGACTTAAAAATCTCCGACCGCAAAATTTTTTTCCGCAGTGTTATTCAATCTAAACCAATATTTCGTAATGTTTTTATTTTTATCCAAGCTAAGTAATTTAAGTCTAATCTAGTCTATATAACTAAGTATATAAAAAAATGAATTGTGGTTTGTTTGGCTGCATAAGACTTAAAAACGACTGGACCAAAATGGATACTTCTTTCTGCGGATTTGTTGGTAATTGATCCGCGAAGGTTTAGGGAAAAAGTTCAATTCAATAATAGTTCAACATGTGGCGTAGAATCACATATTGCTAAATGGCGACTGGACCGATTTGGATAAAATTTGCCACATAGATATAGGTACATATATAGTTCGATGCATGACTTCCCATATAAGCAGTTTTTAAATAGAGTTGCCACCTTTTTACAATTTTAAAATCATTCATGTAATTACTGAAATCAAATACTTCAATATGGGTATCAAACGAAAGCTTAATTTTCAAAATATCTTTTAAAGTAAATTAACTGAGACCTTAAATATTTAATAGTTTCTGTCCGGGGAAGCTTTCAGGCTTGGGTTTGTTTGCTTGGGACAGGGTTGCCACCTGTTTTCAAAAGTCAAATTTATTTAATTATATGAAATATTAAAATATGTCGGCCAAAAATATGTGTGCCAAACGGTCTGTCCCGACAGTGGGGTTCATAGCTAACTTTTAACTTCAAACCGTTCGTTTCGTTAGGACTTAGTTCATAGGCAGCCGCGTTTTTTAAGTTATTCACAAGCATATAAAATATTAAAATATGAGTCTGAAACGGTTCGGTAATAACTATATTTTGGAGAGGGTTGCCACCTGTTCGAAAAGTCAAATTTAATTAAATTCTACCCAAGTTATAAGTGAGATAAACAGAAATGCAAAGGTCAATTAATAAGTAAATACTATTTCTAAAAATCGTGTGTACAGTTAAATTTGGTACGTATTTACATATCTGACATGTAAGACAATATAAGATTCCTATAAAAACCGTATTTATGGTCCGATTTCATTCAAATTCAGGTCATGATTAACCAAATAATGTAGTCGCGATATTTTTAAAAGTCGCATTTACAGCCAGTTTTAATTCGAATTCAAAACACGTATTAGCTACAAAAATATATATATTGTATTTTAAAATTAAGTTGATAGCACCAGATCCGAGGTATAATATACACACATATATACATAAAGATTTACAATCATTATCCCCCTTTATCACAATTTGTAGGATGTAGCGCGCCGGGTCAGCTAATATAAAAGTTAAACAAATAGAAACTAAATTGAACTAATTTAATCAACTTTTATCTAATATAGTCTTAAATAGTCAAGCTTAATATAATTTATCTTATTTAATATCGCCTTAACCATCAAATATAGTCTAGTTTAATTTGAACTAATATTTTCTTATCTAACATATTATAACCTAAAGTAAATTAGTTTAAGCAAGTATATATAATTGAATTTATGCATATTTATTAAGTAAATATAATACAACTTAATCTGTTTCTAATCCACTCTGATATAATTGAATCTGTTATAAATTAAACCTCATCTAATATAATTTTATAAGAACTAATTTTTCCAGTCAAATATATTTTTATTTAATTTAACCTATTCTATGCTTTTTGTTATATATCTAAACTATTATAATCTAATTTGATTTATAAGAATCTGTGTTAATGTACAGTGAAATTTCTCATAACGGCCAGTCCGTATAACGAGGCAGCTTTAATAGACGTACAAATTTCGTGTACAGAGAATTTCCATTAATTTTTTCATACAAATATCATCCTAATAACTGGATACTCTAAATATTCTAAGCCATTTTTATAAAAAAAAAAATTGCTCTTAACCCTGCTGTTAGGTTAAAAAAAACTTACGAATCTTAGGTTAGAGGACCATTTGGTCCATACTGCAGTTTTCATACAAAATAACAATTTAATCTTAGTCTTTATATTTAGTTTGGTTCAATACTTGCTAAATATTATTATTTTATTATTTACTCAACTCTGGTAAAACCCAGCACCAGTGGCCTGCTCTAAAAATGCTTCTAGTTCAGGAGCTCGAAAGCGAGGAATTTGTAGTTGCTGCAAGTCTAAGTCTGATGTAAAATGCTCCATTTGCAGTGCGTTTATTTGCAAAACCAACCGAAAAACATTTTTTTGCTCATCATGTAGTGCCAAAAAATATCGAACAAACTAATAAATACTTCTTTTTGGAAAATTAATGTAAAGAAAATCAAAGAAAATATACTATGGACCAAATGGTCCCTTAACCTAAGATTGGTAATTTTCAATTTATCTTAGTCCAGTTTTAAGTCAGAGAATTAAATTTTCGCACATAATATTGTTTTATAAAAAGACCACCTGAGCTGAAAAATTTAGACAGTATATATCACCGTTCCAAAGTTACAAAGAAAACAAAAAAAAATTGGACCAAATGGTCTTAACCTAACAGCAGGGTTAAACGAACAAATGTGTCAAATAGGGCGTAATAAAATTTAATGCGCATAAAAAATGAAGATGTGCAAAACTACGATATTTCGTATAATTTTATACATATTGTGTATGTCTCTCCCCATAAGCGGACATCTCCCATAACCGGACAAAAGCGTTGCGACGGTCAGTATACGGTTATGAGAAAATCACTGCAATATTATTGGATCCAATGTTCTGCAATCTAATCTATCGCATTCTCATTTAGTCTTATCTAATTTAATCATAATCTTATTTACTAATATAATACAATCTAATCGAATTTTATATTTTCTGAAATTCACTTCATTTGATCTGATAGCTTTTCCCTGCACTTCATTAATTGTTCACATTATTGTTATTTTTATTTCAATTTATCTGAAACTGATTTTATATAATTTGATCTCATTGTGTTCCACTTCGTTTCATTTTATTTTACTTTGTTTTGCACTGTCACTTGTTTTCTTTCATTTCAAAAGACTGGATTTTATTTCGTTCCATTTCATTTAATCGTTTCTTTCAGTACAACCCGTTTCATTCCATTTTTTTACATCCCGTTCCACTCCATTTCATTCCTATTCATTTAACTTTTTTCTCTTCGCGTTATAAAATTTCATTACGTTCTATCTAAGCAAGGTAGATTACAAAAAATTAGCATAGCGTTTCGTTTCTTATGACAAAAATTTTCGCCCAATTTTACCACAATAGAAACCGGTTGTGGGGCAAAAACTCTCGTCCGATTTTGTCACCCAGAAACCAATTGGATCTTATCAGATTTTAATATAAATCAGCAAAACTCAAACTAGTTCTGGTATGGTGAAATCGGACGAGGCTTGCTGTTAGAGGAACAGTAGAAGTGATACATCCAATGAACGTAGATTACAAAAAAGTTGCATCCCTTCCCAGGATAAAATATAGAAGATAAAATAAGAATTGTTTTATTTTAAACAAAAGGACCGAAAAGTTCGAAAAACAAAAACACTTAAGTAAATTTCAAGATTGGCACAATAAAAAGATATCATCAATTTTAATTTTGCTGATTGATATTGGAATCTGATTAGATCCAATTGGTTTCTGGTGTAATAAATAAGACAACGTTTCTTGCCAAAGGAAACGAAACGCCATGGAACTTCAGTGTAATCTACATTATTTCACACTACTTCTTCGTTTGGTTTTATTACAACCCGTTTCACTTCATATTTGTATACCCGTTCCATTCCATTTCATTCCTATTCACTCTACGCTTTTCTCTTCTCACCATTACATTTCATTTCACATTTTGTTTAACTTCAATTATATTATCGTCATTTGCTTTTGATTTTAACTGTTTATGTTCTCTTTGTCTCGCCCAACAGGTTCTGGTATTGCTGCTGGCGCTTTAGGAGGTGCTCTTCTCGGTTACGCACTAACACCAACACAAACCCGAGTTGTCGAACGCGTTCCCACCGGAGGTGGTTATAGCGGTGGTGGCAGCGCTCCATCGGCCAGTGGAGGCGATGACCGCATTATCATCATCAACAATGGCCCACCAGGTTCTGTGACAACCACAGATGCCGGTTCCGGTACGACTGTCATCACAACTAACGCAGCAGCACCAGCACCAGCACCTGTTGCCGCCGCCCCTCAACCCATGGCACCACAGAATTACGCACCAAATCAAGGCGCCTCTCAGCTTGCACCTTTTAGCCCTCAACCAGCAGACAACGGTGGCAATGTAGCAGCTGGTGTGGGCGCTGCGGCTGCGGGTGCTGCAATAACTGCTGCTGTAGCTGCTCCAGCACTGAACGCGGCACCTGTTACAAACGCTGGCGATGCAGCACCAGTTGCTAATGGTGTACCAGCTACTATTGCCGATGCTGCTGCTGTTCCTGGTGCTGTAGCACCCGCCTCTGGCCTAGCTACTGTTCCTGGTGCTGTAGCACCCGCCCCTGGCGCAGCTGCAGCTCCAGAGCAACCGCCTGCACCTGGTGGCATTATCTGCGTACCTGTACGTGTACCTGAGCCCGATCCAGCCGACAGCACAAAAACCATTGAAGTTGAAAAGGTTGCTTGCTATCCCGCTCCACCACCGGCTGAGGCGACACCTGCACCTAGCGCTACAAATGCAATGGACACTACAATCGCTCCGACAACCGACACAAGCCCCACCACCACCACATCAACTACAACGACCATTGCCACTCCAGCTGCTGTTGAATCGTTTGGCAATTTGGAAAGTAGCGTGCAATTGGCGCCGCTCAATGCTGTCGCGCCACCAATCGTAGTTCCAGAAGGTTCGGTCGCTTTGGCGCCACTCAGTCCCGGCAGGCAGCCGGATATCATGAAATTGCCAGGCAATTATTACGCGCGCCGCTCGGTATCCAATTTAGAGTTGCCTGAAAGTTCCAGCCTAACCAGCAGTGCAGCAAACAATTATGCCACTTTTGGCATTTCGACACTTTTGACACTGCTGGTTGCCTACTGCATGAACTAAGTAATGGTGCTGTTTTACGCCATACATTTTTGACAAATCAAAGGCATGCAAGAAAAGGTAGCAAAAGTGTAGAGTTGAAGATCGAAACCAAAAACTAATATAAGGATTACTAACACGCAAAAAAAACTCCGCCATTTTATTGAAAATGCAGAATTTAAAAATTTAATTTAATTATTTAACCATTTTCTGTGCGTTGGCTATTTTAAAAAAAATACTCTTTTGTTAATTCTAATTTCGAATTTGTTATGTAGATATTAATTAAAATTATATTGGCGCTAAATGATAAACTGAATATGTCTAGAACTTCATATATGTATGTGTATATAACTAATATTAATAAAGAAAAATAGTGTTAGAGGAAAGTGTGGAAAATATATATACAAGGTGGCGCAAAAGTAAACTTCCGATGTTTTTTGGCTGTAATTTAAAAAAAATTAAAAACTTTGATTCTTCTTGTGGATTATTTTTATTTGGTCTTTTAATTTTTTTTACATCAAGTCGAGAATATGATGTCATGTAAATGGCCGCCGCCACAGTTGATTGTCATTTGAGCCCTTTTTATGGCATTTTCCATCACTTTGGCCAAAACTTCCGGCGGTAGGCCCTCACATTCTTGACGGATATTCTCTTTAAGAGCTACAAGAGTCTGAGGCTTGTTGACATAAACCCGCGACTTCAAAAAGCCCCACAAAAAGAAGTATGGAGCGGTCAAATCAGGCGATCTTGCTGGCCAGTGCAAATCGCCAAAACGGGAGATTAGGCGCCCGGGAAATGCATCCTTCAGCATATCGGTTGTGGCACGTGCAGTGTGTGCCGTTGCACCGTCCTGTTGGAACCACATGTTTTCCAATCCCAATTTATCAAGTTGCGGCAAAAAGAACTCGTTGATCTGATTGCTCTGTAGCGCTCACAATTTACAGTAACCGTTTGGCCCGCGACGTCTTCGAAGAAAAAAGGTCCGATGACTCCTCCAGCGAAAACAACACCCCATACAGTGACTTTGAGCGGGTGTAATGGCTCTTCGTGGGTTACACGCGGATTTTCAGTGCCCCAGAAGCGTAAATTTTGCTTATTTACGTACCCGCTAAGATGGAAATGGGCCTAAACATTTTCTGTAAAGATGTAATTTTAAAAAATTGCATGCATTGCCATTTCAACTCAAATAAAGTGTTATGTCATGCTATTCCATTTCAAACATATTGTAGGGATTCTCTAGATATTGCAACATTGCGCGATTGCCTGAAATGTAAAATTCCTATCAGGTAAGTGTACCTACATATTTACGGCCTATTAAGACACATCCAAGTTTAAAGTAAAATTTTAGTCCACCAAAAAGCAGCGGAACCCTAATATTGCTTTTCATTGGTCTAGAGATCATTTCTTGTATTTAAAGATTAATACGGTTTAAAAAAAATCCAAAATTTAAGCTCTCTTCGCATTTTTCCAAATACCATGTGTTATTACTAATTCGGTGCGAAAATTTTGTCCGGTTCCTAATTCTGGGCAAGATTGTTCCTACTTCCGATGGAAATTACAAAAAGGGCGTACTGTTTTTAACAAGATAAGGAATATTAAGTATTTTTTGCACAAAACTATTTAAAACATAAAAACCAATAGTTGTAGTAAAAACATCAAAAAATTAATTCGCTTTAAAAAATTTACCAAAAATTAATCAAAATACATACTACATATGTACTTTAAGAATCAGAAAAAGGTGTAATTAAATTAAATTAAATTGAATATGTATAAAATTTAATATTTATTGGAATTTTTAAATTTTTTAAACTTATATTTCGTGTACCCAAAAAATTGCCAAACAGAAAAGTACAAATATTTATAATTATGGGCATAGCAAGCAAATACAGTGGCTGACAGCCAAAATGATGCAGCAACGAAATGAAAAAGCGCTTAGTAAAAAATCATCGACACAAGCTCGCGAAAATGGTGAAAGTGAGTCAAGGAACTATTGAGCATATCATTGAACGTTATGTTCGTGAAAATCGCGTCGCAAATAAAAAGAAATCGACTCATAATAAAATAATTAACGAAAGTGATTCCCGTTGGATTGTACGGAAAATACGCGAAAATCCCCATTTAAGTGCTCCGGCTTCAGGCAACGTAGTGGAAAAATTGCTAAATGCTAAAAATCCAAATGCAAGGTTGAAGTTTGCAAACGAATATTTATTTAGGAGTGAAAGCTTTTGGAATACCGTAATTTTTGCAGATGAGAGTAAATTCAATCTGTTTAGATCGGATGGAAAGAGCTATGTAAAGATAAAAGGAAATGCTGAGCTACAACCGCAAAATCCACGTATCACCGTAAAGCATGGTAGAGGGCATGGCATGTAATGGTGTGGGGATGCATGTCGTCTTCTGGAGTCGGAAATTTGGAATTCATCAATTGTACCTACTATAGACAAGAGTGTGTATCTCGAAATTTGCTACAAAGTGCCGCGAAATTAAATGTTTCCGACAACTTTCGGTATTATCAAGATAATGATCCGAAACACAAATCCGGAGTTGTGCAAAGTTGGCTTATTTGAAACTGTGCGCACATAATAAAAACACCAGCACAGTCTCCAGATTTAAATGCAATCGAGAATCTGTGGTCAGTTTGGGAGCGAAAGATTCGAAAATATGAGATTAGAAATAAAACCGACTTGAAAAACGCCCTGCAAGCAGAATGCAATAAACTTGCTCCTAACTATACAAAGCAATTGGGGGAATCCATGCCGACACGTATGAAAGCAATTAAAGATAGTAAGTGGTATCCCACAAAGTATTAATCGACCCAAAATTTAAGTTGTGTCCTTAAAAAATTCAATGTATTCTTTTTTTTAGTTTTACTGCACCATTTTCGCTGTGAGGTGCAATTTAATACTAAAGTTTGTTTTTGTTGCTAATTAACTCTTTCCGGGGCGCTGGTATAAAAACTGTACCACTTATTTAAATAATTTACCTATATTTTGTGCGCGATGGTATTGCTCTCATACCAATTTTATAAGCAAATTTAAAGTTATATTTTCCAAAAAAAATTATATCCAGTGTGAAAAGGAGATGAATATATATTTTTTTTATGCATAAAGAGTGTAAAAATAGTACTTGTCGGGAGTGTTCCTCGAAATTTATCATATTTTGTGAAAAGCGCGAATTGCGGCGTCAGTCTGCTGCATTTTTCAATATATAAAGTTTAGGTGAACTTATTTCTAACTCGATGAAATAAAAACAAAGACAGTTGTTGATTTGGTAAGTATTTAAAGTTCATGGTATACAAATTTTACCACTGCGCATACTACATACGTATGTACATATGCATCCACAGAAATGGCTAATAAACTTAAGGACAGGGATATCTCCTATATATTGGAAACCATCGATGATGAAATTGATTTCGCAGAAATTTTATCAGACGCTGAGACAATCGTAGACGATGTTGATGTATTTGATGAGCAAACCATCCAGGAAATATTTGATAACATCGTTGCGGAAGAAAATGAGGAAGACGGCATTGTTGAAGGCAATGAGCTTAGGTGTGACAGAACGCATAGTTCTCAAGAAGTTTATGATAGCGAAGACGAGGTACCTTTAGCTGCTCTAATAAATATCGAAGAACAGTTTATCCCACCCAAGTGGAATAAGCAGAATTCTACGGAGTAAACGCAAGTATTTATTGGCGCGAAGCAGGGACCTACTAACATTATCGAAAGCATGTCTTCCCACAACAATTTCGCAATTTTTGAATCGATAATAACGTCGGAAATTATTGAACATATAGTTTTCCAAACGAATTTGTATGCCCAACAATCTGGCAAGTCATACATTCCGACAAATGCGTCCGAAATTCGTGTCTTTATAGGAATAAACTTTTTGATGGGAATAAAACACCAGAGCAGTTACCGAGACTATTGGTCATCGCGTCCAGAATTGAACGACAGTTATGTATCTAAACTAATGCCTGTAAAAAGGTTTGACTGGATTTTAAGCAATTTGCATTTGAACGATTCTTCTATTATGCCAAAAAGAGGATCACTGGAGTTCAACAAACTCTACAAAGTTCAACCGTTTTTGGATATGGTGCAAGAAAGGTTCAAACTGTGCTTCAATGCGGGCGAGTATCTTGCAGTAGATGAATCAATGATAAGATTCAAAGGTACTTTCGAAGATACAATGATATATATATGCAAATTTGTTTTCTATAGGATTTTAAACATATATAGGTCGTTCAACTCTTATCCAGTATATGCCAAAGAAACCCATAAAAAGGGGATTCAAAGCATGGATGTTGTGTGATAGCAGCGGTTATGTTCATCGTTTTGAGATTTATACCGGCAAAAAAGGAGATCTAGTCGAAAAAAACTTGGAGAGCGGGTTGTTCTTGGACTAACATCAGATTTTGGAGGAAAATACCATAAGGTTTTCTCTGATAATTTTTTTACCTCATACACCTTAGTTCTAGAACTAAAAAAACGGATGATAAATAGCTGCGGAACAGTGCGACAAAACCGAAAATTCCTCCCTACTGATATCATGCCTGATAAACATTTAAAAAGAGGGGAATATGATTGGCAAATCAGCGATTCCGGTTTATTGTTTATGAAGTGGATTGACAAAAGAGCGGTTACAGCTTTATCTAACTTTCATGATCCAAATAAATTTGTCAAGGTGAACCAACGCCAAAGTGATGGTTCTCTAAAAGAGATCGAAAAACCCGATATTATAGATACACAATTATAATATGCACATGAACAACGTTGATAAGTTGGATCAACTAAAAAAATATTACGAGCTAAATAGAAAAAGCCGTAAATGGTGGCACCGAGTATTTTTTCACTTTCTTGATGTCGCAGTAGTGAATGCTTTTATTATCGCGAAAAACACAGGATACAAATCACCACTCAAGGACTTCAAACTAGATTTAGTTTCAAGCCTTTGTTCATTCAAAGGCCCAAAGTCAACTAAAAAGCAAACTAAAGTTCGCATAAAAAAAAAATAAGCCGTTTGTAGATCCAAGCTTACGATCCTCATCATCCCACCAACCAGTCAGAACCTCTTTACGTAGATGTGCACACTGCAGCAAAACAGGACACCAAAGAAGGACTCAATGGATGTGCTCTACTTGCAATGTGCCGCTTTGTCTCAGCAAAACAAAAACCTGCTTCAATGAATTTCATAAATAAACCGTGCACACCATGCGCGGTGGTAAACAAATTGTACCACATCCTTGAACAGAATCCTGCAAGGATAAAATTTTTCTTTTTATATTTTCTTAAATAAATAACTCAAATGAATGAAATAAAATAAAATTTTTAATTAATTTTTAGGGATTTCTTGTAGTGCGCCGGAAAGAGTTAAATAAAATAACTATACAATCGGAATTTTTCAAAGCATAAACTGAATGTGCATATTTGCAGCTGATAAGTGGTATTTATATTTTTTGGAAGACGTATTTAGTTTTCAGGTAATACTTGCTTTAGTATTTAATAAACGGTTGCAGCACCTTGGCTGTGAGCCACTGTAGGTTCATCTTTAAAACAATATGGCCCTATTTTCATGCTATGTTTAATATCAGGTTTTGACTGGCATTTATATTATACAAAGGTTTTAATATCAACATTTACACAAACAATAAATGCACTTTTTAATGTCGAAAGATTACCAATTAAACATTAGACTCTTACGAACTTTTCACCACCCTCTTCGCTGGCATAGGGGTTTTAACCAACATTTTTCACATTTTTCACATTTTTCACACTCACACATTCTTCTTGATTTTAAAAATGGTAATATTTTCTTATTTGGGGTGCATTTATCTTACATGCCCAAAATATGCGAAAGTACGAGAACACCCCATTGAAGAATCTTCACGCTCGCTCCACTTCTTACTGGATTGCTTGCTGTTTTTTGGTTTTAGCGGGGGCCTTTTTTCTTGAGTAATTTTTATCGAAAAATATTAAATGCTGGTTTAGCAATTAATAAAAAGAAAGTATATAAAGTTTTGCTTTCCCAACAATATATCAGCCATAAAATAACAAAAGACATCACGCCCAGGGTGGCAATTACTTTGCTACATTTTCGTACACTGCATAATTGGCACCTGTTGCAATATTTTTAGCTTGTGTTTTCTAACACTGTTCTACGAATGGTTATTCTTAATACTGATCTGAATTTAACATAAAATTATGCAAATTTTGATATGCAAAATAACCTCGAAAACCGGGGGTTTGCTTACATATCGCGAAAACGTTTCTTTGGAAAAATAAATGAAACTCACTTTTGTGTTCAGCGACCAATAATTGGTCTAAAAACAGTTTTTCAGAGCGATACTACTCCCTGTTAAATTGTTAAAAATTATTCATATTAAAAATTTTTTTTATTTTGAAATTTGAAATAAAATTTAGTTTTTACTATAATCCATATAACGCAAAACCAAACATTGTTTAATTCAAAAAACGGCAATAATACAATGCACAAGCTTTTAACAAACTAACTTTTTTTTAACTTTTAATTTGGTTTTATTTAGTTTGCTCTAGATATTTTCTTCTTTTTTAATTTTTCTTTCTTAATTTTTATTAAGATAATTGTTCATTGAATTTTTGTTGTAAAGAAAAAATGTTCATGTTCATTTTCTATGTTCATGTAGCCGAAATGACTTGCTAAACTACACCCAGATTGCATTTAAATTTATTGCGTACTTAATGAAAAAAAATATTACTCGTTTATTTATTTTAGATTTATGCATGTACAAAAATGGCTGCAATGACATATTTGCAATATAGACCAAAAAAAAAAAAAAAACTCGTGGTACTGGCTTCAAGGCCTTCTACCAGAATTTTGTTTAAAATGCTACTACTACTTTCCAGCAAATAAGCGATAGATGTTTGAGCAGAATACTTATTGCGACGAGCTTCTGTAACATTTTTCGAATACTTTTCGCATATTTTTTCCCCCCGTTTCTATAATTCTTTGCTAAATTCAAAGGTGTTACCTTTCCAGGTAATTTCCGTTTTTAAGTGAAATTAAATGTTTTGCCGCTTTTATGACATTTACAAGCTCACTACCGGATATAATTCACTAAGGTAATAAAATAAATGGCAGGCATTTATGAAAAATCGTAAATCTTACAGCGCTTTTAGAGGAAATATGAAAAATTATGAGTTGACACACAGACAACCAAACAATTATGCGAATAAATGGGAGTGGTGGTAACAACTAAATGCTACGCATATTCCAAATTTCCATAATGATACATTGTCGTATAAAAACATGAGCACAGAATGCGTTTAAAGCAAAGGAGGTACATTACCAATCCAATCAGAAAATATTCTACCCAAGTTGTACCTGCTAAAATTGCAAAGTAGCTGTAATCAAAAATCTATTCTCAGTGCTTAAAGTTTTATTTTCCTTTCTTTTTTGTTTGTCGTCTTGTCGGTTAAGCTGTGCTAGCCATCACCTACACTAACAGAGTTATATTGTTGCTTTCCGAAACGCAATTTTGATTTGTAAATTTCACAATTAAGATATTCAAATATTCAATGCTTTAAGTCACTTTTCGTTTAGCACACATATTTAAATACCTTAGGTAGTAAAAATCTGCAATTAGTTAAACTTAATAGATAGTTAACTACTTTATTAGATCTTAATTGAGCGATTAGAAATAAGTAATGCTTTTTTGAGTTTTATCTGTTTGGATTTAAATAAACATTTCTTCACAATTTTCAACATTCCTCAATAATATAATTTTTGGAAGCAGTCCATGGACCATTGCGGACCATTTAAGGACAAGTGTTGTACCGTTTCGGCACTATTTTCGAACTAGATATTTCGGGACCTAATTTCTACTACTTAGTTTACTAGTACAACTACTAATTGTTTCTACTACTAATTTTACCAGTTCTACTACCAATTTCTGCTGCTATTTCTACTAATTTCTACTGCTATCTTTACTAATTTTACTTACGCTATTAACGATTACTACTACTTTTTTCACTAATGCTACAACTAATTACTAACACTATTTCTACTAATGCTACAACTGGACACTACTTACCACTTTTACTACTAAGTACTGGCAAATCCGCTTCAAAACGTTTAACTGGTTTTGGATAAATCGAAGAAAGGTGTCGGTGTTTTAGTTTTGAAAGTAATGAGAAGAACGATTTTGGGGGTCACATAGGTAACTCTGCATATAAGGCGGGAAAATTTATAATTCTTATAACATATGCTCTTGCTTTTGACATAGCATTCAAAATTAATCGATTTCGTTCAAAAATAGTTTCGTAACAAGGTCATTGAGTTTAAGATCGATTGGCATTTTTATTGGGCATATTTTATTTTATTATTAATATTAAATTACCCAAAGTGCAACGAACGGTTAATATGTATATGACTTTTTGATGAATACAAATAAAAGTAAAAATAATTTTGTTTAACCCTCAAATTTTTTTCCTAATAATTTTGCTGGGCCATTAAGAGCCTAAGTTCGGGTGAAAAGAGATTATCAAGACTACCTACTCTGTGCCTAGTTTCTTATTTAGTGAAAATTTAACTTCATTAAGATTATTAATTTTTTCGCATAAAGAAATACGTAGATATTTTTGAATAATCACTTATATGCGCATTAAAAAAAAGATTTTTTTTTGTGGAAAGTAAACTGAAAGTGTACTAAGCATATATTTATAAACGAATTATCAAAAAACTTTCAAATTCTGGTACTTGTTTTGTGTTTTTTTCCTTATTCTATAAATTTGACAACTATAGGCACTTTTCTTTGTAACGGACTTGCAAAAGGACACTGGGTAGGTTAGCGAATTGCATGCAAAGCAACAACACAATCCGGAAAAATATGCAAATTGAGACAACTCGGTTAAATGACCTGAGATTTTGGTAGAATCGTAAAAATTATTTTATTATTCTAATTTTTTGTTTGGAAATTATGAAGCATAAATATGGTTGCTACTAGACATTTTATGACTTACTTAATATTTCTATTTATAACTATATATAGTATTTTACGGAAACTACTGGTTTTTTTTTGTTGTTGGAAAGTTCTACAAAGCTCTTTTGATCTGTTGTTGAGTAAATATCAATTTTTCACAAACTGGTAGAGTGCCGTATAAATATTGTTTTTATCAAAATAAAAATGAAGATCGAAATCTAATACGATACTCAAAGTGGCCGTCTCAAATTAATAGGATTGAACTTTGCCATCAAAATGTATACTTATATTTCATTTATTGAGCGTTAGCATTTTATTTTCTCGTGTTGAAATTATTTGAGCAGACTTTCCGCATAAACCAACTAGAAATTTAAAAATTAAGGAACGTAATTTTACCCACAAGTGGTATATCCGATTACCAGTACAAAAACTAAAAGTGAGCATCCCAATTGAATTTACGTAAGTACTTCTTTTACCACAATTTTACAATTGGGGGATTCCATGGTAACTCGATTACAAAAAGGACAGATTTTTTGATGATTTAACTACAATTTTATTACAAATTCAACTAATGAAGATACTTAAATGGTTTGCATTAAAGAATTATTTATATTTAACGACGTCAATTTTAAATTTTGTATCAAAATAAAATTCGTTTTCAACTCCCACTATATAATTCGGAAAAATAATAACGGTGACCACCGTACTTCATTGGCGTATCTTGCGTTGAATTCCTAGCCGGGGTAAGTATAATCAAAGATTATAGAAAAAGTTTTTTCTAATAGCGGTTGCCCCTCGGCAGGCAATAGCAAACCTCCGAGTGTATTTCTGCTTCTCACAAAAAAGAAACATTCGGCGTTTGGAGTTTGCGTAAAACTGTAGGTCCCTCAATTTGTGTTGCAACACCAAGACGAACACCACAATCGCTTTAGCGGTTATAGCGCCAATTAAGTAAGTAAGTTTCTGTGATTATAAAAATCTTCGAAGCTAAACTCAAAAAACCATTTATTGTATTTTATTGCTCTCAAATCGAAAACTCAAAAAACGCATGTGAGAAAGTGTCAAAGTTCGGGTGCAACTCAGGACGATTTTTATTTCAAATAACCGTTACTTGTTGTATGCAATCAAAAAAGTTAGCCGTATTATAGAAATTAATGTGAGATCTTTATAGGCGTTCAAATTACTCAACCGATCTATATGAAATAATTACAGTGTTACAGTGTAATTACTTCTTCATTATCATTATAATCAACAACCAGGCATTGCCCTTTTATATTTTGATTAAATATAACTTCCAACTAAACCACTTGTATTTCCAAATTTTATTAAAAAAAAAATACTTGTGCGTCTGAACTGCCCCCTTGGGAGCACGACGCCCATTTGTGCTGATCCTTTATGTATATATTATTTGTTGGGGAAAAGGCAGACTCACGCCCCATTTAAGATGGAATGACTAAATGATATTCGATATATATGTATATATTTCACACCTATTTCCTAAAATTTTAATTTCTTAATCATGTCTTTCCCTTATTAAATCTTTTATACAAAATTTGGAATACTTCGCGACCGATGATTTATTAAAGTATTGAGTATTTTAATTTTGTAACACATTACCGCAAAATAAGAGATGGGCATGGTTTTTGTCTGATTTTTACAATTTTCGAACTTTTGTTGCATGACATAAAATGAAACGTTTGCACCAAATTTGGTGGAGTTTGGTGGCATATCTTTCGAGATGTACCTATGTATGTGTTCGAAAGTTGGCAGTGCTACGCCTATTATCAATTGTTTTTTTTTTTTTTGTTCGGTGTATTTGCTATTGCAACCTCATTCTACACATTAATTTTAAGCAAATTCTCTTTATTAGTTACTTAAATGTCGCGTTTTTTTAATTTTTGAAAATTATCATTATACGAGAGATTGCCGTAGTTTTTATCCGATCTTTATGAAATTTTAAAAATTTATTTACTAATTTTATATATCATGTGTGCACTAAATTTGGTCGACTTTGGTGGCATGGTTTCGGAGATGTATTCATTTCCTCTAAAGTGGGCGGTGCCGAGCCCATTTCAAAATACTTTTGATTCGTTGTATTTGTTAGGGCAATTGCATTCTTTGTCCGATTTAAAATTTTGTTTTTAATTTACGTACTGGTTTATAATGCAATATGTGTACCACATTTGGTAAAGTTTGGTCAATAAATTTCGGAGATATAAGTTTTTCTTCTAATGTGCGCGGGACCACGCCCATTTTCTAAAGAAAAATTTTCACATCCCACTCAATCCTATGTATTAAATTTGAATAATTTATCTTCAGTTACAGTTACAGAAATACCGCGGTATTTTTATTTTCACAAGACACCGTTATGTATGTGAGCATGGTTAATGCCCAGTTTCGGCCATTTGCAATACCAAAGTACCTTGGGTCCTGGGCAACGTGTCTACCAAGTTTTGTTAAGATAGCTCAATATTTACTCGATAGACCGACATGGCTTAATCAAAATTTGCTATTAATTCTAAGAATTTTGGTATATACATATATATATGTCTATATCTATTTCGGTTATTTTATGCTGTTACAAACATCCGTTAGGTGAACAAATTTATAATACCCTGGACATCAGTACGCTTGGGTATAATAAAATTGTTTGAATTAGTTGTTCATATGTGATGTAACAGCATGTTATGATATTTTTAAGACTACATTAAAGGATATATGCATGAGTCATATCCCAATCCTTAGCTCTAAACCCGGTAAGCGTCCGTGGATTACGAAAGAACTAAAACGTCTAAGAAATTTGAGGAATAAGTTATACAAAAAGCAAAAACATTCTAGTGATGTACAGTTGCGTGAGCGTTACGTGTTTTATAGAGCTGAATTTAACAGGCTCAACAAATCTCTGTATCGTAATTATATTTCCAAAGTAGAAAGTAATATCAAATGTAACCCAAAGTTCTTCTGGAGTTACGTAAAATCAAAAAGAAACTGCTCAAGCATTCCGGCATCGGTACAGCTCAACGGAGTATCAGCGAACTCCTTCTCTGAAGCTGTTAATCTCTTCGCTGATTACTTTTCTTCTAATTTTTGCTCTGGTAACTTAGATACTGATTTTGTTCTGGAAGATAGTTTTTCTAATCTGGATAATCCTAACAATTTAGGAAAATTAAGCTTAACAGATGAGGATGTTGCCAACGGTATTAATCAGCTTAAGTCTTCGTCAAACACTGATGTGGATGGCATTTCGGTTATTTTATTTAAATGTTGTCCCGCACTGATTACGCCTTTGAGATATATCTTTAACAGCTCGCTATCTGCTGGTATTTTTCTAGATGACTGGAAACTTACGTTTATCACTCCTATCCTTAAATGTGGAAGCAAAAACGATATTAAAAATTATAGACCTATCTCCAAACTTACTTCTGTCTCTAAACTGTTTGAGTGCATAGTTAAGGATAAAATATACTATGCTGTTAAACATTTGTTATGCGCTAATCAGCATGGTTTCATTCCGGGTAGATCTACGTTAACAAATTTAGCAACTTTTACGGAGGATTGTTTCGAAACCTTTCAAAAGGGATTCCAAGTCGATGCAATTTATACAGATTTCTCCAAGGCTTTTGATAGAGTATCTCATCGCATACTGATAACTAAACTTGCAGGTTTTGGTTTTCATTCTGAGCTTTTGAAGTGGATTACTTCTTATTTGAATAATAGACGTTGTGCTGTTCGAGTTGATAATGTCTCGTCTTATTTTTTTGTTGCTTCTTCTGGTGTTCCTCAAGGTAGTATCTTAGGACCGTTATTGTTTGTCCTTTTCATAAATGATGTCTCCACCTGTTTTAATAATTGTAATTTCCTCATTTATGCAGATGATCTGAAAATTTATCATGAAATTAAGTGTCTGGAAGATTCGTTAATTCTCCAGTCTGAGCTTGAAAATTTATATCGCTGGTGTGTGCGAAATAATTTGTCACTAAATGCTAGTAAATGTCACTACACCACCTATTCAAAACTAGTAAACAATATTCCTACTTCCTATTCCATCTTAAATGTTCCGCTTAACTCAATCAGTGAATTTAAAGACTTGGGAGTATATTTTGATTCCAAGCTCAATTTTACGGCTCACATAAATTTCATTGTTCCTAAATCATTTGCTATGTTGGCCTTTATTCGTCGTAATTGCTCTTCTTTTTCAGATCCGTACAAACTCAAACTGTTGTACTCAACTCTGGTGCGGTCGAGATTGGATTATGCAGCATTTATCTGGCGCCCCTTTCATGCTATCTATGTTAATAGAATAGAGTCTGTTCAAAAGTCTTTTTTATGCATTGCTCTGCGTTCGTTGAGATTTGAGGATCCTATCCCATCTTATCGTTCTCGATGTTTATTGATTAATTTAATGTCGTTGGAGTCCAGGCATACTCTTTTATCGCTGTGCTTTGTTTTTGATATCATTGCAGGTGGCATCGATTGCCCGTACCTTCTAATGAAAATTTGTTTCAATGTTCCGGCACGTATTCTGCGCTGCAATGAATTGTTTTTTGTGGGTGTTGCTAAAACTCTCTATGGGATGAATGCCCCTTTACGGAGGGCACTTTCTCAATTCAATGCTTATTCTTCTGTCTTAGACGTTGATTTTTCTTTTTCAAAATTTACTTTTAAAAGTGTGCTCTTAAAACTCTTGTCTTAGAGTCTCTCTTATCAATTATCAATTATTATTTTGACTTTATTATAATATAAAATTTATATCCATATTCATATCACATAGTCATTAAGCACTTGGTTTGTTGTTGATTAATAAATAAATAAATAAATAAATATTTCCATACTCTTTTAAGATAGATGTTGCTATGCTTTCCAAATTTTCTTCAAACCAAATGCGTAAATGCTTAAAAAAAATTCTCGAATCATTTCACAATTCTGTGCAATTCGCCAGCTGCTTTTTATTGAAATGAGATACTTTAAATAGCATTGTTTCATTAAAAAAAAACTAAAGACATAATTCACTTAATTGTTCAAGCCTACTAAAAATTATAACACTAATGCACTGCTGATAGGTGATAGCCCACTGCACGCACACACACCCACCCACCGCCACAAGGGTCGCCTGTACATTGTTCGCATAATTAGCGGTACAAAAAAAATGCACGTACACTTTGCCCGTTTAACTGTAACTTGTATCGATTACAAGATATTTAGTGTCGCATTAACAGCAAATGAAACAAAAACATTAGTACATTATTATTTTTTTTTTAACTTGTAATCATTAAGTCATAATTAGCATAAATTATTCAAATTTATTGCGGCATCAAAAAGTTAAATGGCATAATAAAATTCAAGGAAAACATATTTACATTACAAAAAAAAAAAATTTTTAAATATGCGGGAGTAGCGGTGTGTGCGCAAGTACATATACTTATGTGCATACCTACATATATATGCGTATATATATTTATATATATATTCTTGTGTGCTGCTGTGTCTGCTTAAGTAAAAAATCTAAATAGAAGTTGAAGTAAATTTTCACTTGAAGTGCGAATGATGGCTATATTAACGCTTTTTTAATTGCATTTAAATTGTCTGTCGCAATAGAGATTATAAGCGATTATTTGCACGAATACATATGTAAACAAATACATACACAAACAAATATGCACATGTACTTGGAAATATGAAAAGCATATATTCTAATTTAGAATGCAGTTGTCGGTAAATTGCTCTAGGCCAAACTAAAAATGCCTTTAAAATTTAAAGTGTAGGAAATTGTAGTCGCTTTTCTCGTCTCTAAAACGTTATATTTAAATTTAAGAGAATGAACAGTCGCTCAGCCGCTTTTCCCTTTGACATATCAACTCATGTTACTTTTCACTTTTGACAAGCAGTGTTAATTTTAACGCTTTCTTCATCCACCATTATTTCTATGCAATTTGTGTATGTATGAGAAATAGTGAAAAAGAAAAAGTGACAAAATTAAATCAACTCTTTTGCCGTGCATCCTTTTCCAAACCATTTAACTTGTCTCAGTGAAAGTGGAAAGCAAATGAAGGTTGGTCATTGTAAGCTAAGCTACTAAAAATCCTTTTACTTTTTGCATAAAAGTGAAATGTGCGCCCTCTTATGACGAGTTTCGTAAATATTGAGTAATTGTTGGTAAAAAGCTCAAAAGCATCAGCAAATGGTTGCTGTAGAAACTGTTGTGTTGAGTTTCTTTTGTAGAGGAAATATTTGTATGTACCTACATATGTAGGTTATTTCGACACAAAAATTTTAAGCTTGTTCAGAGGGTGACGCATGCTGCCCGAAACGAGTTATTTTTCGCAACATTCGCGCAAATGAGAGTGATTTTGAGAGAGCAGCTTATGTTTCTCATTTGCACAAAAACGTACGGAGAGTAGTAGTGTTGCCAAAAACTTGTTATTAAACACCTATAAAGGGATGAGAATATCTTAAAAATATATAAAACATTTATGTGCAACTTGAAAAAGAATCTAGCTAGTGAGTTAGACTTGGTAGTAATTAGGAGTAGGATTAGTAAAAGTAGTTATATAAGTTTGTAAAAATAGTGGTAGTAATTAGTAATAGCATTAGTAAATATAGTAGTAGAAATGAGTAAAAGTAGTGGTAGAAATTAATAAAGCAATTATGCCGCTAAAGAAGTTTTACTTTTATAAATGGTTATAATAAATAAATTGTCATACCATTCAAATAGTTTAAGTTATGCTTATGCCATAATATTTTTCTATAAAGTAAAATTTTGTTAAAAGAAAACCTGAGGCAAATTTCAACAACAAACCTGCTATTCATTTAGGCTATCAGACATATCATAATAATCTGAACTCTTTCCGGCAAATTTGAATTTCTTGATTCGCGGCAATTAGTGCAAAATGGTTAGGTACTGCTTTTGAAAAAAAAAAAATATAAATATATTTTAACAAGTAAAAACAGCGCTGTCTTCGGCTATGCCGAAGGCTTCATACCTTTCATGAATGGAAGAATAGTAAAAAACGTGTTATTGTATTACAATTTCGTATTACCTATAGTTAAAAGCGAAAATTTCCTTCAAATCAATAAAAATAATTCTAGTAAAGGCATTGTTATAAATTATTTAATGCTTTTCCTTATGTAATTAAAAAGAACTATGTTTTAAGAAGGGAATGGTTTTTGAATATTTTTAATATCGTATCGACGCTTGATATTTAACATTTAAAAAATACAAATAATTAAGTATTAATATGTAAGACCTACATATGTCGGTCTTTGAAAACAGTTATCAGATCCGTAAATAGTTCCCAAACGTTTAACGCTATGATTCATGTGATATTGCGCTGAGCTTATTACTTTTCGCAATAAATATTTGTCCTGAATTTATCTTGCCGATTTACACTGTGAACTCCGATCTTGATGAATACTAATATATAGCTAATAATGGTTGATGTTTGTGCAAAATTTCAAGCCTTTAGCTGTTTAAATGGAGGAGTTATGGTGCAAAATGCAATATCTGAACAATCGGTTGTATGGGAGCTATATGTTATATTTCTCCGATCTTCATGATTTTCAATACTGATACGTAGCTAATAATGGCTGATATTTCTGCAAAATTTCAAGCCTTTAGCTGTTTAAATGGAGGAGTTATGGTGCAAAATGCAATATCTGAACAATCGGTTGTATGGGAGCTATATGTTATATTTCTCCGATCTTCATGATTTTCAATACTGATACGTAGCTAATAATGGCTGATATTTCTGCAAAATTTCAAGCCTTTAGCTGCTTAAATGGAGGAGTTATGGCGCAAAATTCAATATCTGAATAATCGGTTGTATTATATGTTATAGTCACCCGATCTGGCCGATTCCGACAAATGTTTAATCATTTGTACAACGACACCTGCTCACCAAATTTCATCAAAATAGCTCTAAAATTGAGGGACTAGTTTGCGTTCAAACAGACGGACAGACGGACAGACGGACAGACAGACGGACATGGCTAAATCGACTCAGCTCATCGTCCTGATCATTTAGGTATACTTTTTGATGGGTCTATCTCTTCTCCTTCTGGCACTTACAAACATCGGACCAAACTTAATATACCATTTCATTCTCATGAAAGGTATAAAAAGCGGGCAAGTGCAACGCCAGCCACTATAAAGCAATTAGGTATATCCTCGAAACTTCTATGTCAAATTCTACCCAAGTTAGTGCATGCTTTGAACGTAATTTCGAAAATTACAGAAATCGGACAAAAACCCACAAAAGCCCACTTCTCATTTGCTCAAATTTGATATACAAGATTGGGTTTGAGAATGGAATGCATAGAATCAAAAATGTTGGTATTGGGCATGGTCTTAGAGCAAATAGATATATCTTCAAAAATATTTGTATCAAATTATATCAACTTTCGTATACATCTTGACTTTTTAGGCAGAAAGCATAATTTCTAATAGTATCAAAATCGAACGATTACTACACGCACTTCTCATAGAACGATAATTTACAACAAAAAAAAATTAATATTCCATATTCCACTAATCAAAATTTTTTTTAAATAACTGTGATAGGTTAATATCATAGTAATTTCATTTTGTTTTTATGTTTATCAATAAAACTCGTTACAGTTCTAAAAACGATGTTGTATTAGCATACGCGGCTCGCCTAGCTGTACCACCAACGCCTATTTTTTTTTTAGATATTGAATAGGTATTGTGTTACAGGGGTTTGGGGTTTATAATATGCTTTACAATTTGATCTAAAAGAAATATGTATATATCGAATATAATATATCTACTAATATCTAGAAGTTTCGTCTTAAAATGGGACGTGAGTTTACCTTTTTCCCAACAAATAAGATAAAGCCTGATTTATAAGACGTATATACCAAATATTGTTCATCTGCATCCAAATGATACTCAGTTGGTTCTATGATACATATGTACATATGTACAATTGTACCCAAACTTGCGCTGGGTCTTTTCTTTTCTTGTTCCATTTTAAATTTCCTATCTAGTGAAATTTTTTATTGCATCTTTTTGCGAATTAAATTATGGTATTTCAATAAAAATTTATTGGTCATGCATTTGCTTAGTAAATATTATAAATTAATATAATATCAATAAACATTTTTTTGGAGATCAATGCAATTTTTCGTTACATGCGAAAAGGTTACTCATACGCCCCGACAATCGGGTGTCTAAAAAACCAACAATCACCCTTGCGACCTAAACGGAGTAAACTAAAGCTAAACAAGTAGCATAAAACTGCTTTTACATTAAATCGACCAGTATATTTGATGATATTGATATTATTTCAATTAGTAGATATATTTGAGCTAAACAAATAATAATACTAATTTGCCGCTTTCACCATATAGCTCGATATCTTTCACATATATTGAACTTCTCGTACAATTTGTAGTATGCGTGTTAATGTTGTAACAGAAATTTTGGAACGTGCAGGTTAACGCCAACTCCAGAAGTTTTTTCATCACACAAATACACTTGGAGGTTTGCCATTGACTGCCAAGGTGAGACCGCTATTAGAAAAAAATTGTCTATAATATTTGATGTTACTTGATTTAAATAAAGTGCGCACACGTTACACTTTAACTACGGCGGCTGAAACTAAACTCTCTTGAAAACTTATTGTATAATACAAAGTGAAACTTTTTAGGCGCCAAATCTCTAATAATAGTACATTTTTTAAAGCTGATATTTTTACATGGTTATAAAATTATAAAAAATAATATTTTTGTAAATACTTACTTCATAGAAAAAATCTAACCACACCGTTACCAAAGATATGTGTATAAACTTATAGTGCGTGGTCTGAAGTTTTGCACAAGTTGTAAGGATTTAGGATTTTTTAACATGCTTACGATAATATCTGGTGCAGGATTGGCATCAGAGAATAAAACAACTGGTATTTTGCTCGCTTTCGCTTTTGCCACTTTATTTGTTGATTTTTTGCTACTTCTTTGCTGAGCAAAACATTTTTATATTTATTTTTCTTGGTTGCGAAGAGAGCACTAAAAATGAGAATTTGCATACCTTCACCATTTCACTAACTTAATATTTTAGCTGATTTTATCATACCAATTAAATTTGATCATCTCCAAACAATATTGGATTCTAATTTGATTCAATCGAGTTTGGTATTGTAACGCGAGCTAACAAATTTTTGACATAAGAAACGAATTGGCGTGTAGGCTACTTTTTGGGCGGTATTTCAGCGGGGGATGCAGATAACCAAATAACACAACTGTTACCTTTTGCCTCTGTTACTTTTTATTAGCTTTGATCACCACGGTTGTCACAAAAATTATACAATATTTCTATTTTAAATGACTTCAAATAATAGAGAACAATTAAATACTATAAGTTTTTATTTTCAGAAGCAAAAAGTTTATTAAAGCAATTCATGAACATTTACTTATGGTTTTTAAAATGTAATCCATTTTTATCATTTCGAGCTTTTAAAATTCTTCAAATGGATTCTTTTATGGTAGTAAATAAATAACATATCTGTGTTTTTCTTTCGCTGCTGGCTAATGGGTGTAGAATGGAAGTAATGTAATAATTTCGTATATTTTTGGTCTTCCTCTTTTAGGTGAAAGATCCAAAACGTGAATGTTAAAATCATCTAAAGAAGGTATGTAATAATTGTATAAGGCTAATTTCTCAAGATCTCATCCATTAAGTTTGTTGTTATTGATTCTTCTAGTGATTTCGTTGAAATAAACTCCGACAGCGACATTCGTTTTATCGAAAATGTTTTTTTCTTCTTCAACACTTTCTAACGTACTACGCGCGCTTGTTTTAATTTTGTTCACTAGTTTTAATTGAAGCAAGAAGTATATATCGCACGCTTAGCTCTAGAGAGATAGAAGTCAAAAATCTCAAGTTTTGATTTATATGTGCAATCGAATTCTTTAATTCAATAGCTATTGACTAATATAACAAATCCAATAGTTGCTAAAATACTCGACCCTAGATGATGCTATAAAAACGGAAAACTTCTGTTCTCATTTTCGGAAAAATATATTTTTTTCGAGTTAGCTCTCTTTAAACCTACATAGGTATGGCATATGAGCTTTAGAGGTGGAAGGTATTCAAAGCTTTGTGAGCAGGACTATGTCAAAATTTAATTTAAAAGCTCTGTTGCTGGAAACATTTCGATTTAGTATTCATTAAGCTCTAAAAGTTCATTTGAAATAATGGGGGTTAGCTTGCCAGCTTACAGTTATTTTAAAGCTTTACCGTTGTGTGTGTAGCGACATTTTTTACCGATTGCGCACAAATTTTGAAAGTCTTTCTATAGATTTTGATTTTATTACAAAATCCTGATTATTTGGCTTTGTAGAAAAAATTTGGCAACTCGACAGAAGTAGTATTATCAAATTTCGACAGATCTCATTTTGGAATTGACTTTTTCTATACAGTCATTTCATTCGGTACATTTTTTAGTGAATTGCCTAAAACATTACCATAAAATTATAGCTGATTTTGAGCGGAGCTTGTTTATGATATGCTTCTAGTGTCGCTGAATAGAAATCTGAGATCAGTTTGGGCAGTTTTTTCATAACCTCAAAAAACCGGCTCAAAATAATATTTTTTGTTTTGATTTAATACACAAAGTCAATTTAGCAAAATTTTAAAACTTTACATTCTAATATATTCTAAAAGTTAAAAACAAGCTAACTAAAACTACGCCTAGCTGTGCTGTCATATAACGGTAATTTTGAAAAATCAAAAAAATGCCATATATAAGTAACCATTAAAGATAATTTTCGCAAGTTTAATATGTAGAATTAGGTTGCACAAGCAAATACTCGGAATAGCAAAATGTAAGTAATAGGCGTGGCACTACCTACTTTTAAAGCAAAATGGTAAACGTTAAAAACTATGCCACCAAACTTCACCAACTCAGACTACTCCTTACTTATTTTAGTTGGCTAGGTTATTATTGTGGTTATTGTTAGTTGTATATTTCAGATTAGGGTTAATTAGATTATGAATTCAACTGTGAGCTTTTCAAAGCTAGAGCATTGTTTATGCACCTTTATTGCGTACGGAAATTCCAATGTATTGGAATCCATTCTTTATAGCTAGAAATATTTTATAAGAGAAAGCAATAAAACATTATTTGGAAAATATCCCCATATTTAGAAATTATGTATAACTAATTTTCCTTTTTACAAAAATGACTACCAGATGCTGCTCTGAGGGTTTTCAGAATGTTTATAATTTTATAGTAAATATGAATTATAGCTGGTTTTTCATTTAACAAAAACCGCTGTTGCTGTGAAGCCGTTCACATTTTACGCTATTTTATAGTAAAATTTTTACAGCTATTTGTGCAACATTACCACATTATATGTAGTAGTCATTTTAGAACTAGAATTTAGTACTATCTGAAATTCGTTTTTTTTACTACGTCGAATTATATTTGTGGTTTTTTGTGGGAGATATAAACCAATTAAACCTAAGTGTGCGCCAAGCTCTTGTATGCCGATCGATAGATGTGCGTCCAAGTTTGTGTAGAATAGAGAATGAAGAGACAACAATTTGGAAATATTTCAATCCCATTAGAATTTAGCAGAAATGTTGCTTTCCCTCTAACTTTAGCGAAATTAGCGCTGACTTTTTCATTTAAGGGGGTCCTCTACTTTCAAGACCTTATTTAAAAAGTAAATGTTTTGACTTCAAAATTCTTGTATCGAATACAAAAAAAAACATATTGTCGACCTTAAAACGTCATCAACTAAATTGATTTTGAAACTGCATGGGTCTCGCTCAAGTAAAATTCTGGCCAGTTGGGTAATCTGTAATCAAAACTCCCATCCCGCTAAGAGAGGAATGGGAGGGGGTGGTGTTTGGGGCGAGGGACCGGTGATATTCTTCACGGACGGGTCGAAGCTGTACGGATAGGTTGGAGAGGTGTATACTGCAAGAAGCTCACTCTCAGCCAGAAATTTGGGCTTCCGAACTACTGTCGATTGGCTACTCACAAATGTAATCACCCTTAGATGGGCAAACTCTGATAGTCAGGCTGCAATCAAGGTCTTAAGGTATTTAATAGTATAAATATTGGACTTATGTGGTGGCCGGGCCGCAGCGATATTGCAGAGAACTGCTTGACTGATGAGCTCGCTGGGCAGGGCATCCTTGAAGTTATTTCTCCAAGCAGGAGAAGGTGGGGTTTCTCTGGGCGCCTATGGACTTCTATTGAGCAGATGGGCTCCATGTCCGTTGTTGGTAAAGTCAACCTTATTTAATAATGCATATATTGAATGAGCGATATAGGACATTTTATTCGAAATGGTCACCTTTTGCTTGCACACTAGCTCTCAAACTATTCGGCTACTGATCAATATCAACACAAACAGTTTCTATTGGTATTGAGGACCCTGCTCAAACTGAAGATTTTTTAGACTCTCCAAATTTCTGTGGGGCATTGCACAGGTCACGTTCTCCAACTCTGACCACAAACCGTAGTACGAAAACGGGAATATTGTTTTTAAGCCACTGCTGGGTAGTTTTGCATTTTATGCTGGAGCAGATTCTTGATCCATTACTCCAATCCATTACAGCAGCTGGGGTGGTTACCACCTCGAACCCTCTGAATAACATTTTTCGCGTCATTGGGAGCTTTCGGGTCGACTTTGTCGTTGTGGTTATTAAAAACTTCTTCAATAGTGAAAATTATCCCATTTGTAAAAAAAAATTATTTTATGACCGTTGACCCTGAAGAAGCCGCTTGCATCTGTTGAGCCTAATTTGCTACAGGCGCGTTGTCAGAAGATAACCAGTTGAACGACGGTACGCTTTCACGTCGGATGTGGAGTAAGACAAAATTTTCTGTTTTCTAAAGTGGATTTTTGCAAATGTGATCACGAATAGTTTTTATGGCTGAATTGGTTCGAACAACGTCAGGACGACGACTTCTCTTTCTGTCATGAACTGTAGAAGTTTGGGGGAAAACGATCAACAGTGCGGTAAACAAACCTTCTCGAAATATTAAGTTTTTTGAGAAGCTCTTACATTTCATTTGCGCTTTTTTCACACTTTTTTAAAGCAATCCCCAAACATTTAATTACATCGCAATGAACTCTTTTATATGCCTAAGTGAATTCTCCTTCAGAGTACTACCGCATCAACCCAACCTAACATAATCTATTCAACTATATCTGTACTCCGTTCGATCTCAACATAATGCAGTAATTAGGTTTAAAGAATTCCCCCAAATCCAGATAAGTAGAGTTGTATCAACTGAAAGTAAAAGAAAAGAGTAAAATTCGCTTTTCAATTCAACAACAACTTTAACAAATCAGATTATTTTCTCTCATTTCCTAAATCAGCTTGCTCATAACAAACAAAAAAATGTGCCCTCATTTAGTAGGCTATTAAATGAAAAACTCCGCAAATTAAAATGAATGTAAAAGTTCAAGCGTATTCACAGACCATTACCGGGAAGCAATAAATTTCCAATGAATGCTATATACACATACATACATGCAGACATATTCACACATACACATACGCACATACCTAGGTGTGTACTTTTCTCTGTAGACACAACTTTGACTCTGTACTATCTAATATTGAGGTAAACACATTGTAGAAGCAAATAAAAAATTTAAACGAAATTTATTGCTTGGTCTTCTATAAAAAAAAAACGCGCGAGTGTGTGTGTGTGAATATGTGTTAAAGTCAATAACACGTGCGCTTATCACATGCATGTGTGTGTGTGTGTGCTAGTGAAGAGTATTGCAATAGTCGCCACCGGCGAAGGAAACTAAATGCCTATAAATATGCGTCACCTCGCCACGCTCGCCAGCAATCACATACAACTTTTTTAAACTAAACATAAGTATGTAGATATGTATGTATGTGTGTAGATATTCTGACAGTTGCATACAAACTTGCACAACACCCTCGGTTAGATAAATGTGCAGCAAAAATCGAAACAATAACAATTTGTAGCAGCAATGACACACCGAACGGGTAGACGATGTTGAGTAGTGGCGCGCAACACCGGTGGCAGCAACGCAACTAACTACCGGTTGATGTATGTGTATGTACATATATCTATGTATGTATACATATGTGGGTACGATAACCCTGTCCGAAAAAAAACAGAGAATCTAAAAAATTTACCATATTAAAAATTGGTTGGAAGTCAACTGCTTTGAAAACAAGTGCATGCTAAATTAATTATGCTGATCGAACTTGCATCAAGTAAAGCTATATGTTTTATTAAAATTTTTCTGCGGTAAAATATATTTTCAAAAATTATATATATTTCTTATATGTATGTATACTTATATAAAAATCTCGTATCACGGTGTTTGTGGTTGAACTCCTCCAAAACCGAGTTTTATAAAATAAAAAAATTTCGTAAGGTATATTTTTTGCTTTGTGATGGTTGCAACCTATTCTAAAAGTCAACCTGATTTAAGTAATACACAAATGATATTAATTATTTGGTTGTCAAGTGGTTCGTCTCAGAAATAAGGCAGTTTTATAAGGGTTGTCATCTGTGCGAAAGTCGAACTTAATTAAATTATACACAAGTTTTATGTTATACTCAAATACGGGTGTTCAATGGTTCGTTTCGGCAAGGTTCATATATATATTTTGGAGAGGGATGCCACCTGTTTAAAACGTCAAATTTTATTATCACCCCTATTGCGAGTGTCGACTGACAATAGAATAGACATTTGTCGATCGAGTCGATTATAATTGAATTTTGTATTGTGTAACTTGATCGACAAAAATTTGCTCTATTGTGAATGGTGAACTGAATTGACGGCTGTTTGGGTATTTATTTACATTTGTCAACTATTTCATTTACTTGCTATCTGCTCAAAGCGATATTGTAAACTTAATATTTTTGTGGTAATAAATAAATAAATGGATACTGTGGAGCTATGGTTAAGTGACGATAGTGAAGATGAAAGTAAAAGTTTATCGGAGTTGGCGAAATTGAGAAGGAGGTTGGGAGATTCGTCTAACCCACTTGGAGTGGGAGTTGGAGGACCAAATGTATGCCGTTTGCATATTTTGCTTTAGGAATTTTACTAAACGCATCTTTGCAGGTTTTTGAAGAATTTTCGTTGCCAAAAGTTGCATTCATGTACCTTCTTACACTGCTGGAAAGCAAATTACAAGCAGGAGTGAGAAATACATCAATTCCCACCATTCTCAATTGAGCGTGGGAAATGAGAGCAATATCGCGCTTGGCCAATCTAGTGTTTCTTTAGTATTGACTAAAGTGAAGAGAAAAAACGCGAAAATTTACTTTTTTGAGAAAAGTGGAATACCGGGCGTAGTAGGTTGCATTGACGGGACAAATCTTAAATACGTTGCCTCCAAAAAGGAGCTTCAACATCTGTCCTTCAACTGAAAAGGATATTATGGTTTAAATACTTATACTTTTTAAATCCGTCCACACCTACATAAATTATACATTTTTCATTCATTAGTAATTATTTACCTTTAACCACTTTTCCCATGAACGCAGTGGTGGTCCCAAGCTATTAAGTTCAACTGCAATTGTTTCCCATTTTGGTTTTGCCCGACTATATGCTGATTCTCCTGCATAAGTTCAACCAACCGCGCTAACTGCCTTTTATTGCTCACAAATTTTGATATGTATGTAATTTATCTTTATTATATATTTTTTTAATTAATAACTTACTTTTTATCCATAATTGTAAATTTTCTCACTAAACTCGAACTTGAACGACTAGAAATTGACAGTAGATTGATTATCGATCAAAAACTATTCAAAGTCGCTAGTTGAGCGACTAATCGACACTCACAATAGCGCCAGCGATCGAAAATCGCTCAGTAATCGTTTATCTACTGTCAGTCGACACTCGCAATAGGGGTGTATGTCATACACAAGTATATAAAATATTAAATTATGAGTTTCAAAAGATTTATTTCGGAATTTAATTAAATTACACATGAGCTATATGAGTTTTAAAAATATGGGCGTCGAGCGGTTCATCTGGCTGATAAGAAGAAGCATACCTATATTTTGTAGAGGGCTGTCACCTGTTTAAATAGTCGAATTTTAGTAAATTGCACACATGTTAGATATATGAAGTAATATGATCGGGATGTCAAGGAGTCGTTTCAACAAGAAAGTACACGGCATACTTTTCGAAGGCTGCCACCTTTTTGAAAAGTCAAATTTAATGAAATTATACATAAGTTATATGAAATATGAAAATATGGGTGCCAAACTGTTCGATTCGCTGAGGAGAAAGCTTATAGCATATAGAGCGTTGCCACTTGTCAATTCAATTAAATTATTTACAATTAATGTGCAAATAATGGGTGTCAAACGTTTCGTCTCGGCAAGAAGTTTCATATGTTCATGTATTCAATTGAGAGGGTTGCCACCTGTTTCAAAAGTAAAATTAAATTAAATTTTGCCCAAGCAGGAAAGTGAGAAAATTGAAATGCGTTTCTTTGTATATGAAAAGAGCAATTAATAAACAAATATGGGCGGAGCAACGCCTGTGGCATTTTCTGGGCCCAGATCAAATGCATAGGACAAAGAAAGTTCCCAGGGCCGGAATATCTCTATTGATTAAAATCCTGAAATTAAACTGTTATTTTTAATTTGGGTTTTAAAAGTATTTTTTTAAGAATTACTGCCCTTGTTTTTAAGTTTTATATTAAATTGAAAAATTTCAAAAAAAATTTTAAAAATTAAAAAAAAATGTTTACAACTAAAATTAAAAAAAAAAAAAATTTTCAACAGCTGTAAACCAGCGTATTTTTAACCAATTGATTGTCTTTCGAACAGTCCCTGATACAGTCCCTGATACCCTGAAAAACACAAAATTACCGTCATCTCACAACCTACCCGTACAAAAATATTTTAAAAATGTGTGTTGTGCTCAGAAGGTACATATTAAACCTCCACTATATCTGCATTTTTCGAAATTGTTTGCATGTAAAGCAGCGTAATTGAACAAGAATCGACATATTAATCGAAAATTGATGCTTGAAATTGAATTTGAAACGTATTTTTGTATAAACGAAAAATAAAAATTGTATACTGACTATAAAGTAGACTGCACATTTTTTTTAATAATTGGAAACGGATAGCTTTAACAGTAGTTGGTGGTTATACTAATGTTAAAACACTTATAAAAACAAAGTTTCTAATGGTTAAAATTAAAAACATTTTATTGCTGCTGAAAAAAAGAACAATTTTGATGTTCTTTCTATCAAATATATTTAAAAGTAGTTGAAATCAAATGCAGAGTCAGAAAACCGGCTTGATCCCAAGACATCGGCATATTAATAAAGATAGTTGCTTGCAAGAAAAAAAGAAATACCACTAGTGGTTAGTAAAAAAGTACTTGTTAAATTGCTTTCAATTCTTTCCGACAGGGACGGTATTCGATGTCAACACAAAAACAGTAAGACACCATGTCACACACAGATATGTAGATAGGGAGCTCTCACAGGAAATATCGCATTACTTACTCAGTCGATGAGAGGAGTGCTGGCAAAACAGTCTGGGGTTTTGCCATTTTATTATTGTTGTAATGCCTTGAAAGGTTGCAAATCGAAATCAAATTGTCATTGTTACCAACAACCAACCAACACAAATGCTTCTGGCGACCCACACGATCGTACAAGCAAAGGAGTGTCATTGATAAGTGTGCTGCATTCCGAAAGGCTGTCGGACAAAATGGCAACGTATCACACGATAGCATTTCAACACATATTCAAAAAGCACACATACATACTACATGCATTTATAGACGTATGTATGTGTGTATGTCTGTGTTTAAACATACTTGGTTAGTGCTATAAATTTCTATTAAATATCTATGCAACCACATTCTTCAGTTTGACTTGCAGGCAAATGGGAGAAATATCGGACTATATGGGTATATTGTAAGAAATGAATGTATGTACAAAATGTGTGTGTATGTATGCGAGCGTACTGATTATCTTTGAATGGTATTCAATAAGCGCTGCTTGGCTATGCAAATAAATGTGTATGAACAAATTATATATTATTTTTGAGTATCTACATTGGCTCACAAAAGTATTTTGTATATGAAGAAAATAAAACAAACGATCTTATTTTTGCTTTTTTCAGATTAATTGATAAATTATGTATTAAATTAAATAACATATCAACTCATAATTTCGCTGGGACTTCATTAGCACAAAAACTAAAAAATAAAGGTACACTGGAAAATAATGAAGATAACTCGGAATTTGCAACTCACAAAAGTATTTTGCATTTGACTGAAAGTGATATATAAATAAATGTAAAAACTATCTAATATTTCGTATGATAACCGCTATTTTGAGATACAGCTTCCAAGCGTTTTGGCATTGATTCTACCGACTTTCGGCAAAATTCAATTGGTATTTTTTCCCATCCCCTTTGCAAAACCTCTTTGAGACAATTTTTTTATGAAATTTTGGGTTCACGCACTCCATCTTCAAAGTATGCCCAAAGGTTTTCTTTAGGGTTTATGTTAGGGCTTTGAGGGGGTGTTGGAAAATGTTTTGCATTGAAAACTAACCACATTTTAACGCCGTGAGCCATGTGTTTCGGGTCTTTGTCATGCTGAAACAAAAACCCGTTTCTTGCCAACTCCATTTTTTCTGCACTGGAGTGCAAATATTTGTCCAACTCCCACACCATCAACGAACTTTCGCCGTGTTTGCCAGTTGCTTTGAAGTTTTCTACATGCAGCTCTTCAATTGGCTTCCGCCAAACCATAAGAGTTTCATCCGATCCAAAAATATTATTTTTGCTTTCGTCGCTAAATATTACAATTTTCTAAAACCCGAAACTTTTATTTTTGTAGATGTTGGCGAATAAAAGTCGATTTGCTTTATTAATATTTAAAATAAGTCGCTTCCTTCGAGCCACGAAACCATGAATATTATTCGTCCTGATCACTCTGCGCACTGTCTCATCGGAAACTTGGGTGTTTAGATCTGCTTTAAGCTTGTTGTTAAGCTTTGGTGTAGATAAATGTGGATTTTCGTGGTTGGATTTAAGTATTTTGCGTTCCTCTCTCACAGTTAGCATCTTTGGTCGCCCACAACGGGTTAAATTTTCAATACCGCCCCGCATCTTACACCGTTTTACTATTTTTCCATCGTTTGACGACATCGCTTACCATATCGCAAATGTATTTTGTAGATTTTCTTTCATTGTAAAGTTACAAAATTATTTATTTTTCCCGATATTGTGATTTCTTTACATTTTAAAAAATGAAAGAAATACGCCCTGTAACCATAAATTCAACTGAAATTAAAAGAAGTAAATAAATAATTTTAAATAAAAGCAAAATACTTTTGCGAGTTACAAATTCTGAATTATTTACAATCACCTTGTTCAGTTTTCGGTACTGGCGAACAATGTCTTCTAAAATGTAATACTAGTTATCGATCAGAAACATTGTACAATTTTGTTAAAGGGTTCCCTGCAAGAAATGTACTGGTAATATTGCACGTCATTTTACCTGGAGCTATGACTGCAACTTTCCCTACATTACTGGTCAAATTCGTTAAAGAATGGGGACATGTTTTGACGCTTATTTCCGTATGTCAGTTTGTGTGAAAATTTTCACAAGTATTGTGTTTGGATTTGTAGAGTTGAACAACTTTGCATATGTGTTAGAGAGTCGATTATCGAATTTTTGACAGGGAATCTCACGCGCACACTTACAAACTTCTTGTTCGTACTGTCAAAAAATGTCTCTAAGTTTGAGCAGTGATACAGGAGTATTCTAAAAACCTGTATGTTAGAGCGAGCCAATTAGATGTACGGGAACTTGGATGAAAAGAGTGAGTTCGCTTTGAAGGTAAGCATTTGTTTTTATAATTTTATTTGATTAAAAATTTAAATTTGTATTTTATGTTTCCAGAATAGTTACGACTTAATACCAATTTAAATGTATGTTTATCGAATAAACTAAATTGATATTTATGCCATTGCAGATTTGCGGACAACCACACACCACAAATTCCAGGAACCATCATAACATCTGTAGCAGCTGTTTTTCAGTTAGTATATCTATTACTAAAAGTCAAATAAAGTAAGAGCAAGATAGAGCGTTAAACCTTTTTGAACAAGCACTGAAAATTGGCCCTTCTTGTCTGTTGACAAGAAAAAATGATTTTGTTAAAAAATATTTTAATTAATATTATTTAAAATAAAAAGTAATTTGAATATTTTTTTTTTTTTATTATAAAATCGCTAAATTGGATAAATCTTGTCTCATAAATTTTGTAACTTTTCCAAGTAAGCTAATCTTACTTTGTCTTTTAACTTATATAAATTTCACCACATTATTTTGTTTTGGAGATTTGTAGTGCTCAAGAGATAATTGGGGGCATTTAAATTACTTTTCATATGTGAAGTAGAAATTTTTATTAATATTATAATTTTTAATGCAAAAATTATTTACTATTTGTAGAAATATTGGTTGGTAATTTTTACAAAAATATAAATTTTTTTCTTCTCTGATATTCTAAAAATATATTAAAAAAGTTTAAAGAAAAATGCCAACCTGCAAAGCCTGGCAAGGGAATTTAGAGGAGATCACCTGTAGTTATTTTTGTATAGCGGAGCTTAAGCGGACTTTTTTCAAACTAACTTTGAAGTTAACATTTGTTTTTTAAGGCCCCTGCATAAATTTTTTTCTCGCACATAAAAAAATTGATATGTTATAATTTTAGTACAGTATCTCAAAATTTAAGTTAGTACAAAATATTTAAAAACTATCATAAATCTGTATTAGTATATAACACAATTTATATATATCCAATGAATGAATGAATGATGAAGAATCTCAGGGAAATTTAAAAAAATTATTTCAAAATGAAAAATTAGTTTTGACATGTTTGTCCTTACATATCCTTCGAAAATTTCATGACATTTATTTAAAAAAATTGTATTAGTTTCTCCTTTGAAAGAACAGCACAAATAGTACATGGTTTATATATAATATACAAACAATTAGCACAATCAAAACTAGTAAAGAATAGTAAACTTTAAATACGCGATGCATAATTTTGAAAACTTCAATGATTTTTCTTAACTTAAATATAAATTAAATAGTGAAGGGGTTATATACAAAGTTGGGGCTCAAAAAATCGAAAATATTTTTATTGCATATTCTAAAAGTACATACTTTATAGAATATCAGCGCGAAATTTCATCCAGATCGGATCACTAGATTCGAAATTACAGCCGTTCGCAGCGAACTGGACCCATCCATAATTAACTTAAAAAAAAACTTAAAACGCAATTATCTCGGAATGGCATTTTTTGAAAAGTACCGTTGCCGTTCACACGATAACTCAAAAACTTATAAACCGATTATCATAATTTTTTTTTATAATTATTCGTATTTACAATCTTGTGTACTTGAACGATCGTTTTTGAATCCGAAAATTTTCGATTTTTTGCAATAAATTTTTTTTTTTAATTTTTGAGCAACAAAAAAATTGACTTTTTGAAAACCATGCATTTTTTTCAGAAAAAAATTTTTTTTTTGGAAGTCGGTTCGTTCAAGTACACAAGAATACATTTCTCTTCAATAATTATAGTACCTTTTTGATTTCAGTTGAGCGGTTCGGCTTGGAGAGTGTGAACGGCAGGCTCTACAGAAAAAACACGCTTCGGGAGATGGGCTCTAACTCGGAAAATTTTAAATATTTTTTTGAAATTTAACTTGTTTTTTTTTCTTCAATAATACTACCAACAAACTGTCTTTCGCTTATTGAATAAAATTTGAAAAAAACCTTTAAAAAAAATCACGAACTTAGCTCACTTTTTCACCTCAACTTTGTATATAACCCCTTAATACCCGCGGCTTCGTCTACGTGGCTTACTACGTTTCCATATATGTCCATCCGAAAAATTTTGTAAAACTAAAAATGCAGCTACAATGAATTTAAAAACAATGTCCCATAGTCACAGTAAAGATGAAGTCGACTCTAAAGTTAAAAGCGAATTTTCGATACAAATTTCATAATTTCTGCCATAAAAAAAGCTGCAACTAACTCATGGGCAAACTTTTTCTCTAACTCAGGATATAAAGCATTTTTTATAATTTCACCTGGAGTATAATTTTGTAATATCATCAAATATATATTTCCTGAATCTATCGATTCATGTGCCAACTAACGGACTAAAATAATAGCCTATGTTCGTGCTCCATATCCATAGAATATACTGTCCAAATCTGGTTAAAATCCGTTCGTCGGTTTTTGAACCAACTTGTAACAAATAAAGTGGCTACGTTTATATACCTGAAGGTATATACATACTATACGAGTATATAGATATGCCTTTAAGGTACCACGCCCATTTTTCAACATTCAAACGAATTAGTTTAATTTTTGGTAGAAAATTCAGCGAATTTTCTTTATGATTTAATGAAATATCGAGCATTTTGATTTTTGCGATATAAGAGATGCGCATGGGGTTTCCGCAAATTTTATAATTTTCGAAATGGTGCTTACTAATTTAAAATGTAAAGTGTGTACCAAATTTGAAGAATTTGATTTCGATGGTGGCACTTAAAAGAATTTTTTTAACCCATTTAGAACTTTGCCCGACCCAGCATAGCATTCCAAGTTTTAGTAAATAATTATTTTTCCGGGAATAACGATATTTTTTTTTGATTTTTGTAAATTACCGTGATTTAAATGCAAATGATCTATAGTGGATGGTGCCACGCTTTTTTCTAAATAATTTTGATGTCATGTATTTTGTCTTGCAACCCCATCATGAATTTTAAATTTAAGGAAATTACTTTTAATAGTTAGTAAAAATATCTTGGATATTTGGAAATCAAAGTTACTGAAATCTCGCTTTATTTTGATCTTCATAAAACACCTTTATGTGGGCGTGGTTATTATCAAATTTCGCTCGTTTTCAAAACCAACATACTTTGGATTGGGGGCAATGTGTGCAATAAATTTGTTCATTTTATTGGATGAACAGATTGACAGACTGATGTATCTTTATCGAATTCAATTTTCATTCTGGCCATTTTAGTTATCAGACCCTGTGCATTATCAGACCCTGTGCATTAGTGCGCATCTGATAATTTACTTGCTTTTGCTAAGGCATTTAAGATCCTCCCATTGACAGCAGAATATTAAAATAGGACGCCATAAACAAAAATTCAGTATTGCAAAACTGAAGGAGTTCATGCGATGGTAAAGCATGTTTCACGGATAAGTTCAAGTTTTTTATATGAAAAAAACATTAATTTTGATCAAGAAACAAAAATAAAAGACTACCAACCTCATGTAGAATATGCCGCTAAAGCAAAATTACCAATATGCTCAAAGTGACGGACCGTGGGGTTGAAACCAACGATGTGTGTTAATATAACTGTGTTCCTGCTTTTCAGAGGAGCTATGCTATTTTGAATTTTATAGTATTATTTATTAATCGTAAGAGAATTGAATGATCTTCCAAATTCATGTTTTTGTATAATTTACAAAACGACATCCAAAGTGATATAGATACTTCCCCAGGCTCTAAAGGGCTGAAGTGGTTCACTGCTCTTGCACTCAATTGGAATTTTTCCACATCACCCTATGACCCTGAAATTTTTTTCACATGGTATTAAGCATCTTAGGCTCCTTGGTTTTCCGACAGGGTTAAAAATTTATGTGTATTCGAACGATTTTCCATCATCTCTCATCAAAGTTGATTTGGAAACAATCCGGTAACGGCGTTGTCCCGCCTTTAGTGTCATTTTTCGTTTCGAGAACGGATATATTCCAATATACTTACACATCAATTAAAATGTTCTCTATATCTTTTTTTTCTCCTTCCCCATGTTCAGTTTTGCCAAAAAAAAAGTGCACAAAAATAAAAATCAGCAGCGAACTAAAACACTTAATTAAATCGGCATTAGCTAATGCAAGCAAATATTGTATAGCACTTAGCGTTAATGCTCTCTCTTCAAATGTAAACAAGCAGACAAAGCAGATACATATGTACATGCACACCTAAACACCTTCTCAGTTACATTGAATCAAACAAACCTACAAATATTGTAATTATCCAAGGAGATATTAGATAATGCGATATAGCGCAATGGCTTCGTTTTGCAGGAGTTAGTTGCAATCGGGCGTAAATACAGGAGGTGGAGGGAAGTGTTGTGTGTTTGTTCTCGCATTCTACGCCCACAAAAGGTTTTGATTTGAATAACAATGGGCTGGTATAGATAAATGTAGAAAGGTATGTCCAAAAGGGAATCGAAGACCAGTGATCAAAAATTAAAATTTAAAATTGTATCCTCAAAAGTCGTTGCACTGTCAAGTCTTTCAATATTTTGTAAAAGTTAAGTAAGCAGTTGATTCCTTGCGATGTCAAAAATAGTTTTGATTACAAAAAAACAATGTAGGTAATTGCCACGTGAACAAAAAGTGAAATTAATTGATTTAAAGAAGAGTTCTCTAGGGTGTTCAGATTGCACTATAGGACAAATAATAAAAAAAAAATTTTGAGAAATTAGAAAGCGTTTGAAATATCAGTTTAAGCTAAATATAATGTTCAGAAATATGAAATAACATAGAGAATCTATTTTTTCGTTACATATTTTAATATCTCTTATATTGAGTTCTTTATATGCGAAAAACTTAAAATGCTCGATTTAAAAAGGACTTCGACCTAGTGTGCACAAAAACTGAATGCGATTGATAAAAGAATCTACAAAAAACAAAAGAAGGAATATCAGTTAACACAACACAATATATTCAATTTTCACAAAAAAAATTTGTCATTAGGCGCGACCGCACAGTGTACGACTTTCGAATTTTAGATAACAAAAGTCATAACTTGAAAATTTATGCATCTAAAATGACGGCACACCGTGCCCACAAACGACACCAAGTGTGCTTGTGCAACTATTTCTCTTAGATTTTCGAAATCCCAAAGAAATCGCTGAAAATAGTTACCTTTCGACAAATCTCAATTGTTTTCATGAATTTCCAGTAACCAACTATAGAATGTGTAAAGGTACTTGTGGAAATTTTTGTAAACCTAATAGCTTTTCTTGTCAAGGGATATGTATGTCGCTGTCAGCTGCTTTAAATTTAAAATGTAATCTCTTGTCGAAAGACCATACAAATGTGCTGATTTTACAAAACCATAATATTTCAAATTACTAAAATCAGGTTTACCGATTTTGCTACCTAACTTTAGCAGGGAGTACGAAAAATATATTAATAATAATAGGAATAATTTGGCGCTTACATCATAGCTTGATATTTGGCCGAACTGCTCCTACAATGTGTGGTGAGCGTCTTGATGTTGTAACAAAAATTGAGCAATTTAAAATTTTACGCCAGCTCCGAATGGCAAATGATTTTGTGGGAGATTTTTTCTAGGAAGAAACACTCTCGAATATTTTCCACTGCCCGCCGAGGGGTGGCCGCTATTAGACACAACTTTTCCTATAATTTTTGATGTTACTTGCCCCGACCAGTATTTGAACCTGGGACCCAGAAAAATTATAATTGCATTTTCGAAAACTGCTTGTTAATGTTGTGGATATTCTTATTACACTCCTTATTGTACCGGTCAGAATCAACGTGGTCATTGGAAATACTGTTACTATTATCAGAATTGGTTTTATCTGTATTTGTGTCGTTATCGATATGTACAACTAATTTCGTTTGCGTCGTCGATTTTATTGGCCTAAAGGCTCTTGTAGTCTTCCTAGTTTTTTAGACCATCGATAATTGTATCGCTATCAATTTTCAATTTTCAATTTTCAATTTATCGATATCGATATCTATATCGATATCAATATCATAAGAAATTAACCATTTATAACCCATTATTTAATATATAATAATATTATGATTATTTTAGTCATTGCTAGATTGACGATATCCTAATAACTATTCTGACCTGTGCTGTATTTTAAATCGGTTCACAAATTAAAAACGATGCCGTTTGATAGTTTGTGGTTTTTGTTTTATTAAATTTGATTGTCGTGATTTAATTTTTATTTTTATGATCAAATTTGATCGATATTATGTGGTTTTAATTTGTGCGATCAAAAATAATCTTTGTTTTTTGGAGATAAGAACATTAAGAGTGACAACGACAATCAAATGATATATGTTTTATCAAATATTTACGATATGAAAAATTTAAATTTTGGAATAAATAATTATTTTTATCGAAAAAATAAAAATGACAAAGCAACGACTACACAATGATTCACTTATTTTGACTACTGTTTCTATTAATTTCTACCAATTTCTACTACTATTTTTAATGATGCTATTACCAGATTTACTACTTTGAACTACTATTTTCGTAATGGTACTACTAATTACCACTACTATTTTTACTAACTTCTACCACAATTCTTACTAGTGCTGCTATTAAGTACTATTAATTTTACTAATTTCTACTACCATTTTTTTTTAATGTTACTATTATTTATTACAGATTCTACTACGATGTTCACTAATGCTATTTTTAAATACTACTAACTACTATTGCTATAAAGTGCTACTAACCAATATTACTACTACTACTTACTACAGACTACAACTCCCATATTCAACTCTTTATCTCTTTATGAAGTTGGCAAAGAAGCTCTATATCTGACTAAAAGCTTTAGGTGTATCGAAAAAATAAAAATGTAAAAAATAACCAGCAAGCATGTATAAAAAAATAAAAATAAAAACACAATGTAAATGAAAAATAAAAATGCAAAAATAACGAACGAAAAAATTAAATTCACAAAATAATGATAAAATCTGATACAAAAAATCGTAGAAAAAAAGTATAACAACTAAATCTTGATTTGTTTAATACAAATTATAACCGTTACGTTCTCTGATTTATATAAATGCTTATCAATTTGTATTTGTACTCGCTTCACGGTTACCGCAAAAATTTACTCTACGGAAATGAAAATTATATCAAACATATAGAAAACCACTAGTTGTACACCTGCTTTTTAGTAGTATAATGTTGCATATTTGTTGTTCCTGCAAGTGGCATAGATGTTCGTGATGAATTCGCTGAAATTATATGCGCTAATTGTGTTTAATTTTAACACCGCAATGAGCTCAACCTAATATGGCTTATTGTCTTGTTGTTGTTGTTGTTTATAAGCTTGTGCTCTTAAACCACTAAGCCAAGTACAATAACAACAAAGGTACCATTTTCACTATTAAGTTTCGAACAACCGGATGCCTAACACTCTTAACAATTGTCATTAGATGGAACAACGGTAATCAATGTATTCAAGCAGCCTAGCTAAATTTCCTTCTGCACAACTTACAACGATGATGTGGATGTGGCAGGTGGCAGGTGGCAGGTGGCAGTTGGAAGAGCAGTATAGTGTTGCAACAAATCTAATTGCACGTAACATCGTTTTGCGTACACGCCACCTTCAAGCACTAACCAACTAATTGAGATCTAATTACATAGAATCGCGAAAGTTGGCAAAACGCAAATTAGTGAAGCATCCTTCGGCAGCGCATCCTTCAACCCAACATCCTTTGGTGCGTCGTCGTCATTCATGCCAACTGTGTCGGCGCGACTGACAACAAAAGAGTTGGCAAACAATCGGCAAGCAACGATGTGGCGTTGAAAAGAATTAAAATTCGATTTATTAATTACAGGGAAACGCGCAGAAAATAGCGCTTGTAAAGTGAATAAGGAAAATTCGATTGCAATGAAATGCAAATGGGAATTAAATTGTGAGCGTAAAAACCGATAAAATATAGCAAATAGCGGCAGCGGAAAATGCGCACAGATGTCAAGTATGCTTAGCTTGGCAAGCTGTTTGTTATACTCTTAGCATCCTCCGCAATTGATAGCGGCAATCAACAGGCACTAAGCATCGAAATTAGTTTGAATTTTTAAATTGGATAGAGAAGTAAAAAAAAAACGACGAAATTCGGCAAATTTTCGTGGCAATAATTAGGCGCTAAATTGCAATATAAAGCAAGCGACCCCCAGGGTTTAATCAAGCAAAATTTCGCGAGTAAATCTCAATCTGAATTCTTCATTTTGTTACATGCATTTAATTTTTTTTTCTGCGTATAAATTTAACGCCCCATTTCGTTTGTTCGCTCGCATCGCATTATACTTTTACACTTTTTCGCACATTTATTTCTTTAGTGGCTTTTAATTTGCATATTTAATTGAAAATCAGGGAAATCCGCCATTGGGGAAGCCGCCGGAAAACGGAAATGCATAATTGTTGCACTGCGCATAGACAGCGGTTGGCGGGCGGTACTTCAATGTATGGCGCAAGCGACAACTAGGGCGCGACTGGCATTGAAGGCGCGTTGGTGGCGAACAAAAGCGCGCTTGTTGCAATCTTGGTAATTTGCATTGTGTTACACTTGATTAACGAGTGCACGCAACGCTGCTCACGCACACACGCTAGCACGGTTTAATTTGCTTACACAAACATATGCACTCACACACACATATGCGCGATTGTATTGACTCGCAGATACTTACTCTTCGAACATATTTTGTCATAATTTTTACCCAGTAGGAGATGGCGTTTGAATTTCACTCAAACTTGATACCGAAGCAATAAGCTGCCCCCCACTAAGGGAAATCAAACAAAAACCGCACCTACAGCTCCCACGAAGGGCAGAAACAAGATGGAAGAGATTGACTACTTGCAAACTTGCGAGGGAAATCTGGCCCACAAGACATGACAAATCAAGAACGACAGCCTCGATAACGGGACACCGCCAAGACCGGCATCCCATAAAACACTCGATGTCGAAGCTGCAATCTCGAGGACAGTAGAGAAATAGTTCTACACTTCCTCTGTGAGCGTCCTCGGTCATGGCTCGTAGTAGACAGCAGACACTAGGATTCTTCCTGGCGAGCGACCTGAATAATGTCTCTAGCTGAACAATGCACAACATCAGTAGATTCATCCGCAAATCTAAATGGTTTGAAAATTAGGAAACGCAACAGCAGAAAAACTGGGCTATAGGAGAATGAGCGTATCATAATGGCGCTCTAAGCACTAATTGGGTTCTTAGTTTTTCATAGACAATGATACAACCAACCCATAAATACACTTCGTATTCATAAGGAATATTATCAGATCCCTACTTCCTATTACGGAATAACTACCAGAGCTTCAGCTCTCTTTCTAGCTAGTGGAGTTTAGCTCCTCTTCCGGCGATGACAACTCCTACAGCAGTCACCCCAGGGGACTTTTTACACCTATTACACAATGCCCGCTGAAACTGTAGTCGTTATTTTAATGACCTGTCTTCCCAGATTGAGGAAAGTTTATTTCGTTTAGTCATCGATGGCCAAAGTGCCCTTGCAATTCGACAAGTGGGTTTCATTGTGTGACCTGTCATAACAAATTTCCTGTTCACAGTTACCCCGTATGTCACAAAGGCTGAGAACCCACTCAATATGTGTTGAAAATGACTCAGCCTCGGCACCATTCTGCAGCTACCCGTGATGTCAGCGATATTTTTGTGGAAATATTAATTTCATCAATGGGAAACATATCATACTGTAGCAGATGTGGCCATTGGAACTGCTATTTGCTCCGCCTGAAATAAACTGCAATAATAAGGTAGACGTAAGCTCAAAGTTAGGCCCAATTGTTTCGAAGAAAAACCCTCGCCACCAACTCTACCGTCAAGCTTGGATCCATCCATGTTCTGCTTTTTATAACCATCTCCTATTTCCTCTCGTATCTTTGAGGCAGCTGGACCATGAGTTTTGTTTCGGTCGAGAAGGTGCTCATTTTCTAATGGCGATTTTGTATGCAAATTTTTTAGCACATACATAGGTATATTGGAAGGAAATTTAGTACACATTAAGCGTCTTAGTAGCTATCGTTTTCATATCTTCGATAATTCACAGAGAGGCTATCCGCTGAACTCTCTCTACTTTCTTAATATTTACTCTTTTGGCCAGTGCATCCGACCAGACTACCGTACCATAGAGAATGATTCCTCTCACAAGTCTCATATATATGCATGCAACAATCTTGGGTCCTAGGCCCCACTTCTTCTCTATAGCCCTGAGTAAATAGACGTCATAGCTTCAAGGACGCTTCCTTTAACATTGGGCGCCTTGGTCAAGCCTTGATACTTGTCTTATTGCATCCTTCTCAACGTCACTTATCTAAAAATTCCAATTCTCATGAAGGACAATGTTTTCTAGTGAATATAATATGCTCCGATTTATTCGGGTTAACCCCAAAATCTCGACTGCTGCAAAAACGTTTGCATTTTTACCTGGCCTGACAGTGTACCTAGATGCATGGATGCTTAGCAGCTTATCGACAGTGTTATTCCACAGTAAAGGCGATAACACTCCTCTTTGACCTTTACCTCTAACTACGAACTTTTAATTTCCCTCTCCAGTAGGATGGTCGTGATGAACGCCGGCATGGTATCGTATAAGTCCAAACTGAGGAGCGAATAAATAACTGTCTCTAGACTGATGTTGCTAAATACACCTTCTATTTCTAGGAAAACGATTAAAGAGTATTATTTGTAGTGCAAAAATATTTCAACCTTACCTTTAATGGATTCATGTGGGCAGCACAGAGTTCCGCCTCCTGAAAACCTTTTATGCGAGTATTGACAAAAGTTATTGGAAGATATTTATATTTATGAAACCTTTGGGCTTGTTATTCGGAGCTTTTTCTGCCTTTGGGATAAAGACCTGGACCCATTTCCGTGGTACACAGGCGAGGTGCATAGTCCCCACCTACATATGTATATATTGTTTTCAGTATTGGTTTGGTTATATCCAGAGCATGTTGCAGGTTAGCAGGTAGGACACTGTCCCCCTTGGTAATTTGTATGGCAAGAAGCTTGGAATCTCTGTCTTAATATTCGCTTCAGAAATAACTTCAATGGAAGGAGCTCACTTTTCAACTATCACGGGTTTGTCTTTCACTGCCCTGGAACCGAGCCTCCCTGTGAAATGAGTTTATATGAAATATTTTAGGATTGCCTAGCTACTTCTCTTCTAGTTTCAAAATTTCTTAACTATATAGCTAGGCGCGGAAGGGTTTTAAGAGATGATTTTGCGTAAAGGGTATGACTCAGAGTTACTTCCTATCGAGTAGTAAGAGACTTCCTATGAGCTACGTTTAGCAACTCTAACTACCAATTGTTTATTTTGGTCTTACACTCCTTTCGATGGAATGGGTACGTTAAAATCATAATAATTTTTTATCTAATTCTTCTTTAGCAGCATAAAAGTGAATTTTTACATCGCGTAGCGACCACATGTTGATATCACGCAACAAACGAAGTGTTAATATCGCGTTCATACATGTGTATGTAGCTTGGTACCATTTGAGGACAAGTTCTGGACCATTTGGATACTATTATCAGATTAAATATATCTAGACCATTTTAGGACTATTCAGAAGTTCGGGACTAGTTCACTACTAAAACTACTACGGCCCCTACTTCTACTACTTGTACTAACTACTACTACTACTACTATTACCACTATTACTACTAGCTACTACCACTACAACTATTAATTACTAGTACTACTACTACTACTACTACTATCGTATGGGAGTATTTCATTCCAATTGTGCAAATCGAAGGAAAGAAGACGAGCTGTCAGAACACAGATATTTTGGCGGAGCTTTTAAATAGGAATTAGGTTGATAACTTGCCACACTTGAATTTTCCTGCCCACCACATCAAATGCCTCGAGTAGCTCGCCCAAAGCCCGGACTTAGACCCGATAGAGAAACTATGGGGTACTATCAAGAGGGCTGTTGCAGCGAGAAAGCCATAGAATAAGGCTTCTTTATGAGAAACTGGTACTACATCTACATCTTCTACATTAACCATCTTTCTCATTTAAGGCTATCCTTCGGTATCCTGTGCTAAAATTAACAAAATATTTTCTTTTTAAATTATCAAGATGCCAAATGCGTTTGACAAATAAACTATATGTTTTGCTGTTTGCTCAAAACTGTGAATAGCTCTGCACACTCAAACTTTAAGTTTTATCACAGAAGTTTGCAAAGAATAACGAAAGGCTTTTTACGTGATAAAAATTATGATAGGTTATCACTTATTTTTAGTTTGTAAAGTGAATTTGTTTTTATTTACAAATTTCATAAATGAACTGATATTTGCCGTCATTTGAAACAAGTATTGAATTTCCGATGTGGTGATAATTGTTGTGCCTTTCTGAACTAAGTTTATTTTTGATTTCAACGAAGTTCACCAAACTTACAATCCATATCCTCGAGGTTAAGATTAAACTCTCCCACAGTAAGCTTTTGCGGCAGTCACTTTCATCGTTCACGACTTCGTCGGAAGTGGGGGTTCTCAGTTGAATGAGTTCTCAACACATACTCTTAATTTTGCAATTCTGCAGCCTGCCTTCATAACGATCCAATATCTGTAAATGGTGGAGATAATTATTTTAGTTATCAGCAATCTCGGACAACATAATTTCATGCTCATTTTTGCGAGTATATTAAAAAGATATAAATACAAAGCAATAGTTTCTCAATTGTTACCTTCACGAAGGGCTTTTGCAACTAGTTGCCAAGAGAAACCTCTATTCGCGAAAATGTCGCCAACATTATAAATGATGATGATGCAAATGACTGCTTATTTTGAAATGTGTAAACACCTGTAAGCGAAATATTGGATTTTAACTTTGTGGTAAGCCATAAAGCAATTAACTTATCATCAACGACGTATAATAACCATAAAATTTGCTTGCATAGCCACTACTGAAGCCTTTGTTGATACATATGGGGATACAAGTGAAAACTCTTTATATATGTGTGTATGTATATGCCCATATATTGTCTATTTGTACGTGCATGCGAAGGTGTTTGTAAATGTCTTTAATATGTACACCCATTTCCATGGGTTTGGCTGTATGACGGAATGCAATATTTAAACAATGCCAGTTCTTTGGCATAAATTAAAATATTAATTAGTGTTAAGCATATAAGGAAAAGCATGTAATAAATATTTACACTTACATATGTATATAATATATTACCGCTAAGTGAATGTGAGACTAATAGAAGGATGTGTGTACAGCCGTATTTATTGGAGAATCAGTAGAATCCTGATATGTTGCATTGCGGGAGATTTTTATAGCAACTTACTTATAGATAGTAAGTATGTCCCCATATTTTAACCCTACTTTCAAACAAACCCGATTTCGTTGATAATGTGAAAAATTACACATTTAAGTAACAGTTTTCCATTTTCTTTTTTTTAATTATGTTTTAATTATTTCTCCAAAAAGAATTATTTCATAAATGACAAAAATTACCATATTTCTTTCCATTTATTTTATACGATCATATTCGATAACTAGCTCGCCTTTTCTGAAGAAATCGCATAGAAATTAATGGGAGGACAATTGCGTGGACTAGATTTATAAAAAAAAAACTCATATTCATGCCATTTTTATCGATTCTATATATATCTCAGTATATAATGAATGCATTTATACCAGATATATCTTTAATCATGCATTATATGAAAGCAAAACGTCAAATACCTCGTTTCAAGTTGCTAAAAATTCTGGATGATTTTTCATACGCTTTTTACAGATAGCGGAGCGAATAAACTGATGAATAATGTGCCTCTAATATTAACAATAATAATTTATGATAAATGCTATGAAACCCGAGACGAGTAGTTTGGGTACACTTTCTAAGATCCTTTAACTGATCGATTTATTTACTTGATTAGAAAGACTGGGAGATTTAAATATTTCGTTAAAAAAGTGGTTGTTACTGTTTTGTATTTGAACTAAATAGACATGACAAAAAGACACATTCCACATTTCATTTGATAACCTTTTGGAACTCAAAGCATCTAGTACCTTAATTAGAATTTTTAACGGAAAATTACTTTCCTAATTTTAAAGCCGGTTTTAGTTTCTTAAATTTTCGAGATCTACATTTCTAGTGCACACATAATATATGTCGAAGTCTATTATGCCAATCCCCACTTTTTAATAATTAATTAAATATTTAAGACTAAAAAAACTTCTCTGATTTAAAGAAAAACAGCTATCAAAATAAAGAAATGGGAACGAAATGGCTGTTAGGAACTATTTACCATTTTTATTTTATTAATTTTGAACAGGGACGGAAAGTACCAGTTATTTCTGAGAATTGTTATTAAAAAACTCAAATTGTTCAAAGGAATTGTTCTACAACCAAGAAATCGATCGAAATCGAAATTCATCGAGAATCAAATTTGAAAATAATTTCTTTTTTGCAATATTTTAATTTTTGCACTTTGAGACCAATAAGTTGTTAGACATAAAATTAAAAAACATATGTGTGTAAATATTTCTTGGTTCCCCAACAACTTATTTTCTGAAAAAAATTAAAAAGACTTTTATAAGTATCACTTAAAAAATTAAAGTCCGCGACTGATTAATATTGATGGCTTTTATAAATAAAAGTCTTTAATAACTCTTATTTTTGATTTATAAAATAAAAATTAGAAATAACCGTTATTTATGTTTTTTAAATTAAAAATGGAAAAATTACGCTTATAACTCTTATAATATAATAACTGTTATTTATAATTTTTAACTGTTCTTTATGATTTTTAGCTGTTATTTATGTTTTTTAAAATAAAAATCGAAAAATAAATGTTATTTAATGAGAAAGTAAATAAAAATCGCAAAACAATCGTTAAAGAGCGACTTTAATTATAAAAATTGTATCTATTACGGTCCCTGATTTTGAAGAAATCGTTGCTCTATCGGGAGAAAATATCACAGTTTAAAAAAATAATAAGATTCAAATAAAGAAAACTTTCTTACGCTCTTTTCTCTTTTATAAAGAAAATTGTAATGCGTCAAAGAATTGGTAGTTAGTAAATTAAGATCAATTTTACAAAATTAAAGTAAACTCTGCTTTGTATGCATGTTTTCTAAGAGTCAAACTTTCATGTTAAAATATTTCAGATTTAATTCTCGTATAATTATACAACGGTATGGCCCCTATAAAGTAATTTTGGATTGTCACTCCAGGTTAGGTTAATAAACAAATTAGTAAATTATGTGAAAATGTACATAGATTTGAATTAGTATTTCATACAAGCAATTAAATATTTGAGCTTTATAAAATTCGTAAGATTTCTTGCTATAACCCTACCTACTATTTGCATATACATATATATATATATGCATATAATATATAAAGCAATTAAACATTCATACCTGGTATGGAGTACAAAGGAAAGGAATGATCGCATTAATCAAATAAATTGATGGTCCTCTTGTTTGTTGAAATACGCAGGTAATCACGTTATCAGATAAGCAGAAACTAATTTACACATCAATGAATTGAATTTATTGTACCACATACCTACGTTTATTTATTGGTGGAATTGTTTCATTGCTGTTGATTCGATTATCGCCTTTAAGTTAAATTTCTATGTGTAATATGATGATACACCCTGTTGGAAATAGAACTACTTGAAAAGTAATTTAAAAATTACTTTTTCACCAACGACAAGTGATTGAAGTTCTTTATTTTTTCTTGTAAGCAACTAATTTTAATAACCAGGCGATGCCCTAGGCGAAAGTAGCGGCAGAATCGGTTTATTAATTTCTACTACAATATTTACGAATTTGAGCCACTAATGTTACTAATGCTACTACTAATTTCTACCACTATTGTTACTAATTTCTTCCACTATTTTTACTAGTTTCTGCCACTATTTTTATTAATGCTGCTACTAATTTCTGCTGATATTTTTATTAATTTTTACCAATATTGTTATCAATGCTACTACTAATTCCTGTTACTATTTTTATTAATTTCTACCACTATTTTTACTGATTTTTTCCGCAATTTTTTCTTATATCTACCACTGTTTTTGTTATGTTCTACCACAATTGCAATGCAACCACTAATTTATACCACTATTTTGATTCATTGCTACCTTTCATTTAACTAACATCTCCCAGAATTTTTACTAATTTCTACCACTATTTCTACTGATTTCTTCCACTAATTTTTACTAATTTCTACTTTTTCTACTACTATTTCTACCACTTTTGTGACTAATTTCTGCCACTAGTTTTATTAATGCTGCTACTAATTTCTAATGATATTTTTATTAATTTATACCACTATTGTTATCAATGCTACTACTAATTTCTGCTACTATTTTTGTTAATTTCTACCACTATTTTTACTAATCTACCACTATTTTTACTGGTTTTTTCCGCAATTTTTTCTTATATCTACCACTGTTTTTGTTATATTCTACCACAATTGCAATGCAACCACTAATTTGTACCACTATTTTGATTCATTGCTACCTCTCATTTAACTAACATCTCCCACAATTTTTACTAATTTCTACCACTATTTATACTGATTTCTTCCACTATTTTTTACTAATTTCTACTTTTTCTACTACTATTTCTACCACTATTTTTACTAGTGCTGCTACTAATTTCTGCCACTATTTTTATTAATTTCTATCACTATTTTTAGGCAGTTGTTCTCGACCAATTTCTTAAAATGGTTAATTTTTAGCCTTTCTGTTTTTTTCTGACATGGTATCGACAGTCAAAAATTTGTACTCTTACATATATGTAAGAATGTTACAAATGGCTGCTTCGCCTAAAGTCATAGTTTCTTGAATATTCTTCATGTTACATTTTATATACACGCTATATGTAATTGTCGTAGTTTTATTTGCTGGGTTACAAATTTAATATGCTATCTTTAGTTGCAATGAAATTGTGCATATTTTCATACATATATTTAACTGCATAACTACTTATGAAGTTATTTTAAAAGCCTAAGAATAAACATTGAATTTTAATATCAAAAAATTCGGAAGCTTACCCTTTTAAAGAAAAGGGTAGGAACTAAAAATCAAATGACCGTCTTGCGAAGCTCTGTGAAGTTATGTGAACATTTTTTTTAGATAATGAGAAGGGCGCTAAAATGTTTCAAAATCTTGGAACCTACACCAAATAAGTTTCGAATAATAATTCATCCAAATTTACTAACATTTTTTTATATAAAAATTAATACATTTTCATTTCATGGCTGCTCAAGAATATGCAGCTAATGTATTCACATGAGGTTTCCTTTTGATAGAAATTGTTTTGTTTTATTAAAAAGAAAATTTATTTTAGCCTTTCAATAGGGGGCAGCTCTATTCAGGAATATGTCGTGGCTAAAGAGTTCTCAATAACTTTTTGTTTGATGCTCACATTCCTGTATTTTACTTTAAAAAAATATTCTGTTTTTTTAATTTTTATTAGGCGGCAACCTTTTTCATGATCATATACAAAATTCAGTACGACTAAAAGTATTCTCTAAAATGTTGTCGCGTGACCAATACACCTACTCCAAGGACAGGTCATGACTGAGACAAGAGTCAAATCCCATTATGAGCTTGTGGTCGTCTCCGGGCTAATAAAGTTGAGCTACCGCCTGCTCGCGACTGAACAGTCGTAGAAGAGTAGGAAATTGCCTTCACACAACGGAGAATGAATAGGGGCACCTAGGCAGATGAAGTTATTTCACCACTCCTCTGGGTCGTCATTATCAACGACATCCTGAGGGAGTTGGAAAGGAGAACTGTTCGGTTATTGCCTATGCAAAAAAAATTCCTGGACACCCTGTTTGACCATACACAGGGATACCTCAACCTGATCGTGAAAGAAAGCTTGAATTCGTCTTATTTACTAGAAGGTATAGAGTGGACGATACCTGAGCTCCCTCAACCGGCGACGCTCCAGTTATGCTTTCCGACCGTGTTGTGGACTTGAGGAAGATGTTGCCGAGGTCCCATTGGATGAAGATGGAACCTTTTTTTTTCAAAGTAAATTATTGGCTTTGTGAAACTACAATCTGGTAGAACTCACCGGAGACGGTATCCAATCGGCTAGAATGGGAGCGATGTGCGCTCATTAAAATCAATAGGGCGCTTCGAACCACACCCACTCTTGGTCTCAACTCGATGCTAAATGAGGTGCCAGTGGATATTGCCACCAAGTTGGCTACAGCTCGTGCTGCATGTTGATTAAAGATCAATTTCTACAGCTCCAATTAAGCGTACGGGCACTCGAAAACTCTTGCAAACTTCGACTTTATCCCTCAAAAAACAGATCGACGCCTGGCTCAAAATGGAACCTTCTTCACTTACATAGTGCACAGGAGGAATGGAAAGGAAAATAGGGGGCGTTTGGGCAGAGAAACTGATGAACTTCTTTATGGGAGTCCAATATGAACTAGTCCACGACGTCTAGAATTGAACAGACTCTCTGGCTGCAGGTGGACCATATGCGGTCGAGAAAAAATCCGGGCACTAACAAAGCAGCCTATAGGAGTTCTGATATAATATCTGGCTTTCTTTATTGCCGCTATTCGGAGGAGATAAAATCATTTACTTATATTCTACTAAGCTACCCTGTCTATGCGAGTCTTAGGTTTAGGTAACTAAGCTCTTTCTTCATTTACACCCCAGTAATACTTTTTGAGGTGGAAATCAGCAACTTTCGGAACTTCATTTTGGACACACGTTGTTTCTCCAATTAACTTTAACTGTATAGTTACAATTCAAATAATAAGTGCAATTATAAAATTTTGTATTCTATCCCGACTTGTTGGCCGGTATGTTAATAAAACTAAACACAGAATGCAACCTTACACTCTTAAAAGCCAGACACAAAACATTCTGTACATTTGCGTAGCCGTTTCATGCTCTTTAAGGCGTACGCAGTGTTCTTACATTATTTTAAGATCAGGGATAAGAAGGATGAATCTTTTTTAGGAGCTAAGTGTGTGCGTGCAACATTTAGGAAACCACAAGAGAGAAGCCCTTGTAAACCAATCCAACTGAGGTGCAAAATTTATTTTTTTTTGATTGTTTAAAAACAGTTTCATCCTAAAACCGAATGTATTTGTAAACTGTCTGCTGCTGGAAATAGCAAATTTATTATTTGCAAAACTCTACAGCGAGATAGTAAAAGTTCGGCAGCTCTTTTTCTCAATTTCAAAATCCCACTTTCCATCTTCAGCTCAGTGTGTACGGATAGTTGGATTGTTTACTTAACACTTTTATTTTTGTGTTACTAATATCTATTCGAATAGAGCAGCATACGAACGACGGACAGGCACGTTTATGCGGGCTTACAATAGCAATGAATATTAGGGTGACTCATAAAAAAAAATTTGCGGTTTTCCTAAGGAAAAAAACGACTTTTTATTAAATTAATGCGGTAAACTTATAATATTTACGTGATCTGGACCGATTAGAATATACCTCATTATTATAATCCCGTCGTACAAATTTTTAACTATTTCCATGCAGAACTTTTAAGCTTAAACCTTTTTTAGCATATTAGCTGATTATTATTTGAAAATTATTTTTAATAATAAAAAACGATTCTATCATCTCAGTTGTTTTTTTTTTTTTTAATTTTTAAAGAAATTTTTATTTTTAAATACTGTTCTTTTATATTTGGAAACTATTTTCATATCTAAAATTTTATTTTTTAACTAGAGTAATTGTTTGGAAAAATATTTAAACAAAATTTTTTTTATAAAATTTTGTTCTATCATCTGAGGTGATTTTTATCTGAATACTTTGAAAACCCGTTATTTATTTATAAAAAAAACTTTCCTGTCATTCGAGTTGATTTTTTTTTTAAATATTTAAAAAATAATATGTTCTATCATCTGAGGTGATTACTTAAAAAAATTATTTTAAAAATTTGTATCTTTAAAAATATTACGAAAAAAATATCCGTTTTTTATTTATTATTTGAGGTAATTCTTTTGAAAAATTATTAAACACAATTTTTTATCTATTAAACAAACTGTCCTTTTATATTTCAGGATATTTTTTGAAAAATGACTACGAGTTTGTCGAGGACGGACAGTAGTTCGATCCACGGAAAAAAAGTGAGGAGGAGTAATGATCTCCAAAATAACTATAACTTCTACTACTGCTGTTTTTTAAATAATTTCCTAATAAATAAATAACCGTGTGCTCCTAAAAATTATTGATACAAATACAAAAAATTAATATATGCTTTTTAAGACACTGTTTTATTGTTCTGAAATATTTTTTTTAATATTTTCAAGTTCTTGTTTTATTTATAGAAAACTATTCTGGCATCAGGGATTATTTTGTTGAAAAAAACCATATAAAAAATTATATAAAAAAATCATCGGAGGCAAGCCTTGAGCAAAAATATTTTTAATAACCTACTTTGTATATAAAATCTGTTATATCTTGAAAGGTGATTTTTTTTTAAATGTTTTAAAAAGCCATTTTGATAAAAAAAAACAAGATGCATATTTGAAATATTCGAATCGGTCGAGCTCACGTAAATCTTAATAATTGTTTTGATATATTTTATAATTTCGAGTGATACACCCTAATGTATGTTTATCTACGTTTACCTTCAAGCGCACATAAATCTTGTTGTTTTTGTATCTTTGACATGTTGACCCAGGTTTAAGCGCCACCTTGCTCAAGCCACACGCAAGACCACCACAACCGAATAACAAATATCAGACAAAACAGCAAATAACAAAAAATATAAGAACACTAGACCGGGTCGGTTCACAAATAAAAGAAAAAAATTTGCAATTACGCCTTTTAATTTGAAAGCTTATTTGGAGAAGCTTTAAGGAGCATACAAATTTTCGTCCTTAGCGTGTCTGAAAAATAGCAAAAAAAATGTTTTTTCTTCATAACTGTTTTTTTTTTTCAAATAACTTAATTTCTGCTCTCTTAAAACTACTTGACTCTTCATAAAATTAAAAATGTATTTATTTATATATTCTTCTATGAAACTGTGGTTTCTGACAGACTAGTTACATACTAAAACTAAGTTACTAAGATTGGTGATTAAACTAAATACAATAAACTTGTCAATTAAAATAAAGAATACAAAAAATTAAACAAGTAAATTTCTAGAATAAGAAAATCAAGTAAGGTATAATTCGAGATCTAGTTAAATTCGTTTACGGCACGTACCAAATGGACATTGCGCGCAAACTCAGTTTTATAGTTTTCACAACACTTAAAGCAAAAGTCGGCGAGAATACAGAACATCTCCTTTCCAAGGACTTCAGATTAATTTAAAGTAAACTATGATATTAGCTCCGGAAAACCTAAAAACCGCAAAGCGAAATTAAAAAAAAAAAAAACTTTTGGACACGTTCCAATCAGTTTGAAATTTCTGTGGAATGACCTCAAAATATTTACAAGTAGCAAAAACGAAGGCGGAGAAGAACCTATAGAAAGAAAAACTAGAAGTAAAAATTATACCAAGATCTTTTGCCTCAACGATGGTTTCTAGCGGTGACTCCGCGATAAGTAACCTTAAAACAATTTTTAATGTGTAAAGAAAGACGAGATTTAATGCACGAAAGATTATTAATATCCGTTTGGAGCACAATTTCATCGTTGTCGTTTTCGTTTTTGATCATCCAAAATACCATCAAGTCTTCGGGTATTAGCGAAAGAAAAATATTTTGTATAAATAATACAAAAAGCAGAAGATCTAAAATATTTCCCTAGCCAAATAATCCACTCCAAGAAAACAAAGTGGAAACCAAAATAGGCTAACTTATAAAGTAAAATCGAATGAGAAACTTTGTCAAAAGCTTTACTAAAATCCTTATACATGCAGTCAACCTGGAATCCAGCAGAAAAAGATGCAATACAGTATTCATAAAACACAGCTACAGCTAAGATATTCTAGATTCAATCGAAACAAAGCCATGTTGGTTTGGCAGGATCAAAATTTTAGTGATAAAATAAAATTTTTTTTTGACAATAACCAATTTCACTATTAAAATTCATATTGTCACCTACAAAAATTAGATCATGAATTATATCAACAAGTTTCGATACTGTTGATAATTTCGAAATGGTCTCTATTTCGAACATTATTTTTATTTATATTTTTAAATATCGGATTAGTAGAGGTAATTTTCCATTCATCAATGAAGATACCCGACGCAAGAGACTTGTTACCCAGAAAACCCATCAACATCCGAAATGCCTGTTGCTACGTAATCAAGTGAGATTATTATAGCCCCAAAGCTGAAAGCAGCAGCTGTATTGGGGTTAGAATCAGACCAAAAATTGTCATCCTCACAAACGTAAAAAATTCGCTATCTCCTTAGGGCAACTAGCGAATTTTTCATCGAGTGAGATTACCGAAAGTATGTCAAGGCCACATTTTTTAGACAGCATAAATTGGAATCACCCAAAACGTTACCAAATTTATTTAAAACTAAAGAGCCGGCATTTGGTGAACGTTAGAAACCATGGTAAACAAAGGATCACTGAACGACGATCCCGACATACATACATATTTACAGATCTGATCCAGAATCGAATTATCGCTCTCGAGCGCAAGTAAAAATGTATGCAATTTCCTTTCGGTAGACATTATACCGGTTTGCGTCAAAGAATTCATAATCAAGAAAGTCTGAATTCAGTCGAATTTCAACCATAACAAAAACGTCGTAGTCGAGCTGAGAACTAAAGGTACGGTATAGTTTAGACTTGGTACGAATGCCAGAAATATGTTGGAAGTACATTTACAAATCGACAGCACTCCTAGCATAATTATTAAAATTTGTGTTACTTGAGTGCGATTCACTAAACTATTTTAACGATATTCGTATGGTTAACTCATCTTAACGAAAATTTTAACGATGCTACTATTCAACAGGAATTTTTTAACGATTTTCGCATTCGCCGAATCAGCTGTTGTCGTTAGCAAATCGATTACCGAAAACTAAGCGACAACAAATTTGATGTTGTTAACTCAATCGAGAAAAGAAAACTCCGTGATTTCAACTTAAATAAAAGAAAAACTTAAAATTCGGTGATTTGTTTTCTTGAAAATAAAAAAAATGAACATAACATTATGTCGTTTGTGTATTTGGCATATGATTTATCACGAGAAGACGAAGAAGTATGAGCTCCAACAGTGGATCGACGTTTACTCTGGAATGTGGATAACTCCTTTCATTTGATTGCAACAGAATTTCAGAAGCTGTATGGTTACGTCCAGGCTTGGCTGAATGCCTAATTTCTCAGCTTGACAATCAAATGCGAGGCTCCTGAATAACAGCAAAATCGACTGGGAAACTGATAGCTCGTCCAATCTTTAAGCCTGTATGCAAATTTAAATTTTACTTTTATATTGGTAGGTTCTAGCGGCTTTGAGATTCTTTGCAACTGGTTGCTATCAATGACCCGTAGGTGAGCAATGGAGAATATCCATGAGCCAGTCATCCGAAAGCCGGCATTCACCGCGTAACGAATGCAGCGTCCCCCTTTGTGTGACGAACTATTGGGGCCATCGATTGCACACCAAAGAATCATGAGGAGGCTTATGCCAACCACCATATCAATCATTCAAGTAATGTGCAAATGGTAAAATCAAGCTTTTATCAAGGATCCAAGTACAAAAACAGAAATTTAGTTTAGTTTTAATATATAGAAAAATGATTTTAACTAAAACAATTTAAATACGTACGATAAATCCTAAATAAACTGGAGCACAACGCTAATTTCGAAAACGAAAACCACAGCATATTTGCAGGTGATTCCGGATATTCCTTGGAGTCGAGTTGATGACTATTCTACCAAACCACTCAGAGGAGGGTCCGAAATTCTGCTACAATGGAACATTGCAATATATAAGAAGAATTATAAACGTTTGTAGTTTGAAATAAACTAGTATCTTATTTCACTTTTATGAAATATAATAAAATCGCGACATTTGGCAGCAGGTATTCGTTTGTTTTTTCTCTATTCCTCTTTGTGCTTTTCGCTTATTTTGACATTTAGTTTGACAGAGATGCCACGCTTTATCAACGAGATTAACGAGACAGCTGTTAGGTGTCGTTAAGAATAAGTTAGTGAATCGCACAATCGTTAGTGCAAACAACAAATATTCTCGACAAAAATTGCGATTGTCGCAACGTTTACAGTTAGTGGATCGCACTACTGGTGCACCGTTTTTTTTTTTTTTTTGTTTTTTGAAAAACACCGAAGTGTCGAATTTTAACACTTGTGGCCAGATGTTTGCAGTATTTATCATTTTTTCATAGCTGTACACAGAAACGTCTAATTTAAAGCTAACTTTGTTTAGATTATTCCAGCTAAAATCTTTTCTTTAGAAATTTATCACCTACACAAGAATATTTAGTAAAATAATTTATAATATCAGCAGCAGTCACTTTGGTCGAAAATAGTAAGCGATGTATTCCTTTTTATTGAACATTAATAAGAGAATAATTAATATACTCTTTTTAATGACATACCCCACTTTTTAATAGAGTAGTAAAGTAGATGAGCAAGTTATGAAGAAAACTCGGTTTTAGCTGTTTTTAGAACACGCTAAGGGCGGAATAATTGCCAACTTTTTTTTTTTTTTTTGTGAACCAGTCTAATGAACACACGCACACACACACCTATACAAATGCAACACATGCATAAAGGGCATATAATTCTATTTGAAAAATATATATTCATATGTACATGTGTATAGAAAAAGTGTACACGCACGTAACGATCAGCCGAACTTGTGCCACCGAAACAAAAACAATAGCAGAGACGACCAAAAAGTTTGGTAAAAAAAAATAACAACTGACTGTTTGCAGAGTTCGACATGTAACGGGCCACATACACAGCGCCGATAATGCACTCTACCTATAAAGAAAGCAACTGAAAGTGCAGAGCGTGTGTGTGTGTGTGTGTGTTGAAGAGAATGAACGTTGGCCTAAAGGCAACAGCGGCAATTGGACTAGCGGTAACGGCGACCGCAGACCCATTGTCTGCACTATTTGTTTAAAAAGTTTGGCATAAACTTTATGCATATCAATGCCGTAGCATATGCTGGAATTGCATGGATGCGTCGAAGTATTCGCCCATAACTCTTTATAGTACACACACGAAGTAGGATCGTTAGAGGCAAACACGCATACACCAACGAAAGTCTAGCACACGCCTGTCGGAAAAACGCAGACACTTTAAAAAATGTACCAATTTCAAAAGCAGCTGAAAGTCAAGTTCTTTGAAATAAATCCGTATTGTGATTGGGGTCTATAAGCACTCATACTAGCACAGCGGGCCGTACAAGTATGCGCACCGCCGAACTATGAACGGATTTGAGGGGAAACTCGGGAAACTGTTCGGCGGTTCAAAGAAATTTAAGTTTATCGTGCACTTTCACGCGACTCTGTATATTTATTGGTCCTTCGAGCCAGATATCATCGAAACGAAGTGCAAACGGTCGCCCCCTCTATTTTTACAATAGCCGTCGTCGCTTCAAATTCCCTCATGGGAGGGACAGTAGAGCTGTCGATGAGTCGGCCTGATATGAAAATCGCCGGTTGTGTGCGGGGCAGCGCTTCGTAGTTGTGATCGGAAAGGACGTGCTCCGGAGTAAACTCGCCGCATTTTTTTTGGTAACCGGATGATCGGAAAAGATGTGTTACTGATCCGTGAGTTCGTTGATTCTAGGTTTGCCGAGCTGGTCGGCAAGAACCAGTTCCCACGCCAGTCGTTCGTTGTGCAGTGACGGCCAAAAGTGCAGGTTCCCGAGCGGCCGAGTAATACAAAAAACAACCACAAAATTACCATCATCTCAAAACCCTACCCATTCAAAAAGTTTTAAAAATGTATGTTTGAGCTCAGAAGGTGCATGCTAACTTCTACTCGATTTTTTTTAAACATTTTTGCCTGTAATATGCTGAACACACTTTATCGTAACTTACTTATTTTGGTCCAAATTACTTTGCATAAGCCAATTGTGTTCACACCCGCCATTCCTAATTTGTATTGATAGCTCTGTAGCCACTGGGTTGCTTAAGCCAAGTCAAGTTAGATTGAAGAAAAAAAAATTCAGAAATTGTGTACATTTTTAAAAACGGGGTTTTCAATAGGAACGCTACAAAAGTTTTTCTTAAGTAAAACAAAAACGGTTTGGGATATGAATTAAATTCTTTATTCCTGTGAAAGCACAGTCGATGCCATTATGTATGGAACTCGATTTATTTTGCATGGGCACCACGGGCACTCTTGCAGAAATCCAGACGCTGAACCCAATATTCGACGGTTTTCAAGCAGAAATCGGCCGATACTGCTCCAATTTCACGTTCGATATTCGTACGAAGTTCATCAATCGTCGCTGGCTTCTTGGGATAGACCATAGACTTGACGTAGCCCCACAGAAAATAGTCTGACGGCGTCAAATCGCATGACCGAAGCGGCCAATTGACTGGGCCATTTCGTGAGATAACAAGTTCACCAAACTTGGTTTTCAATAAATCGATTGTGACATTCGCTGTGTGGGTTGTGGCGCATATTTTGCTTATCGACGAAACCATTCAGCCATAAATGACGACGAGCATAAATTGGGCATAGCGCTCTTAAAGTTGAGGCCATTGACTCCGACTTTCGGTAGTAAATTTTAATAATTTCTACTCGTTGTTGGATCGTATATCTTTCCATGATGAAATCGCAAACCTTACTGAAGAGAAATGTCAAAAGAGCGGGAAAAAATATGGCGTCGTTTGCTGTCACTATCGGTCTACTTTTGTGGCGTCCCTATTGCAAGACCGTATATATTTATATTTTATTGTGATAATATCTTGTTTTAAATTTATGGCCATGAATGACGACTGGAAGCTCCAAAGGCACCAAAAATCAAGAAACAGTTGAGTGAAATGCTAATAATTAAAAATGCATCTTCGGCGAGTTTTAATATGGGAGAACACATTTTTTGATTATCATCGATAATATTTAGAGCCGACACCATTGGTGCGTGATTTCGCTCTTGTTTTATGATAAAATACATCTCTTTTTATCTTTATTTATTGATACATTTTACAAAGCGAAATTTCTTAGTTTCATTTTATTTTTAAGAATGAGCCATAAATTTCTAACCTAAAATAAACAACTCACAATACTTTCGAAAATCGACGCTCGAAGTAATAGTGCAATTATTTTTTGTTTGTGTACTGAATTGAAATTGACCTCGAGCCGGCAAAACACAAAATTAAAATTGGAAAGGTCGCGAAAAAATCATTATTATGAAATTTAAATGCCTTTTTGTTTAAAAGAAAAGTACAATTTTTTTTTAATTAAACGACAATATTAATTTTTGAGCTCAAGGCCAGTATTAGCAAAAGTATTTTGGAAAAAGACAACAACAGTCAGGAGTGGTGGAAATAATAGATATTTCGGAGATCACCACATCTCCTCATCAGACTTTTTTCGTGACTCCACCGGCAATGACTTGCTGAGCAACTGCATAGCCAGTTACAATATTTTAGACTGCACATATTTTTAAAAAATTGGAAATGGGTTGGTTTGAACGTAGGTAATTGGAAATTAAACTGGTTTTAAAAGAGTTTGCAAAAAAAGAAATTTCAAATAGTTGGAAATAAAAACATTTTATTGCAGCTGGAAAAAATAAAGTTAGATGTTCTTTCTGTCAAACATATTTAAAAGCTATTGGAATCGAATGCAGAGTCAGATAACTGGCTTGATCCAAGGACATCGCCATGTTATTAAAGTTAGTTGCTTACAAGAAAAAAGAAAAAATTTCAACTACTTTCAGTTGGTAAATAAGTACTTTTGAAATTTCTTTTAAAGTAATCCCATTTCCGACAGGATAGCTACATACCCTATCTATCTATCATATATGGGACTATATATTTTTATGTATGTGTGTATGGGTGTCTGTGTGTGCGACATGCGAGGGTGCTTATGCCCTCGGGCAGCTCACAGTGTTACTTTCACGCCACAGCAGCTGATGAATTTTACGAATTTGCATGCTAATGAATTGCATAATATGTAGCAGGCGAAGCGATAACTTATTATTCTGACCGAGCGGATGTTGAGGCGGTAGCGGAAACGGATATGCACTCCTGGTTTACCTTATGTTGTGTCTGCGTAAAAATTGACATATGTAGATACATACATACGCAATATATGTAAATGTAGTACATACAAGTTGATACAACTTTATTTTGCAATATTTGCATACACCTATGTATATACTTTTATAATGCATTTAAATGCGTATAGCGTATATGTCGATGTGTATCTTACTAAAGATAGAAATGCATAGTTTGGACCTCGTCTGGCTTTATGTGAGTATTGCAAGCGTAGCAAGTAACCATGACTTTGGCTTCATCCATTGTAATCATATTTCCGCACAGCTATTTTAATAATAACCTGAAATATTCCCGATTGACAGTTGATGAATTCCAATTCGCTAATTCTATCATACAGTTCGTTATGAGCGGAAATTTACTTTATATTTGCACCGAAAGTTAGGCAATGGATTGCAGAGTGAAAAACTGTCTCATATGTGAGAATACAATTTGCATTACTTTTGATTCAGCATACCATTATATAATCGATACCACTATAAACTTAAAAAAATCACTTCCTCTTGCAGTTAAATATTAAGGCATGTACAATCGTATAATTTTACCTAATTAAATTTTGATATTCTAATTATTTTTGATTACCCTTAATGCAAAATGTTTTTTATATAAATCTTGCTAATGAAAGTCAATAAATTGTTTGCATAGCAATTAGCCAGCAAACATAAAAAATTATACTATACATCTAAAAATGTGTCTGGGTAGATTGTTCGTCGTCTTTTTGTAGTACGACTCCTCTCTAACAGGATCATAAATTCTATTTATTCATACGATTTTAAATTTTAATAGACGAGTGGGCTCTGTTTTCGAATTAATTAAATATTTCATACAATATTTCATAAAATATTTTAGCCCCCTCTGTTTTTACCAGGCGGGAAGTCACAAATATATCATTTTTTCAAACCTTTTTTGTATATGCTGACATGCAAATAAAATATATATTCTAGGAAAAGTTCTGTCGCAAAATAAAAAATTATAAAAAAAAATCTCCTACTAGTTTTTCGCAATCTTGGGAATAAGGAAAGGAACTAAAAGCGATAAGAAATAATAATGCATAGAGAGTTTTTACTTCCAAATTCGAAATTAATAAGTAAAGCCTTTCCTCTTATAATACATCAAAAACTTTGAACATAGACGAAATAATATTTCTTACGACGTCACTGCTCTGCACGAAGAAAAGGCGCAATGCAAAAGTACTTACAATAGGCATTTGTTCCTCAACAACTTATTTTCTGAAAAATTAAAATGACGTTCATTGGTGTGATATATAGGGACGAATTTGTAGGTATAGATAAAAGTCCTCAATACATTTTTTGTTGTTGATTTGTGAAATCAAATCTATCTCTATCACTATCACTATCTCTATCTCTATCTCTATCTCTATCTCTATCTCTATCTCTATCTCTATCTCTATCTCTATCTCTATCTCTATCTCTATCTCTATCTCTATCTCTATCTCTATCTCTATCTCTATCTCTATCTCTATCTCTATCTCTATCTCTATCTCTATCTCTATCTCTATCTCTATCTCTATCTCTATCTCTATCTCTATCTCTATCTCTATCTCTATCTCTATCTCTATCTCTATCTCTATCTCTATCTCTATCTCTATCTCTATCTCTATCTCTATCTCTATCTCTATCTCTATCTCTATCTCTATCTCTATCTCTATCTCTATCTCTATCTCTATCTCTATCTCTATCTCTATCTCTATCTATCTCTATCTCTATCTCTATCTCTATCTCTATCTCTATCTCTATCTCTATCTCTATCTCTATCTCTATCTCTATCTCTATCTCTATCTCTATCTCTATCTCTATCTCTATCTCTATCTCTATCTCTATCTCTATCTCTATCTCTATCTCTATCTCTATCTCTATCTCTATCTCATCTCTATCTCTATCTCTATCTCTATCTCTATCTCTATCTCTATCTCATCTCTATCTCTATCTCTATCTCTATCTCTATCTCTATCTCTATCTCTATCTCTATCTCTATCTCTATCTCTATCTCTATCTCTATCTCTATCTCTATCTCTATCTCTTATCTCTATCTCTATCTCTATCTCTATCTCTATCTCTATTTCTATCTCTATCTCTATCTCTATTTCTATCTCTATTTCTATCTCTATCTCTATCTCTATCTCTATCTCTATCTCTATCTCTATCTCTATCTCTGTCTCTATCTCTATCTCTATCTCTATCTCTATCTCTATCTCTATCTCTATCTCTATCTCTATCTCTATCTCTATCTCTATCTCTATCTCTATCTCTATCTCTATCTCTATCTCTATCTCTATCTCTATCTCTATCTCTATCTCTATCTCTATCTCTATCTCTATCTCTATCTCTATCTCTATCTCTATCTCTATCTCTATCTCTATCTCTATCTCTATCTCTATCTCTATCTCTATCTCTATCTCTATCTCTATCTCTATCTCTATCTCTATCTCTATCTCTATCTCTATCTCTATCTCTATCTCTATCTCTATCTCTATCTCTATCTCTATCTCTATCTCTATCTCTATCTCTATCTCTATCTCTATCTCTATCTCTATCTCTATCTCTATCTCTATCTCTATCTCTATCTCTATCTCTATCTATATCTCTATCTCTATCTCTATCTCTATCTCTGTCTCTATCTCTATCTCTATCTCTATCTCTATCTCTATCTCTATCTCTATCTCTATCTCTATCTCTATCTCTATCTTCTCTATCTCTATCTCTATCTCTATCTCTATCTCTATCTCTATCTCTATCTCTATCTCTATCTCTATCTCTATCTCTATCTCTATCTCTATCTCTATCTCTATCTCTATCTCTATCTCTATCTCTATCTCTATCTCTATCTCTATCTCTATCTCTATCTCTATCTCTATCTCTATCTCTATCTCTATCTCTATCTCTATCTCTATCTCTATCTCTATCTCTATCTCTATCTCTATCTCTATCTCTATCTCTATCTCTATCTCTATCTCTATCTCTATCTCTATCTCTATCTCTATCTCTATCTCTATCTCTATCTCTATCTCTATCTCTATCTCTAATCTCTATCTCTATCTCTATCTCTATCTCTATCTCTATCTCTATCTCTATCTCTATCTCTATCTCTATCTCTATCTCTATCTTTATCTCTATCTCTATCTCTATCTCTATCTCTATCTCTATCTCTATCCTCTATCTCTATCTCTATCTCTATCTCTATCTCTATCTCTACTCTATCTCTATCTCTATCTCTATCTCCTATCTCTATCTCTATCTCTATCTCTATCTCTATCTCTATCTCTATCTCTATCTCTATCTCTATCTCTATCTCTATCTCTATCTCTATCTCTACTCTATCTCTATCTCTATCTCTATCTCTATCTCTATCTCTATCTCTATCTCTATCTCTATCTCTATCTCTTTCTCTTATCTCTATTCCGATTTGAATCCCAATTTCTATCCGTATATTTATGTTTATAGTTATAATTATATATCTACTTCAAATTTATTTTCCTAGTTATCTGTTCCTTTAACATTTGCTTCGGCTCCTCATGAAACATATCCTTACTTCTCTTTCGTTATTTTCCCTCGATTTGACAACCTTCTCCTCTCATTATTTACTAGAACCCCGGTTTCGTGTATGAAAGTGTGCGGTAATTAAAATGTATCCAGACATTTAACACCAACTTAATTATGCTGGCCGAACTGTAAACCGCTTTGCATGTCGCCCTATCACATAATCAACCATCCCTTTCAGCTTGCATTAGACTACAACAATATGTCGATGAGGCTCCTTACGTCTATTATGTTGTGTCTTCACCAATGTGTCCTTCTATGTTTGTGTGTAGTTTATGGTAGTAGTTATTCGAGAAACACGTAGCTAGTGCAGGGTCAGCGTGCTAGTTCTCGCCACATGAGAGCACAATAAACCAGAGCGTGTAAAATCTATTGGCCACATTTTAAATGCTGGCCAACCACACATCACTTCTCCCACACTTCATGCAGCCACGACGTTCACTTAGCAAGTATGGCTAACATCCGTTGTTTGTTTGCAGAGCCATAAAGTGCTTCCGACGAGCATGGACAGTATGCTTCATTCATTCATTCATTCATCCATACATCCATCCATCCAGCCATACATATGTTGATAGTTATTTGGACTTACTTATCTGCAAGTCATGTGTATAATTTCATTTTAGGTTTCAAAAACATAACACGTACCCATGTATATTGACGTGCAAAAAATGTTTGATATGTTGGCAAACTTGAAAGTTGATTTTGTGCTGCAAAATACGGTTTGTAGAAATATAAAGGATATTGGTAGAGAATATGCATTACAGCTGCACTTCGTTAAGAGGATGTGGCGTCGACACTTGGTTATACCCAAGGGGCATGAAGCTGTTGGGGGTTAGTGGCTAAGTAAAGGCACATTGATTGAGGTAGTGTAAAGCAAGCAAAAACTAATTCTTTGCATCGAGGAGCATTTTAAACAGCGAATTCTGCAAATTTGCTTTATTTTATTCTTATCTTAAGATAGGTTTTATATCTGTTCTTCTATCTCTACCCAACTGTGATAAAATGTGGCTACAAATTTGATGTCACTTGAAGCATCAAAAAGCTAAATTTACCTTCCATCATGAAAACTTCTTAGAAAGTTGTGTCTGTTTTGTTTCTTTTTTTGGCTTCAAGGGAAAAGTTCCGTCGAATATCTTAAAGTATGTGGAAAGGGGTTGGCATTTTAAACCAGTGATTTTTCTTCAGTTGCGTAGTCAAGAAAGAAGAGCATTGAAAATTATCGCTACCACGGTCCCGCTCTAGCCAGAATGCACTACGAGTTCTTCTTGGATTGTTTAGCCCAAAACTCAGCGAATGTTCTACACTTTCTGTCATATATATCTTAGACGCACTCGATGGTTCACCTTGTAAGAGAATAGTTTTCCATTAGCAGCATCCCAAGGGGCTATTGTTTTGTCGCCTATGTGTGCCTGTTGTTGTTGTAGTGCATCTAGTATGCGCTGAATAAATCAGCATACAAATGGTCCTTATCATGAAACTCCAAGGACGAGTGGTTTTGGGAGGTCGGACCAAAATATATGGGATGCTAGAAGATAAGCTTAGATGTTGGATTTGAGTCTACTTCAAAATCCAGAACGTAGTTGGACTAGAGCGATGCGAGACTAAGGAAGCTGCTGTAGGTCTGAAGGAACATGGATACAAAGTTTGCAGGTTCATCAATCGGGATGACTACGGATAGCTGTGTGATGCAAGCGATAACATAGTTCGTCACGTCAGACTATTCAGATAACCATACTCCTGGTAGGGGCGTCACCATACACAATAACGAATCTTCTATAGCTCAGACATTTCGTTTCCCCTACGATTGCATGACAGGCTTGACTGTTAGATATCACTTCAGAGGAGGGTCCTTTTATCAAGGCGATATCTTGGCAAAGAGCTGCTGACAGGGGTAAATTCAAATTAAACATTTTGACCTCGACTCCTGCTATAATGCCTTCTTCGATAAAACGATACAGCACTGTGTGATGTGGGATGAAAGCTAGACTACCACCCTAGCCTGGATCGCGACATGTCTTTTCTGTTTCGGTTAACAGGATCGCAGCTATCCACAAACCATGTTAACTCATGAAGCCGGTTATCTCCTCGAATTTTCTTTGTAGTCTCTGGCAGTTCAGTTCAGGCAGATAATCATTTTCGGTTCCGTCGTCGCAGAGAGCCTGGTGATGGCCTACGCCGGATGGGTTGCTGCATGGTGGTGTTATGTGAAAGAGCTTTTGGGCGCAGCAGAGATCTACAACAATTCGTGCGCGGCCAAAATACACCCTAAAGTGACACAAGCCTTTGTATATTCTGAACTGACAAACGGAACAGACGGATAACTTTGGTTATGTTTCACACGTAAGCGGTTGGGAAAGCGTAGAGTGTTACTGTTACTTAGAGTTCCTATGGACCGTGGCTAACCTTTGGGTGCTAATTGCCACTGACGCGGTTAGGGTCAAGTTTTGGGTCACAGATCCCGTAACACGGACGAGCGTGTACAATACGCTGTGTTATAACCTGTGGTTCATTCTTTAGTAATTTTAGGACATATTCACACCTTAAGTTGACTCCATCCTTTGCACGAATTACATCTCACCCAAGTGAAGTTGGAGGTTTTTCTGGTAAACGAAACACAAATAGTTTTCTAGAGCTATGTGTACCAATGCGACCTTGCTCGGTGACAGCCACTATAACAAAACTAGCGACATAAGAAAATAGTCTAAACGTTAATAAGTAATTATTGTAGTAAGACCCAAATTTTTGTAAATATTATATGTATATCTATTATTCAAAGACTTATATTATAAAAGTCTCTTCATAATAGCCATCAACGAGACCAATATTTTTAACCGCTCAAAGATTTCTACTTTGGGATATTTTGAAAGTATTGTGATCATAATTATCAGCGAGATAAGGTTTTTTAAGTCTGCAGTGGCTTTTATTTCGAGATTTGCATACATATAAAAGTCTTCTCACAACAATTGAGCGAGACACATTTTTTTTAAATCGTGAAGCGTGAATTTTTCAAGACTGTTTCGCGATTAGTTCACGTCTGTTTCGGGAATACTTCGAAATAATTTCGGGCCCAGTTCCGGATAACTTCTGAACTAGTTCGGTACTATTTTGGGTTCTGAAATAGTTGCGTCCTTCAAAACTAAAAAAAAAGTTGTCTTAGTCACAATTATTATGCAAAGACCTTTATAATATTAATCTCAATATAACAGCTTTTGAAAGACGTAAAAAAAATCAATCGCTTTGATAATTTTTATGAAAAGGGTTTTATAAAATAACTCGCAAAATAATAATTATTAATAATTCAACAAATTGTGCTCACTCGTAATTATTACGAAATGCCGTTTATAATATAAGTTTCAAAATAATAAATATCGGTAACCTAAAAAATTTGTCTGACTCATAGTTATTATAAAATTAGGAAGACTTTTTTTAAACTCAACGGCCCAATAATTATTATTATAGATCTTTGAACAAAACCATTCCCTGAATGTCCGCGAAGACGTTCTCCAAAAGGACCTTCCGCAGGTTTAGTGAACGTTTGGCTTACATTGACATTTTCATCATTCACATAAAGGTTAATAGCCAAATTTCCAAAAACAGAAGTGTTCACAAAAAAAAAACAAAAACTCGAATGTTCAAAGGCAAAAAAAAAAAAAAAACAGACAAGCGTTGTGCAATTGCAATAACAACTATTGAATATCGAATAGTTTCAGATTCACACATAAGCCATACATCTACATACAAATTCACATACGCATTTGCATTTATATAAAAACTTCGTACACACACTCACACAAATACACACACACACACACACATACACACTGTTTTGTGTTTTCTTTCAGCTATCGTACATTCACAGCAGCTTCCGGTTTTTAGTTGCCTTTGACATACAAAAAACCCACTTTGCATTGCTTCCTGTTTAAATTTGCATTTGAAATTCGATTTTGCTCCTTTATCGTCTCGCACAACTTTGAGTTTGCATTGTTTTATAGCATTGTTCCCATTTTCTGTTTTTTTTTGTTTGCTTTTATTTCATCCAGTTATTTTACATAAACTTCGACATTTTGTGCATGCAACTAAGGGTATGGATCTATAAAAGCATGCCTAGACTTACACAAACAATTGCACGGATAATTCAGGAGTGCATAAAATTGCATTACATTCACATACACACATACGTACTCAAAAGTGCTGGTGTAAATGTATAATACACTAATCTACATACATACACAACTTTGCTTGCGATATAACCGCCGAAAAGAGAGCGCGCAACGGGAATATCAGCAGAAGTTGCCTCTGATAGCTCTGATAGTTGCTTGGTGGTGGGAAGTGTTAAATAGCAGCGAAGTGTTGGCGCGTAAGCGTCTCAAATTCCCCAAAACCCAATTTACTTAGCCATAACTGTCGATTTGCACAGAAGATTAATGCATTTGCTATTTGTTGGTTTCCATCGAAGAGCACCGAGTCAAGGCGAACTGCCTCCACTAGCACTTTCAGTAGGTTTTCAGAAATGTGCGCTCTAAGTACTAATAAATCTACGTATGCATAGTATGCATATGTATATATTTATGTATGTATGTATATATATTTGCCTATATGTCTGCATTTGTTTGTCTTCAAGAAAAAGCGATTATTTTTCCATTTCTTTTTTGAATCTTTCCATTTTTGATCTGCTATTCTTATACCCGAGCGCCTAAAGGTAATTTGTAACAGGAAGACATATATATATATATATACCAAAATTCTTTGAATTATTAGCGAAATAGATTAAGCTACGAGTGTATGTCCGTCTGTTTGTCCGTAGGTCGGGTAACTCTAGTAAGTATTTAGCTCACAACGAAACACAGTACATACTTACATATTGCAAATGGATAACAAATGAACGAAAGCGGATAACAACCACGCCCACATAACGGTTTTTTGTGAAAATCAAAAGAATCCGATATCTCAGAAAAAATAATTTGTTGAAATTTGACATATAGGATTAGGTTGGGGAAAGGAATGCGTGTGTCATTTTTTAGTGGAAAAGGGCCGCGACCGCGCCCACTTGAGGAAAGAAGCTATATTTCCGAAACTACTTGACTACACTCAACAAACTTTGGTACACACATTATATTTGCCAATTCTAAAAATCGGGCAAAAAACACAGTATAACGGTAATTTTGTTAAATAAAAGTAATGGATTTTTAAGTCAGCATTAGAGCTAAATTGCACAAATTTACTACGCAGAATGAAACACAAAAATTTATAAGTGGGCGTGGTTCCGCCCACTTTAGAGCAAATATATATATCGCCGAAGCTGTGTTACCGAACTCAACCAAATTTGGTATACACATTGCATTTTAAGTCAGTAAGCAAAAGTTTTAACCTTGGAAAATTCTGCAAAACCAAGCCCACCTCTCATATAACGGTAATTAAAAAATCAAAAAAATCCCATATTTTAGTAACTTAAAGACAACTTTTTTTTTATTGTATGTATATGCAGGATGGGATTGGAAGGCGACATGCAAGGAATTAAACATTTTTGAAAATTAAAAAAAACACGCTCATCTCTTATATAATTTACGATAAATCATAAAAATGCTTTATTCCAGTAAAAGTAAAATGTAATTTATATAAAAAGGATATGCACGATTGGGTTGGAGAGCGCCATACGTTTGTAACAAAGTTATGGAAATGGGCGTGGCACTTTAAACCAAATTAGTTTTTTTATTACAGTACTTGAGCACACTCTACATATTTTGGTATACACATAGATTTCAACTTAATACGAAAAATATGTATTTTATTTTTTGCTCAGAAAATAATCGCTATAACCCGAGTGAAATACATGGCATCAAAAATGTTAGAAATACTCGTAGGCTTGGCATTTCTCAGCTTAGAGCCAATTGGTATGTCTACCAATCTTCCCTTTTTTTGTTATAAAGCACAATTTTTAAAATTATAGAAATGAAATGAATGCCATGCCAACCTCTTATTTACCGGTAATTTACAAAAACTTAAAATATAAAAATATTTTGGAAATAGTTGTGAGGCGTTTAAAGCATACTTATTTATTTTTCTTTAAATCAATAAACTTCGGTCAAGAATTCAAAATTACTTTGGTGCCCCATCAAAAGTACATATATTGTCTTTAGATATTGAGCGGTGCTTTTGCATTTAAAATATTATTTTTACCCTGATCTAAAGGAAATGTGTCCAATATATATTTACACAGAGCTTAAAAAATTCACCTACAATTAAAAAGATCAAATATCTAAAAAAGCTCGATGGAGAAGGAGTGCGAGAGGGGACAAAATCGAAGAAATTTTCACTAGAAAATCTTCTTAATATTGGTTTGAATTTCTTCTAAAATTTATTGATAAGGAAAATGGCTGGAAATAAGGAGATAATTTCTTGTTTATCTATTTTTGTGGAATATAGTTCCAAAAAATTTTCAATAGTAGACTCCTCGTTTTTATGTTAAAAATCATATAAAGTAAATTAAGAAGATGATCCTATCTTTTTTTCTAGAATCTTATTGAATTGATTAATATGGAAAACTTTTTATTTTTAAAAGAGCTCTTTTTCAAATTTTGTTTTTAACATCTTAACAAACTTATGTACTTTAAGAATAATCTAAATACTTTATATTTTGATTTAGTTTAATATTATCAATATTTATTTATTTTATTTTAAAGACCTTAGCCTACTAATTTTAAATTATAGACTAGGTAAGGGCTATGGCTGCCATGGCCTTAAGCTCTATCGGTTACAGATCTTTATATTTATCATATTTTTGTGAAGTGCTATCATGATTTACATAGATACTTATATATAATTTATATTTTTTGGTACAGTGATGTTAATTTAAGATAAGTAATAATGTTCTCGACATTTTTAATAGTAGGGTTGGAAAGGGATTGGATAATGGTGTTATTGGGGAATAGTGTATTTCTGTAAAGATTGAGTGACGGGCACTCCGCGAGTATATGTTTAACACTTGTTGTTGCATTGTTGCAATATTGGCATATTATCAATATTGTTCTATGGATTTTTGTATTTTCAAAATGAACATTTTTGACTTACTTCCTTATTTATTGTTCCAAAATTTTTCAATGAATTAAATATGAAATAAATATGAATAAAACAAAATATGATTTATGAATAAATGTTTTCAAAACTAAATACCTTAATCTGCCCAAACTTTTATTAATGCTCAACAAATGGCACATGCCACACTAGTTATATGCGTAATGTGGCAACATTAAAAAAAAACTTATTTTTATTATTCTAATATCTTACAAACAAATATATAAAACCTTTCAAAATAATACATACATACAAGAGTACTTAAAATTATTAGAATTCCCTACATATATCAACTTAAAAAAAAATCTAGGCGCCAATAATTTTAAATTGATAAGATTCTAGGCTTATTAAAATTAAGAGCAAATTCTAATGAAAACCAAAATATCCATCTTAATTTTATTGAAAAGGTTCACATCTTAATTCAAGGGGTTACAATCTTAATTACATTGAAAAGTTTAAAATTTACCGTAGGAATGCTCGGATTTTTTCAGCGTCAAATAATTTTTTGTATAAAAACTTCATTAGAAAGATTATTTTATGCAAGCAATGGTGGTCATATCTGATCTTAACCCGGTTTATTTGCATGAATGAAATGATTATGTTAGCGACTCGACTGGCACTTTTCGAATATTAACGCCTTCGCTAAATTTTCCTTTCAACAAATCGTTTGGTAAAAACACCCTTGTGGTGTCGTGCAGTTGGGGAAAATATCTTCAGTCAACATTTCCTTCAATTGTGATCAGTAGCCGAGGCTTTATAGCGCTCGTCATTTCGAGACATTTGTTTGTTTATAAATTGAAACATTCATTGCAAACTGGAGTCAGAGTCGTATTCATGAAATTTCGTCATATCCTTATATGTAAATTGAGATTCACGCGCAATTTCAACTGACAGTTTTTTCCAAACCAAAATTAAATTGTACAATTTTGGATTTATGAAAATTCACCACACAAATTTTCCAAAAATACCTCAATTTCTAATAACAAATGTAATTTTCAAAATTTTGGCTATAAATACATACATTATGCCTGAAAGCCTCAATGTGATGAAGTAATTAAAATTACTTGCATCTATCAACCATATTCCGAAAATAAATTGAAATAAATTAAATTTAATAAAGCAAATGAGCAAAATGTGTCGTAAATAGAGGTTTGGAAATTAATCCTGTTTAAATTTTAATATGACCTGTTTACCAAATAAATCAACCCGCCAAAATCCATTTTTAAATACAAAGATAGCTATGGGCGTTGTACACTCTTGCACTTCTACAAAACTGCGATGGTTAATAATTTTGCAGAGTGAAGCGGGACATGTCGGTACTGAGCATAAAAGCATCCCTCAATACAATATGCTAACGGAAAGTATAGTAGAATGTAAGTAGATACTATCCGCATAAATCGTGTCAAATCCGCAAACTAGTAAAATGCATTTACAAACACTTTTTTTTTTTTAAACGCTAATGTAAATTCTAATGTAAATGTGCTGTGCGAAAGCGCTAAGCACACAAATAAAGCTACACATATTAGAGGCATTTGAAATGTACGCTTTTTGGATGAACAGTGAAATGCACCCAGTAAGACAACTAAATATCATATACTTAGTGCTCATATTTAACTAATTACAAAAGTGCTCAGCAAATTAGTAATTTTTGTTCAGGCCATGGCAGAAAAAAGACTACTTTTCAAGTCATAAAAAAAATTAGTACTTTGCCTTTGTTGGCGAGATATTTTATCTTTTTTCCAATAACGGCAATGTCTACGGTGTTCTACACAACAAGGCTACTCATCGTTTTGAGGCTTATAGTTTACTTAGCGCTGATAACTAACCTAATCATTGTTGTCATCACAAACTACTCGACACTAACAATCAAACTACTCATTATTTAGAGACTAATAAAAAAATTGTAAGTGTGTTAGAATTTTTTAACCAAACTGATCAGCATTGGCAATGAGTTAACCTAAATTTTAGTGTACGTATGTTTTTGTTGTCCCTGTAACAAATAGAATTATTTAAAACAAATTTAAAAAGTACTTTTTTAGCAAGTGGTTGAAATTCTTTTCTTTCTTGTTAGCAACTAACTTTATTAACATGACGATGTCATAGGAGTAACTTAATTATCTGACTCTGCATTTGATTTCTACTACTTTTAAATATATTTGACAGAAAAAACATAAAAAATGTATTGTGAGTATCGATTTCTTGTTCTATTACACTGCTATAATAAAAATACAATAATTTTGCGCTTACACCATAGCTTGATGTTTGGCTGAACTGCTCATACAATTTGTGGTGTGCGTCTTTGAGGGACCTACAGTTTTACGCCGACTCTGAACGGCAAATAACTTTTATGGAAAGGTTTCTCTGGCACAAATACTATCGACGGCTTGCCCTTGCCTGTCGAGGGGCCACCGCTATTAGAAAAACCTGTTGTATAATTTTTCATGTTACTTGCCCCGGCCAGGATTTGAACCCGGGATCCACTGAATGAAACGAGCACACGCTACTCGGCTGCAGCGGCCGCCTTTTTTTTCATTTTTAGTATGGGTAGAGTATCGCGATAACGATAATTTCGTTTTTTTTTTTGGTTTCATTTTATCAACAATTTTGTAGTGATTGTAGGGATTGTTTAAAAATATGCTATGCTAGTGCAATGAAACTTTTTTTTTCGGAACTGTGTGCAAAGTTTGCATTTTTTACTTAAATCGTACCAGTTTTATTTTGATTTTGGGAGAGTTTGCCATTTCAGAACCGCAAAAAGCTCATAGTTAAGTAATTCATACATATTTTTTTCTAATGTTTTTAATTAAGGGGGGAGCCTGCTTTAGAGGCTTCAAAAAATCGATTTTTTTTTTTTCGTAAATCACTTCGTAAACTATCCAAGAATATGTCTCCAAAATTTCAGAACAAAATTCGGATTATTTCCGGAGATACAGACGAAATAGTGAGCAAGCGTCGAGCAGGTATACGAGCGGCCGAAAACTTTGACACGCGATTTCTCGGATTTCCATTTTTATGATTTTTTCAAATTGGCGGGCAAGATAGGAAAAAAAGTAAAATCGAAACGAATCAAAATGCGTTGTATTTGGAATTAAATTCTCTTCTAGGTGAACCTAAAATACCTTAAGAAAGTTAACATTAATCCGGTTTTTAAACGATTTAAAGTAAACTTTTTTTTTTTTTAAATGCATTTTTTTTTAATCTGCGAAAGATTGTTGAATTTTTCACTTTTTGTTGAATTTTCTTGGTTCACTAGGAATTACACTATTGAAAATTAAAAATTTACTTTGTTTTTTTGTTTCAGATGAAAATTGGGAACTGCATCTTGCCCGCCACACAGAAATTGCACACTCGAGGCGCCTCCGTAAATTTCTTCAAACATGAAGAATATCTAATGTATAATAATAAAGAAATTTGAGAAGACTCTTCAAATATATAAGAATAAATCCTAAAAGTTTCATTTCAATCAGACATTTCTTTCCTTTCCAAAAAAATCCTTGAAAATATAGTTTTTTTGAAGCCTCTAAAGCAGGCTCCCCCCTTAAATGTTTTTTTATGGTAGACGTTATTTTCTATATATGCACTCAATATTGTAAAAAGAACAAATAAAAATAAATAAATATTGTTTTTGAAAGTTCTTGCGGATGTCAAACATATATAGCCAATACATAACTGCAAAAAAGTAATACATTTAATCGCATTTTATGTCATAAGTTTCCTAATTCATGTCCGATTTTTAAATTTTTATGTCACCGAAAAAGAGCCGATCATAACTATTTTGAGATCTTAAAAGATGGCGTTCTTAAGAGTCGTTTTATTTATATATTCACTTATACTGTTCGCAGCAGCAATAGATTTTAAACTTACCTTCTTCTTATCACTGGGTTTAAGTCAGCATAACAGTAGTATCATTCGATTTTTGCTATCATACAAACATGAGCATTGCATTGTTATTTTATTCTTGCACTCTCTTATCACTGACCTTCTGCCTATTATATTTCTTGTTGTGGAAATTATCTTAACTAACTGTGGATGAATATTTTAAGCGACCGGTTAGGGTACAACTGAATTCTTAAGCTGAAATCATGTCACTTCTACTATGGTTTCGAAATACAGAAAACACATCTAACACACATCGGTGTTTCATTGCTATTAGAGTTTATTTTTTTTTGCTGAAAGGATTAAGAGACTACTTAATCCTCAAACAAATACTATTTCTAGTTTTTTTATTTTTTTAATATACATCTCAATCTCTCAAAAAAGTGTTGAAAAAGTGTCACAAACAAAATGGTTATAATATGTATTAAATCAAGCAACTACTAGATGAAAAATTATTTCAAGTCCTGGCGTGAGACCTCCTGCGTCTGCCACTGCAAGTAAAGATTTCCTTCCTATGTAGACAAAACGCTCAGTATTTTTAGTACGGCATAATATATGTGATAAGCATAAAAAATTTATCATTAGTGGATTTTCACATCCCAGTGGCATCCTGAAAGTCAAGGGCACTCTTGTATTTTGAACAAGTTCTGTTCTATTCCGAGCCGCACGGATCGGTGTGCTTTGACAGCGGTTTTGAAAGGAACTTTATTACATGAATTCCAAGCAGAGAGGAGTGGAAACTTGAGTTTTATACTCCACCTGGTAGCATTGTCATCTACACAGATGGCTCGAAACTCGATAATAAGGTAGGAGGAGGGGTTTTCTCACGAAACCCTTTTCTGCAAATTTTCTTTAGGTTACTAGGTCACTGCAGCGTCTTCCAGGCTGAGGTCTCGGCTATCAGGAGACGGTAGGGAAGATTGGGACCGGGATTATAGGAAGAGACATCTTCGTTTTTAGTGACAGCCAGACTGCAATCTGGGCTCTGAGCTCTTTCACGTTTAACTCGAACATCGCGCTGGACTGCCGCCTATCTCTACAGGAGATGGCCAAGCAGAACAGACTGTACCTCATTTGGATCCCTGGTCACCGGGAGATAGAGGGAAACTGCATGCCAGACGAACTTGCAAGACAAGGTACGACCTAGCAGATTCTGCAGGATAAAGAACGCATTGGTGTGCCGTTTGCCACTTGCAAACTGCTACTCAAAGTTTGTACATATAAACAAGCTGACAATAGATGGGGGCAAAATACGACCTGTCGAACCTCAAGACAGACGTGACCTAAATGGTATCCGAAACGGTCGCGCGGCGTTAAGTGTCCTGCACTGTGTAAAAGCAGAATGCGATATCTGGGATCACCGTTTTTGGATGGCCTTAGTGAGGTTTCAAGCACCGAGGTAAATTGCCTGTTGAGGTTCATCAGCGAGGCAAAATGGTTTGGTGAGGGATAATTTTTCTCCTTTCGGATGGTAAAGAATTTTTCTTTGTGGTAACACAATGGGCCTCCTATTACTGGCCTAAGTGAGCCGCCACGGCAGCCACTCCAACCTAACCTAACCTAAATAATACTACATATATTTAGCTCCTTTGTGCAACGAAATGCTTACCTAGAATTCGAGTAATTTTGTTCGAATAATGATATTCTCGCAGTTCTTCTTACAAACATGGAGGCTCTACATTTTGTTATCTATTCTAGTCTGTTACTTCTACCTAGGAATTGCATTGGTCTAAAAACAATTTTCTTGAATTTGATGGTAAGGTCGCTGTGCCGCTACAGTTGCACAATTTCTCCAATTCTATCTCGGATTTACAGATCCAGAATGGCCGATTCTATATATTTTGTTGTATTTTTTTAAGCAAAATACTATTATTTGATAACTTACTTCATATATTTATGAATTTTAAGTCTGCCAACTACTGAGATTAATTTTTTAATTAACTCTGATGAGTATAGAATAAATTTGCAATTTTTGAGCACTTTTAAAATGCCTTTCTGTTGTAAATAAATTAAGTATTGTATTACGTCTCGCTTGGCTGTGCAACTGCAATCACTTCTGCAGTAAAACTTCTTTCAAGGCCAACTTATTTTAAAAAGCAAATGTAGTCCTGCGCCCAACCTTTTCGACAAACTATTTTTCCGTTCATATAACGTGATACGGCTTAAGGTAAACACATCTATACCGGGGGCAAAGTTTGACGTTACTCACTTCACATGCATTTGTTTCAAAGCAGTTGACTACTTTTTAAATTGGTAAATTTTTTAGACTATCTGCTTTTCCCAATAGGGGTTTTCTGCGTATGCGCGTGTGGCTGTGTGTGTGTGAGTGTGTGTGTTTGTGTGGTATGCGTATCACACCCGCAATTGCTACTAGTTTGACACTTTCATTTTGAATGCTGGTGTAAAATAGAATTTAATTAAAAGCTACATGAGTACTTGTGATGCATGAAATTTGTGTTTGCTGTTGTTTTTTGTTTTTTTTTTTATTACCAACTAAATTTGTATGTAGTCGTTAAATCGTTAATATATGTTCGCTAGTAAAGCGCTTACAGTGCGCCTATGAACTAAATATTGTAAATAAACTGTAAGCAGTACATCTGCTTATCTACTTCAGTATGTAAACAGATTTACACCCACAAAAATATCTAACTACATATACATGTGTGCATACATACATATGTATGTTCTTGTTGTTGTTGTTGTACAACCATAATCATTTGCTTGAACTGAAATGCAAATTTGTTTATAAATTTGTCACAGTAGGTCACAAACTGTTTTGGCTAATGCTAAACAGTTACAATCGGGAAAATACAATTCTAAATGGTTATAATGTCAATGCTGTGTATTGTTTTTTTTTTTTTTTTTGTTTTCAATAGGTTACGCCACTGAATCGCGATACGCGCCTCAAAAACGTTTAGGAATTCTTAAATTGTTTTATCAAAATGAGTGCTCATTTGTGCATGGCACGGAGGACCCAACCACAGCCAGCGCATAGTGATTCGGCCAGAAAAAAATAGCTGAGCAAATTCAACTAACCTGCCGTCCCTCATGTAGATTGAAAATTTTCGTTAAGGGGTTATATAGACTTGTGTTGGTTGAAAAAATCGAAAATTGTTTTATTGCATTTTCTTGAAGTGTGTCCTTTCAAGTTTATTTTCTCCAAATTTCATAGAGATCTGAGCACTAGAGCCAAAGTTACAGCTGCCAACAGTGCGCTCTTTCCGAATGCCTCAAATGTATTTATATCCAAAACTTTAAACGCAATTAATGCAAAATGATGTTTTTCTAAAAGTCCCGTTGCGCTGAGCAATGTTTCTCAAGAACATTGTGAACTATCAATCTAATTTTTTGCATTCTACTTGGAAACTGAAATAGCTCATACTTGAACGAAGGAATTTTTATTTAAAACAAAAGTTGTTTTCTTTGGAATGAAAAAACTGAATTTTTTGACCCTCAAAAATCGAACTTTTCATTAAAATCATCACCATTTGTGTAAAACTGTTTATTTCGCTGAATCCTTCAATCAAGTACGGCGTTTTGATATAAACTAAAGGAAACTGTTTTTGGTTTTTATTGCAGATGATCCCTTGGCTACCCATCATGCTCACCGCGAAGCCTAGAAAAAAAATGTTTTAACGCAACAGCTGTAGTGCCAACAAATGAGCACATTTTTAACTCAAAAATTCAATTAGACATATTTAGACATATATAAACGTACACGCAAAAAGAATAAGTGTATACAACCCCTTAAGAAAAGTGTTGAATTCATTATTTAATGCCTAATTTCTTTAAGTACTATTACTGTATATTAATTCGCTTTCATGAAGTTTTCAAAGGCTCCCTCGATTTTTTTCTAAAGGAGCTACAAAATCAGGTTGCAAAATAATCAAACCATTTTCTATCAATATTGATGCACTTTTAACATAGTCCCGAATGGCATTTTTACAAAGATCATTATTGCTTTGTGTAAAATATTTTTGTTTAAAATGAGGATCTATCAATGTAAATAGCAGCAAGCAAAGTTTTGTTAGTTTTTATTGTATTAAAATGCTTTATCAATGGATGTTTGAAACGAAATTTCACACCTTTGTTCTCAGTGATTTTATTTTCATCTCGGTCGAGCTTTGTCTACAACGTGGCGATGAGAGAGTTAACTATCGATATGCATGATTCATCAGAGGATAGATCCAAAGCCGCTTCATAAAATGGTTTAAAATCCAAATTAAATTCGACAGAATACTCCATTCACTAAAAGATTGTACACCTACACCTCCGCGATCAGCCACACATATAGATTAAGAGAACATCGACCATCAAGTAAACCCATCCATCTAGACGGAACATCTTGTAATAAAGTATGTTGTGGTAAATCACACAAAACTTGAAATGTTCCTACATTTCTAGTCGCCAGCTCAATTTTTTTTTAAATTACCGATCTTTTTATCTTTAAAAATGAAAGTTGACCTAAGCGGATAGCAGTAGTGATATTTGGAACATTGTCTGTGATAGCCATATACATTTCGCTTGTAATTTCGAATTCTTCCATTAAATCGTTAAATTTTTTCGCAATGTTTTGAGCGGTATGGTTATAATCAAGAAAACTAGCCCTTAGTGCCAAACAACTTCTATCTGCAATTGGCAATAACGAAATGCACTGTGAAACTGAGTACCGAGCAAGGTTTAGCCAAATATCACATGTGAAGATGTGATCCACTTTGCAACAACAATACCATAGCCACAATCTTTTTTTACTATCTCATATGTAGCAGACATTAGCGTGCACCTGAAAAATGTTTCGCTTTTCAACCAGCAATATGAAAACTTTTGAACGCATTGAAAATACTGTGAGTTTTGTCTGTCAAAAAATTGGCGCAAGCCAAAAAAGAATTTGTCATGTATAAATCACCTCTCTTTGGAGAACACCAAAATCAAGTCTTCAACATTATCTGACTAGGGTTAAATGAATATGACACAGAATTGAGAACACCGATTTGAATATTTGTTTTTTGCGATGGCTATTCTTTATAAAGACTGATTTATTTAAAAGCAATTACCAAACACTGAATAATTATATCCTAATAGGTGAATTTTGGTGTCTAACTGTTGACCGCTTGAAAGCGGCCTTGCATGCTTGAGTGTGAAATTAGATAAAATTGATTACTCACATTAAGATAGCCATGGCATTTTTCTTTAGAAAAGGTTATTTTCTTCTAGCGCCATATAATGTTTTTTTCTGAGTGTACATATATAGTTTAGGACAATTGCGGCAATAGTTTGGGACCATGTGCAAACTACTTCTGGAGCAAACATATCGGAAAAATTGCATGACAATTTTGGGTCCAATTCAGAATAATTTCGAGACACTTTCGGGACTATTTCGAGAGCATTTCAGGACCTTTTGGAGATAGTTCAGAACCGTTTCTTCTGGCTATGTCGGGCCTAAGTCGAAACTAAGAGTAGTTAAATTTTAAGGGCCGATGTTTATTTTGAATAAAACACAAATTATTTTGGAAATTATTGTAATTTATTTTTGTTATGATAATATGGTGTGGTTCAATTATGTATGGAATAAAATATCGGCCAAATGTCCGCCGCGATCTCGGCGGCACACCTCAATCCGATGGTCCAAATTTTCGATGACGCTGAGGCATTATTGAGGTTCTATGCCGTTAATGAGCCGAATTATCTCATCCTTTAGCTCTTGAATTGTTACTGGCTTATCGATGTACACCTTTTCTTTCAAATAAGCCCAAAGAAAGTAGTCCAACGGTGTCAAATCACATGATCTTGGCGGCCAATTGACATCACCACCACGTGAGATAACACGGCCATTGAATTTGTCGCGCAAAAGAGCCATTGTTTCGTTGGCTGTGTGGCAAGTGGCACCATCCTGTTGGAACCACATATCGTCCACATCCGTATGTTCCAATTAGGCCCATTAAAAAGGTCGTTATCATCTCACGATAGCGAACACCATTCACAGTAACTGCCTGACCGGCCTCATTTTGGCAAAAAATACGGCCCGATGATGCCGCCAGCCCGTAAACCGCACCAAACAGTCACTCTTTGTGGGTGCATTGGTTTTTCGACAATCACTCTTGGATTATCATTCGCCCAAATGTGGCAATTCTGCTTATTGGCGAATCCACTGAGGTGAAAATGTGCCTTATCACTGAAGATGATTTTCTTCGAAAACTGATCATCCACTGTTGCCATTTCTTGCCAACATTCTGACAATTGACGACGTTTGGAATGGTCCAGAGGCTTTTGTTCTTGGGTTAATTGCACCTTGTAAGCGTGTTAATGGAAGTCTATATGCATAATGTTCATCAACGACGAGCGTGAGAGGTGCAATTATTGGGCACGACGACGAGTTGAGGTGGACGGCTCTTCACCCACACTAACGAGAACAGCAGCAATGTTTTCTGCAGTACGAGCAGTACGAGCATGCTCTGGTGTTTTCACATCCTCTACATACCCGGTTTGCTCAAATTTATGCACAATTTTCCCGATTGTACGCACATTTGGACAATTAAATTGACCGAAAGAATCGCGAAGCGCACGATATGCATTTTGATTTGAACGCCCATTTTCATAATAAGCCTGATTAATTTTAACACGTTGCACGATTGTATATCTTTCCATATTCAAATTGAGTTAGTCTGAAATTGAGAAATGTCAAATGAAATGCAGAACAAAACTTGACATTTAGGTGTGGTTCACATTCAACATCGGCCCTTAAAATTTAACCACCCTTTAGTTTGGGACGCCTTCGTGAGCAGTTAAGGATAAGTTAGGAAATCGTTTGGTGTAGTTCGGCATTGATTCGCCACTAGATCGGAACTGGGTCTCTTCTGAGTCCGGTTCAGAACTAGTTTGGGACAAGATCGGAACTATGTCGGGACTAAGTCGGCACTGTTTTGAGACAAGTTTGGGACAAGCTTGGGGTCATTTCTTCTCTAGTTCAAGACACCAAAAAATAACAACAGACAACACTGAAATATATAACTCGCGATCTAGTTTAGAACTTGAAAAGGTTATGGTATTAAAGGTATTTACTTTTATGGATTAGTGCAAACGCGCTTATTTTACTGGCATTTAAAATTTACACCCAATTGCGGAATTAAATTTTAATCGAATAAAAACGAAATTAATAACGAGAAAAATTTTCACTTTATAAATAATAATATTTACTAAAATTCTACACTCACATAACGAAATTACAAACATTAACATCACAACCCGAAAACCAATAACAGCAAAAAGTGATCAAATTCTATAACACATGGCTGCATGGCTTCAAAATCAATAAACAATTTTCATTTTTATGAGTAATGAAAATGCAACGAACCAAAATCACCGCCGCCCAATGGTTGAGCGAAGTAAGGGGCTTTACATACCTACAGCATAAAATGCTCCTGCTTTCGGTACTTCAAATATAATTTAGTGGGTGTAAGTAAAACCTGATGAGGGGGAAATGAGTGCGCCGTATTTGAATTTGCGTACCACATTAATGGTTGATTTGCAATAAAACTTTTTTACTATCCATAAAAATCTAAATTTATAGATACTAGCGGAGAATTGTGGTGGTTATTAGGTACAAATAAACAGTTAAAAAATGCTGCTTGATTCTCATTTGGCTGTGAACATACAATTTTTATGACCCAAAATACTGCATAGGACAAATGTATTCATTTGATTTTATGGCGTATTTTGGGGGTTTTCTTTTTATTGAAAATATCAATACTTTATTTGCTCATTTATAATTTTTTTTAAAGTATATTTTTACAGTCATTTCGTTGTTTTCTCAAACTAAAAAGTGATAGCCGATTACCGAATTGAATAGCACCATATCGGTACTTAAATCGCAAGCTAAACAACATTTGAAGTAATAACTCTATTAGAAACATACATATGAACGTTCGTAATTTTGAAAATGATTTTTGTTCATATTTGAAAAGAGTTATTTTTGAATTGAAGTTATCTTGTCTCAAATATGATAAGCTTGAATTATTTACAGATGTAAGTTTATGGCTTATTCTAGTTTATTTCGATACTCGAGAAATGTCGAGTTTTTTATCGAGACTAGTACTGCATTTTAAACCAAATAGGCAAAGTATTTAAGCTAAATGGGACTACTCTGAAATGCGATAAGAATGGAAAATTGTTCGCATTCGCAAAGGGGGTACCCTGTTATGCGTCAATCGTCTCCACATTTTTGATTAGCGAATTTTAATTCCATCAAAGATATAACCTTTAAGGAAATTAAGGACAATTTACATGGCAAGCCTATCGGAATTATGAAAGTGGTTTCTCAAAACGCCTGACGCTAAGGACACTTCCACATGTCTGTGCATGCGGCCTAAAGGCAGTTGGGCGACTAATGCGCGAATTTACCGCTTGGATGAAAGTAATTAGTTTACATGAAGTTTTTTCTACCAATCTACTATAAGCTTTCATTTTAGGTTTGGGGTGATTACAAGACGCAATTAAAAACGAAAATGCGTCGCAGCAAGCACATTAGAGCTAGAGGTGTGTGACATTTTGTCCATCTTACAGTCAGAAAAATAGTTATTATGAAACTGAACTTAAAAAGGAGAAATTTCTTTCACCACCAAAAAGTGCAATGTGATAAATTACGCTTAAAGTTAACTTTTTTAAAATTTGAAAAAAACTAAAGGTACAACTGCGTACTAAGAATACCCTTAATAGAAACTATTGTTATGTAGAAAATCATATTTCAATTTTAATTTGATAATCATTTTAATATTGGAAGACTGAATTTTCCTAATTTTTTTCGAAATTATCCTTTTAACACCCCAAATACTCGGTAATCTATAATCGATCTTGTTATCATTGCGGCATTTTTTTAAGGGGTCAATAGCCATAGTTCAAGCAGCGTTATCTATTCAAATATAAAAAAATAAAAAAAAATACTGTTGTTATTACAAAAAGCGTGAATCGATGCTTTAAATGAATTAGAAACTTACCAAGGATTCCTGCGTCCTCATTTCAATTATCATAAATAGTCTTCAAATACTCCCGTTCGTTTGTAAAATTCCACACATGCCCTAACCATTAATCGATGGTCACAAATCTAAAGTTAAAAGGAACTATGTTAAACAAATGTACCTACTTATCACTAAACTTCTTCTGTCCACCATTGCGTTTATGCTGTGCTTTAATATTCTATTTAAAAAAAAAAACAATTGTACATAACCTGCCGTTCAAACCTTTTGGATGTGTGTCCCATCCCCTGCACCCAATACACCCGGAATTCCACACACTTTGTAGAATCTCCTGTTGGCATCAACCTTCTCTTCGCTTGTCATTTGAAAAATTATGTGTTTCAGAATTTTCTCAATAGCAGACTTTCACCATGCAACTAGAAATAGCTCGTTGTGCCAGCCACGCATGTCAATCTTGACTTATTGAATGTTGATATCTGTCTTGGGCAGAACACTTCAAGGTTGTCGAAAGATTTTAATATGTCAGACACGCTGATAGATCTGCGAGAGACTTTTAATTCGTTCTGTATTTGTGCTAACCCGAAAATGTTGCACAAAACTGTGGAAACAAAATATAAATTTAGACGTGAAGAAATTTTGTCAACACTGAAATATCAACTCTCCTTCTATCACTAAAGGTCATTATGTGTTTCGCATGATTTTCGAATTGCAACGGCTTCGCGTACGCATTACAGAGTAGTCGCTCGCATTACTCAACTTTCAAGAAAAATCACCAGAAGCTTCTTTCGTTATTTCTGCTATTTGAAAAATTACTTTGCCATTACTGCAAATTTTCTGGAAGAATCTTTCAGTTCTTGAGATCTGCAAACTGATTCAAACAAATATGAGAGAAGAAAATTTCTGTGTAATTTCGTAAGCGTATTTTTATATGGATTTTTTGTTTTTCTTTACAACTTTGAATATTAAGCTTTAAAATCAAAATAATCAATGTGTATTTTAAAAATATACGATTTTTAAATAAGGCTGTCATTTTTTAAAAATTTTAATTACTTTCTGAGATAATATAAAAAAATAATATTGGTATTCGATGAATGCTTTGTTTGGAGAGTATTAAAGTAAATATAATTTAATGGGTTTATTAAACGAAACCAATCATTTAATATACTTATATATAAGTATATGCATATCATATGGAACTGAAATTTAGTGGCACAATATTTTTTAGGTCGATATGTACATAATAGTAATAAAATAGTTCAAGCTCTATCGAAACTGAGGTTGGCGAATGAGTCGTTATTTTGTGTGGTGTGCTTTGTTTTCGGATTTCCATCATGAAAAAAAAGTTTACTACAAACGAAACGAATTCCAATGCCGACGAACTAAGAATTGAAATTAATTACGAAGAATTAAATCCATTACGCTTACCTTAACGCAATTGAAAAAGCAGCAAACGAAATACCCAAAAAACAGCTGACTGTGCAATGCGGTCCCCCTAACTTTAATTTAGCCGAAACCGATGGCATCGGCGATAGAAATAAATCTATCACCACGGGTGACTTGCGTTCTTCATTTTGGTTTCTCATATACATATGTACATATGTATGTCAGTGGATCCATAAAGGTGATAGCAAGATAACCTAGGCGATCCGGTGTGTTTTTTTCGACAGAAATGTCAAAATCGCAGCGAAAAATTCATATATGTAGTGGAAAAAGGCGCTTGTTCTGATTGCGAATGTATTTTTTTTATATTGAGTTTTAACTATTTTGTTTTCTATAGTTCAACGAAAACTTTAATTAAATAATATTAAAAATATATTTTTTTGCAAATTTTTTTTCGTGGTGTTTGTTTTCAAATAATACTCAAAATTTTATTTTTAAATGGAAAACAATGTGTTAAAATGTTCTACAAAGGAAGGTCCCGTGAAATTTTATTATATATATGTCCTTCCTCTTTCACTTCGCTCAGTCTTATATTTGGACCAATTTTTACATAGGCCGAGACATGAAAACTTTGGCATGCAACACAAACCGAATTCGAGTTAACTTTGGAAAATCCATTGAGAGTTTTATAACTTTTATGTTTGGCCTAAATATTTTACCATCCTAGGGTTAAGCCAGTCTAAAGTTTAATGGCTTTGCACCAGCTTTCGCAAAGCAATCTCTCAATAATCCTGGCATGATTTTTAACGGTAAAAAAAACAGCCGCGAATTCTACCTTTATGCTCCAATTAACACACGCTCGTCTACATCTATGCATCGCATTCCATATTAAATTTTGTTTCCACACGTTACATGGTTACGTTGTAACAGGAGTGCTAATAATACTTATTATTGTTTTACGTATGATAATCAAGGCAGAAATGTGATATCTATTGAATACGGTAACTAGGTCGCAAGAATCTGATAATTTTATTTTTTATTTTTAGCTACGCTTACTGAAAATGAATGGGAAAATGATAATCATCACAAAAAAAAAAGAAGTCACGAAGTTTATGGTGGAAATCTTCAGCCAAAAATGAGCTATAGTATGAGCAAAAGAAATTTTCATTTGCAATATATATAACACTGCGGAACATAATTTTGCGGTAGGAGATTTTTAAGTCGATTTAGGGTAATTTGCGGGCGCTGATTACGAAAATAATATCAGTTTTGTCGAATTGGCTCTAGTTTTTCAGATAAAGACTTTTAAATATTTTACGAAAAAACCTAATTAAAAATACCAATATGGATTTAAATTATATTTTTATTGCGCGCCTGTATAAAAATAATACAAAAATAAAAAAAAATATGTTCTTTTCATTAGTTAATTTTAAAAAAATTAAAAAAAACTTTTTCTGTAGGACCTCCTATGATGTCGTTGCTCAGGAGAATCCCGTATTAAGTTCCAGCAGTAGTCTGACATCATGTGGTCGCCCCATCGACCTTGGTATATTTCTTCCATTATTTTTATGTCCTGGTGGAACCGTTCACCCTGTGCCTCACTGTAATCGCCTAGGTTGTCCGGGAATTTGTCCAAATGACTATGTAAATAATGTAATTTAAACCTCAGTTTACCTCCTAGTTTCCGAAAATTGAGAAGCATATCAGCAACTAGTTTTGTATAGTCTGGTGATTTATGATTTCCCAAAAAATTTTTGACTACATTAACAAAGCTTAGCCAGGCTTCAGATTCAATTTGTGACATATGGTTTAAGAATTCAGTGTCTTGTAGATGGGTACGAATTTTAAGACCATCGAAGACTCCTGCTTTTCATTTTTCCATACTAAGGACTGGAAACTTTTTGCACACATATTCGAAACAGTCCCCTGTCTTATCAAGGGCTTTGATGAACTGTTTCATTAGCCCAAGCTTGATGTGAAGTTGTGGAAGAATGATTTTTTTTCGGCTTATCAGTTGGTAATGAACCATTGCTGTTCCTACTTCCATATTTCTCTCGCCGGTCATTCCTTTCTACTCCAATGTTCATTTCTTGCACGACTGTCCCATAAACATATAAAACAGGGGTATTTATTATACCCACTTTGTTGGTCCAATAAAAAATTCTCCATCTTAAAAACTTATTGAGGAATATTTAAATTAATACGACTGGAACTGGGTCATATAATTTTTGTTCATTAATTTCTTAAGTTTCGTTTATCTCAAGATGTAGAGCCAATCCAAAAAAAGTAAAAACACAGTTCGTAAGCCTACAACTAATGTTAATAAAAACTATTAACAAAATCATGACCGCAGGTTTTTTTTTAATTTTTGTTACGCAGTGTAATTAGGAGGTTTGCCTTCTCGACTGGCTGATGTTTTTAAATGAGCAAAAGCTAGCGTTTAGGTATGAAAAATTTGGTTTGTGGTTTGTGGTTAAAAAGAGATCTCATCGCTGAGTATTACCGGTTACCACGATAGAAGAGCATCTCGCCGCGATTTTCATTAAAGTTTAACTCATTCACATCCACTCAGAAATCGGCGTCTAAATACGCAATTAAAGCTTTACTGCGAAAAGCTGTAATCGTAAAAGGTAGTTGGAATATTTCAAATGTGTATGTACATGTATTTTGTGGAATACATTTTTAAATTTTAAGATGATTATTCGTAGCCAGCAAATATATAGTAGTGGTTAAATAAATCAATCCATTCTACTTTTTCTATTTTTCTAAAAAAACAAAAAATTCATACAAAATGAATGTGATACTTTTCTAGCTGTTGCCTGAAACATCAGTCTTAAGTTAGAGGGAAAATCGAAAACTGCCAGCAGCTTGACATTTATATATACACATATCTGTAGATATGTATGTATGAATATAAGTAGATGTGTATTTGCGCAAAAGTAATAAAGTGAACAACCGCACATTTGTTTGTGCCACAATCAAAGAGAGATCGAATATTTGCAATCAATTTACTTTTTTATTTAGCTATTTTTGCTTTTCTCTGCCGCCACACTGCTACTGCTACTGATTCGGCTGCTACTCCGATTTGTTTGTGCGATTTTATTGGCTGCTATCGCTTTCACTCATTTATTTATATCTACAGACATGTATGGGTGTATGTGTGTGCATATATGTATGCATGTTTGTAAGTTTGTTTGCGTAGATATATTTTATTTTTTGCAGCAACACTATTGCTTCAACATGTGGCAGCAATAATTGATACTTGGCGTGAAAATTAAGTGATTGCGGAAGTGATGGCGGTCGTGGCATTCCGGCGCCGATATTGATACTCCAATACCCATCGGATGGGCGCAGGATGAGGGGTGTGCGAGTTGCATGCATAAAACACGAATTGTGGCATAAGTGCACACTTTTTTTTTTTGTTGTTGCAGTCAATGTAATGGAAATGAGTGTGTTGTATTTTTTTTTTTTGTTCTTTCTTTCTTTGTGTGTTTGGCAGGCATGCAACATATGTTACTTTATTCGTATTCCATTTTTTTTTTTTTTTTTTTTTTTGCAATACTGTCTGTTTTTCTACACTGAACTACAGCAGCAACAATTTTTTGATACCTTCCATCAGTGCAATGATGTTGCAACAAATGTTGGTAGCAAGCAAAAACAAAAAAAAAAGAAACACAAAATTACATTTATAAATATGTACATATATTATTGTTTGCATATAGCTGTGCCTGTGCTTACACATTTATGTCAAATTTATGTATTTTACCAATCGAAGAAAAAATATTTAATTAAAAAACACTACGAAAATGGTCAGAAAATAAATGATTTGACGCGAAAAAAATCGTAATATGCAAATTCAAAAAATAAAAAAAATAAATAAAAGTTCCACTATAAAAACACAAAATTTTTTTGTTGTACTGAAAAAATACACACTTGCACTGCCTGCCATAATGCTGTCGAAGCGGTGCAATATATTTTTATGAGTATGGACGTATTTTTAACTTTTTATTGCATCACAGAATTATAACAAAATTTTTGCTCGAAGCTGCAATGCTTCATTTAAGCGCGTTGTGCATTACAGTATATGTTAAACTCTTAAAAACTTGTAGTCAAGCTTTCAAAATAAATAAATTTTTTATAAATTCTTTATAACAAATTTTCAGAGGAAAAAGTGGTACTCGTAAAGATGAATTGCTCTATTATTTAGTTAGAAAATATTTTGATCGAAAAGGACTTTATTTTTAAACCTTCGATGAGTTACAAAGTTCCTGGGGCCCATTTTGATTTTCTAACTTAAATTGCTCCTTTTTCGACCGGGACAAGGTACCATCAATTACCCTGTATTCCCATGGAAGTTTGTAGAGAATCCTTTCAAAAAAATCCGATGCGATATGACCAATAGTTTAGTTTTTCTTGAGGTGTAAAGGTGCTTAGTATGGGAACGTAGTGGAATTTCGAACAATAGCAACGCAGGCCTTACGTCCACTTAATATAAATCAAAAGTTTTTGATTCTGATTCTGATCTGGAACTGAACCACATATAGACATCATGATATTGGGGATGATGACGATGATGAAGAGGAAAAAGAGAGATAAAATAATGACAAGCAAACAAGTGACAATTATAAAATTTCTAAAGATGGCATCCATTGCTGTAAAAAAACCAACGAAGCAAAAATACGGAAAAATTGGTGTTTAACAACAACCACAACAACAATGTACCTGCGTAGTTTTGGAATATAAGAAAAAAATTAAAATTCAACAGCAATTCACTTGACCGTTGTGAATCACTGGCTTTGTACTTGCCCAGCAAGACGGAGATTGTGAATTATTTTCCAATACTTTGCTAATAAAAACTTGTATTGAGCTCAGAAAATCATTGTTGCTGTAAATAAAATAGGCCGTAAAGTTTATTGACATATAATATATAGAAAAATTTAATTTTAATCAGCAGTAAACAAAATGATTCTGAGTTTAGTAAAATATAATAGGAAACAACGCGGTACAATTTCCTCTAGAAATAGCTTATATATTTTTTTAGCAAAAAACAATTTCATGCATACATATGTATGTGATTTTACCAAAAAAAAATTAATTAAGTATATTTTCAATTTTGTAACTAAAACTTAAGCGATCAATTCATATATATGGTTATTCTTTTTTTTTTTGACACATAAACATATTATAATTTTTTTGATTTCTTTGCGTTCTGCATTTCATTATTTCTTTCTTCACATACCTATTTAATTTAATATATTTGGAATTTAAAAACTCTCAAAGTAAAATTAAATGAATTTATCAAAAATCCCAGGACAAATGCATCATTTTTAACATTTTATGCAACAAAAAAAAAACAAAAAACAAAATGCGTGGCTATTAAAAATGCTCTTTAAATTTTTTCATTTATTGAAGTAATGTATCTAACTTTATGGCCTTTCATTGTCCAAGTATGTATACAGATATTCTAAGTGCATTGCATGTGTACTAATGGCGCACTTCGGTTTTGGCTAGTAAAATTTTATATTCCATCAGTCAACTTTTGTTGTAGATTTGGCAGAAAACAAATTACTTACTATTGCTCGGCCAACTAAATGCTCCATTAGATATTATTTTACACAGGAAGAAGTCTATGAGGTTGAGTAAATATAAAAATAAAAAGTGTAAATGTCCTCTACGCTAAAATGAAGTATTTATAATGAAAGTTGGGGCATAAAAAAAAATCCTAACAGTCATTTTTATTCATTTTACGGATAGCCGTACTTTACTACACTACACCACTATATATGCTATAGCCGATTTTTTTGTTTATATAAAAAAAAAATTCGTTAAAACAATTAACACTTTTTTTTGTTTTATTTCATTTCTATCGACATTTTTCAATGCACTTTTTCCGCATGCTTCAAATGAGTCTCTGTGTACGATGGGTTTTATATTCTTGAACCTTTATGAACACTTGAACACTTTTATAAAAACAAACACCCTACTCAAAAACCAGTGAAAACCTTAATGAACAAGCGAAATGCAAAAAGGAAAAATGGAAACAAATAATAATAATAATAAAAACACCGCTACTCTGTCCCCCCCCCTCCTGACTTTTTCCAGTCACATGGCTGCACAACTGAAGCGGCGGCTTCAACAGCTATGACAGCGTACATCATCGGCAGTGGACGGCCAAGGCATGGAGTCCGAAATGAACGTCAACGTCACTCTGTCACTTGTCGACTGGTCAACGGCGGAGAATGGCAACTGGCGACTGGCGACTGGTGAAGTAGCAAATGAAGCGTTACCATAACCATTGCGGCCAAATGCCGATGGGGTGCAATTTACCAGAAATTATTGGTTTCTATATGCATTGTGTCGAGCTTTCAGTTCTGTTATGCTCGGCTCTCTGCCTTTCTATATCTTTTGGTCGCAGCATATCGTTATGTGCTTTAAATTATTTTTATTTTTTTTGCACTGCTAGGGGTAGTAATGTTGTTTTTTTTTTTGCTTTTGTGTACGAGCCACACTATATGTTATTATTCGTTTTTTCCTACACCTTTTTTTCTACTTTCGCTCGCATTTTATTTTTGTATATTTTTTTATGTCTACATTCACTTTCATATTCTTTATGACTGAACTTGCATTGACAATTATTTTGTATTCCATTATTTATTTATTTATTTTTTTTTTTCTTTACTCAGTGCTTCATTTATATTTTAAGCCTCACTTCTTTTAGTTCCATGAAACATATTGCCTTCATACTGTGGGAATAATTTCTCTTTTTCTTTTGTAATGCTACTCTAACTTGCGTTTATTCTTTTATTTCTTATAACTTATTATGTGTTTTGTTGTGAAGCAATCACTCGACTGGTACGTAGTTGATGGCGACTTGATGATTTTTAATGGTTTCGTAAGTACATACATATTTGATAAATGGTCGCACAAAGTGAAAAGTGTGCAAAACCCGTTCCATTTCTTTAATTGAAAAATAAAAAATTTCACGTTAGTGAGCATAATGGTAGAGTCCTACAAATTTAGATATGTCGTTGGTAACAGACCAACCAATGGATGCCAGAGATTCTAAGCGAGTTCCTAGGACCAGCCACTTTCAACCTTTAAAACAGTCAATGCCGAGTGAGGGTTTCCTTTCAACATTCGATGTATTCAAGCGAACACGCACAACTTTTCGTACCGAATGAGAAAAAAATTTTGTTAGAAAGCTAGGCCTTATACAATCTGAATGAAGCAACGTTTGCCATATACTAACGCCTGTCTTATTAAGACAAACAGACTTGAAAAAAGCTTCTTTGTATTGCCTTAACCCATAAATGATCACTGCAGTAATGGTACCCGATGCAAATGTCAATTAGCTCTTAGTTCATAATTTCAAATTTTCTTTGGCACACAATAAGTTTTTACGTAGTCGATATTAGAAATGTAATGGTGTCGGATGGTCATACTGCCTGAACTCTTCTCATAGCGCCAAAAAAAAGAAAAAATTATGTAAGATGTCTTGACGTCATTGTATACGGAGTTCGGTTAAAACTGAGTTTAGATATCTGACCAGTTATTAATAAGCTCAATAAAATCTACGCAATCCACCGCGCCATTTATTTTATGTTCATCTTCTTATAATAATTTATGACACTGTGTTTGACAAAAGTCGAATTTGGGCTTCGAAGAGCGAAATATTCAGTATAGCTTTAATTAACATTCAGTGTTATAATATTTAAATATAATTCACAATTTATTTTCTAGTATTTTGCAATAATGTAACTAACTTACCAATAGCATTTGATTAGTAACAATAACAAAATTATGTAGTAACTATTCTTATTATTTTATTCAAAAAGAAAATAAACATAAATTTATCAAAAAAAAAACAACTTCTTGAATTAGTTTTTAATAACCCTGATATTGTGGTACACTATAATTATACTTTAAAGCATAGATACCTTCCTTTCAGATCCATTTCAAATGGCTACCGAACGCCCTGCACTTAACGAGTTTGGTAGAGGTTAGTGAAGCGGTTACTTAGGTAAAAAATCATAATTGGGCAGTGTCACGATTGTTTTCAAAAAATTTTTACTTTTCTTATCGAATGCTCAAGTACAACTTTATTGACGTACTACCAATAATTTTTGTTTAGCATTTACGGAAAAATTTTGGTTTTTGCATTTTTTAAAAATATCTGAATTTGATATTAAATTTAAAAAAACACTATTGTTGTGGCACCTTGTATTTATATTCATTTCCTATACATTTTGTATTGGTAGAGATTGGTGAAACGATTACTGAGATAAAACTCTTTATTAAAAGTGAACAGTGCCATGCCGCTTTTCCAAAATTATTAACTTCTTTTATCTTATGTTAAATTACAGCTTTATTTGCCCAACTTCCACTAATTTTTCTTTAGTACTTACTGAAAAACTTTGGTTTTTGCATTCTTTTAATATTATCTTAACTGAGACTAAAAAAAACAAAAGTTAACAACGCTGTTAATGTGGCACCCTGTATTTACATTTATTTTACATGTTAGATAAGTATTTGCTTTTAGTGCCAATTTATATCATTTCACATTTCAACTCCATCATCAGACATTTCAACTGCATTACTTTAAAAGTTATAATTTTTGCAACGAAAATCATTAAATATGCATATGTTTTTTTTTCGTTTTGAGGATGTATTTTATATTTTTTATTATAGTAACTAAATATCTAATATGAATTAAATGTTATGTTTTATTAAACAAATATATCCGGAAAACTTAAATCTGAAAAAAATTCTAAAAAATTTAATACTTCCTGTATTAGATGTATAAATTTTGATTTTTAATATGCTCATCAATATCCAGATTTTACTTTTAAGTTTAATGACTGTGACTTCGGACAAAGAGCACAGACCATGACAAAGACCAAGATCCTCTTTTTTTTCAAAATATTAAATAAGTCCACCTGTATCAATTTGGAGTATGAAAAAAATGTGCGCGCATAGTTTGATAGATTATTCTCAGTACAGGGTGAAAAATTTGAAGAAAACACACTGAATTTCCAAAACCAACGGATTTAAAAAAAAATTGATATTTGGATCCATTTTGTCTGCGATGTCAACATGCAAAATATTACGTATGTTTTTGGATACTCGTGTGTAAGTGAGATAAGTGTATAATTTAATTTTTTTTTTATTTTATTTTTTTTTTATTATTCTGCAATCTATCTACAAATACTAAAATAGCACAAAAGATACTAAAGATAATAAGCATAATGGATAACACTAAACAAAATAACATAAAGTATAAAAACATATAAATGGGGCTAACATTTATTTATACATTATTCAATTAATTATATTAATTTCTAAATGGTAGGTCTAGAATATTACATCGTTTTAGCTCCATATTTCTTCGGATTCATTCAATAAATTAATAGCAGTTATATTGCAATGATCGCTTAATCTTGCTAAGTATTAATACTATATGATTTAATGACTTCTTTTACATAACTTATTTTTAAATCTTTGTGTCTACATTCATTTTTAATATACCAGGGTGCACCGGCAATAAGTCTAAGGGTAGTATTTTGATATCGTTGCAGTATTTCAATATTTGAGTGACTGGCAGTGCCCCACAGCGGAATGTCGTAGGTCCACACAGGTTTCAAAATGTTTTTATAAATTTTAACTTTGTTATCAAGACGTAACTGCGATTTCCGGTTGATTAACCAATAGAGTTCTTTATTTTTGAGTTTCAATTGTTCTCTTTTTGCTTTTATATGATTTTTCCATGTTAGTCTACGATCAAGATGTATTAAATTACGCAAAAAATTTTCCTGAGTCTAGCGATTTTTCTGCATAACTCCACTTCAAAACAATTTGCAAAAATACCTTTTTAACCCTTCTGCTATAATTGATCTAGTAACCGGGAACAAATTTGAAAATTTTCATTTTTAAGCTAAGCCCTCCAGTATTTCCATGAAATAACAACTGATTGTAGAACGAAACCTGAGGAGGAAATGTGTTGATTTCCGAAATTGCAGTCATAATTTCAACCGCTTTGGCTATTGTTGGCTTCCCAATTTTTCCAAGTAAAAACTTCCTACAAATACCATTAGCCTAAAAATTTTATTTTTACATTTATAACTTCCCAACTTTTCGATTCTATCTCCTTTCCATATTTTTGTTAGTAATACTTGGCCAAAGAAAACCTTTAACAAATCCAACCGAATTACCGAATTGCAAAACGCACACAAGCCTAAAATAATATACACCATTCCTCTCTTTTAACTGAGTTACATATTCAATTATAGATTTCCATTCATTCCGATGTCAGGCAATGCATTTATATTTAAACGCACACATTCGAAAGCTTAAAGGATATTTTTGCAACTGAAGCAACGATATGAGACTGGCTGAGTGAAAGCGGCTTACTCAATCAGTAGGTTATTTCATGGTAAGAACCATTCTCGTCGGTTGCAATGCTGATACGTACATTTTGTTCTTTGTATTGACAGAATTGAAATTTTAGTGATACAAAAAATTACAGAACACGAAATAAGAGTTACATACGTTGATGAAGTTTCAGAGAAAATGTATTTAAAATTTCAGTAGTTCACAGAAATTAATATTTTGGAGTCACGAATTTTTAAAGAATGTTTCGCTGTTGTTACAACGAATGCATACTTTGATATGATATACATACCTGATATATGTTGTATGATGCGATTTTAATCAGTGATTTGACAACGAATGATGTTTGTGGTATAATCAAAAGACAAAAAAAATCAATTTGGAAATACATCTTTATTTGTGAATTATGAGCAAGAATAGTTCGGAGAGGTTAAGAAAGTAAAAAGTGGATATCCTTCTCTTAATAAGAACGCGATATTATGATATAAAAAATGCCGTCATATGATATACTCATATAATTTCATTACATCGCGCCTTTGCTGGCAGAATGGTACAGTTCAAAATGTCTCTGGATAGCAATTTTTTGCTAATAAGCTAATGATAATTGATACTGCTATTCAATTTTTGCACAACTTAAAATGAGAGCTATAATAAATAGAAGAATGAATATTGTATCGATATATCATATGATGCCATCACATGATGTGATGAGCGCTGATATGATAAATTAGATTTCATTCGCATTACTTCCTTCAAGTGCAATAATAACCGAAAAATTTATATTTCGTGCACTTTCTGCACAACATATCACATGATGGTGTCATATGATGTTATGTTACGAACGCTGATATGATCATTTATATTCTTTATTACATACCTCAATTCAATTAATATTTGGTGAGTTTTTAACCCAATATATTATATAATAATATCACGTGATGTTAAAAGCATTGATATGATAACTTAAATTTATTTTGCATTACTTCAATCAAGTGCAATTATATTTGACGAACTTATTACCCAACATATCATATGGTATTGCTGATACGGTCACTTAAATCTTTTTTTGTACACTGCAATTCAGTGCAATTATAACCAAAAAATGAATATTTAATCGGTTTTCATCAAAACATATCATATGATGTTATCACGTGATGTTATGAGCGCTGATATGATAAATTAGATTTCATTTGCATTACTTGATGGTATCCCTGATATGATCACTTAAATTATTTATTGCATACTTCAATTCAGATTTCAGCAAAACATATCATATGATGGTATCACGTGATGTTATGGGCGCTGATATGATAAATTAGATTTCATTTGCATTACTTGATGGTATCCCTGATATGATCACTTAAATTATTTATTGCATACTTCAATTCAGATTTCAGCAAAGCATATCATATGATGGTATCAAATTATATAATTTTACGAGCAATTCAACATCTCCATCACATTCAGGAAGCATTTGATAGATCACAGCACAAATATTAATCATAGTTATTGTCCGACAATCGCTCCAAGCCAAATACAATTAGCAAATATTTTTTGTTTGTGTCAATGAAGAAAAAAAAACCAAAAGAAAAGCATAACATTTTTCTTGGAAGAACAACTAGCTGAAAAATTACTGAATAAGTTGAGTATTTTGAATAATGTCCAAACTAGAAAATTCAAATCACTTACTCCATTGTGAGTTTTACTTTTTATATACTACAAGAAAAAAATTTAAATTTATCGGACATAAATCCCACTCCTCTAGACCTCCTCTTTAAAATTCTGACACGGAGATTTTTACAAGGCATGCGATCCTTAATGCAAGTATACTCTGAATTTCGGATACGGCTTAGCGGCAATGCCATAATCAAAAAACTATAAATTTCTTAGCAGAAGTGAACCGAAGCAGTTAACTTACTTTACTTACTTACCACAGAGGAAAAAGAGAAATTGTATGCAATAAATATGAGAAAAGAATCGAAAAAATGAAGTAATATGCACAAATGTGTGTGTGTTCACAAATGCCAAGCAGCCACTGATGCACACAAATTTCTCATTGAGGTCAACCATATTTGCATTTTGTGAAGTGCGATGAAATGCAAAAAAAAAAAACAGGTGAAATTCGCTTAATCTGCTGAAAATGCTGGTAGCCTGAAAAAGCGTTCATTTTGTTTTCGAAAGATGATGATGACAAAAATATGCGGGCGTATAAATTTAGCAAACGCTCCAAGCGAATGTACAAAGAAAAACACAATACGATTTACCTAATGCAAATACACAGGCATGTGTGGGAAGACCAGGCAGTCCCGCAAGGACCAGCATAGCAAATAAAAAAAACACACGAATTTTATAGAATATGCATGAAAACAGATTAACTGCTTTCGATAGTTGTTTAGTGGCTGGTCTCTGTTGGTTGGATTTTGAGTGCACCTGTGCTGGCAAAGAAAAACCAAATATAGAATAAACTAAAAAAAATATGAATTTCAAGTACGAAGGCATTTTTATTAATGTGGGTAATTTAAGGAAATTTTATTGTTATACATTAAATTTAAATTATTTCGCATAAAGTAATATATTTTTTGACAAACTAGACTAGAGCAACTTTGAATTAAAACTCAAACGCCAACATTATCAATCTCTCTTTATAGCCTAGCTGCATTAAAAATGAATTTTCTCCTCGCTTACTTGAATGCCAATGTGTCAATTTGGAAAGTGTCAAAACTTTTGAAGCTCACTTGTCATGGGGCCAGTGATGTGTCAGAGCATGTGGCAGATATTCATATTTTATGCCAATGGCAGTATTGATGGCAAGGTTGAGGCGGCGGCATGTGTGAAAACCTCTAAAAGAAAGCAATAGTAAATAAAATAAGGTTAGGCTAAGGTATTGTCATGCCCCCAATCGGAGTATAAAGGGGTATTTTCTTAGCAGAGATAAAAAACTGAACTTATCTACTATGAGGAGTGGGAAAAATGGCAGATACTGCGAGGGATTTCCACAATTTAATTAAATTGAATTGAGCATTGTATTTAATACATAACTAAAACGCATATATCCTTTTTTTGACTTTTACGTTTAAACAAAAATTGGCATTCCAAAAAACTTTCCGAATTACCTCTAAAAACCTACTCCTACGAGGCGCAAATGCAATTCTTTATTTTTTTCTAACGTGTGAAATTAGCATTTTGTGTGTTTAGTGAACTAAGTGCTGATAGTTTCTGTTGAGCCAAAGTAAGTAACGTCATTTTTACTTATTGAGGTACAGCATGCCTGAAAGATTTATGTATTGGTTTTGTGTATTGCAACTTTTTACTTAAATTGAGAGATTCTAACTTCGTTTTTAGAATAATTTCATCATGCTATGTCACTCTCATGGAAACACTCGTCTCTATTGACAAAAGACTGCGATAGTTGATTTTCAGAAGCTTCTCTCAAAGCCAATCTTTTCACCAGCAAAATTAGCCGCCATCGACAGAAACGGGTAGTAATCACTTGGTCCAGTGTTCGAACTATAAGGTGGAGGAGGATTTCTTTAGTAAAAAAAATGCCGAAATGGCCAAAAAAAATTTTTTTTTTAAAGTAAACTATAAGTGTAACATTCAAACGTACTGAATGCAAGACGCTAATTATTTTCTCAGACTAAATGATTATAGTCAGTATTTTGAGTTACAAATTTCGTGTCAAATAGATATTTTAAAAAACCAACAGACATCCGTTTGTTGGGGCGTATGAGTAACATTTTGGCATACGCGCATATTTTCATTAAATCAACAATTATATGTGTTGGTAGATATGGTTTTCATTTAGTAAATTTCATTAAAATAATCATGCTACATACATTTTTATGAAAATATATGGTCTCAAAAATTGTGCAAGATAAGAAATTGAAAATAGGGAAGGTAGGTACGAGTGGTTACCGCCTGCAGCGGTTATCCCTTGCTGAACCATTTTGCTTTGATGTTGAATCCTAACGGAGTCAATGGCCTCAACTTTAAGAGCGCTACGCCCAATTTGTGGTCGTCGTCTTTTCTGGCTGAATGGCTTCGTCAATAAGCAAAATGTGCGTTATTGGACAGGCAGCAATCCACACGTACTCCAGGAGTCAGCATTGCAAAGTGCTTAGCTGCAAAGTGCTTTCAATCAGCAGGTGCGAGAGTCGAGTGGCTAAACTAGTAGCTGCCGGGTGCGATTAAAACTTTGCGACGTCGAGCTTGCCTGGTTTATTTAACGCCATGTTCTTTACTGCTGCGTCAAGGTAAAGAACGAGTTGATGTTTGGCCCTCTAACTCTTACTGGGAACCCGTCTGCCGTTCATCGTAATATGGTCGATTTAATGGAGAACGTTAGCGGAATTTTCGTCGTAAGTATTGAAATTCCCAAGCACGACTTTTATCTAATGACAGAACAGTGCTCGTAAGTCCATTCTAGGTGCTCATATAATTGATATTTGAATACACCGTCCTTCTCTTGCGTCGGGGCAGGGTGTAGGCACAAATCGTTGAGATTTTAAATAATATCACTTTGATACCAGATCCACCAGAGGGCATGACATTACTTGGCGACGAGGTCTCACTCTTATTAAAAATCTAACACCGAACTTGCGCTTCTTCACATGACAGCTCTAGTAGACGTGGCAGGGTACTAGGGATATGGTGATGACAACCCTTACTCTCCCGAGGGAATCAACTATCTGGGCAGCGATATGTCCCTATTAAGTGCTCGAGCGTTCTACATGAAGCCCTCAAATAGTGGTTCTTAATATAAATTTATATAGTGAACCACTTGCTACAAGTGAACGGTTGCTTCACAGCCAGTTGAACTCTTAAATCGAAAATCTCTTAGAGACCCCACTAGGTGTACCTTCTCACCTTCTCACATTACAAATGAATGTTTGCGAGCTGCATGGAAGACACTTGGACGGAATCACACGATAGTTGTGAGGTTCTTGAACCGCATGCAGAAAGTTGTGTGCCGACTCCCAGGTGAACGGCGATCACACGCTGTTCCCACTTGCGAGGAGTTCTTCATTTACTACCATCCTCCAATACAGAATATCTGCCAAATTTACCGGCTACAATTGAGATACTCTATAGAATTTAAGATTACTCACGTCAATAATACTAAAACAAATTTTTGATATATTTGAAACATTTGAATACCTGACTCTTCTCCAATAACACCACGGTTCTAAACTCTACTCTTCATAAATCAGTCAATCTTATGAGTGCATACTCTATTAGAAGTAACATCTAACAAAGTGTGAAAAGCTATCATACTCAATGCATGAAATGACAAATTTGCTTGCTGTATGACAAATAACTGGAAAGATCGCACACACACACACACATGTACAGGTATTCAATATTTATAAGTTCAATTGAAACGCATTGATTGACAAGTCAAGTAGTAAAAACTTATTTTAAACAAAGAGAAAACAAAAACTGTTAGAGGAAAGGAAAGCCAAGTGAAAATATGGACAAATAATCGCCTTTGCAGCTGTAAGCCTCTACTCCATTCAATAATGCTTGCTAACTTAATGTGATAAAGCCAGATATGTCAATCAAATTACATATTGTCGAACGGCTTAGTAAACTTCATCTACACTTTTGCCCTCACTCTCAGCTGACAGCAGCTGCTACTATACCCATTCATATTTTCAAAAGAGTTTTTATGCTTTCATCATAAAATTCTATGCTTAAGTGTGAATAAATGAATAGGTAGATATATCGTAAAGATGATGCGAGTAAAAATGCCGCGCATCACTCGCGCTGAGCATAGAACAGCGGGTGTCAAGCATGGGTGGCAGCGTAGTATTATTTCTTAAGGCATTTATCCGCAGTCGTATGAATATTGAAAGCATAAAAGCGGTATGACATTTGCATAAGTCAATAGTTTTAGTTTTTCCATATGTGTCTATGTATGTGAATAAAAAAAAAGTAAATACCCTGGAAGAAAAAATTTTGACAAACTTCTGAGGCGTGCTAGACGGATGTTATATGTAGAATGGGGGCCAGAATTGCTCCTGAATTCCGGAAACGGGAGCAAAGGATATGAGATACTTTAACCCTTTTTTTTTTTGTATTTGCAGTAGCCGGGTGTGTAGTAGCATTAAAAATTATTAGCGGTCACCATTTGGGAGGCAATAGCAAGTCTAAATAAATCATTTTCCGTTCGTAGTCGACGTAAAACTGTGGATCCCTCAATTTGTCTTACAATGTCAAGATTTCTTCTTCTCCTTAATTGGCAATATTACCTCTTAGGCGATTTTGGCCGATTTCAACATAACGCGCCGGTTGCTTCTCTGCTTTGCTAATTGGCGCCAGTTAAAAACCCCAAGTAAAGCCAAGTCCTTCTGCATGTAGTTTTCCAATGTGGAGGAGGTTCTCCTCTTCCTCTGCCAGGGCTAGAATATTTGCTTCCACTCCCAGCCAACGTAGCCGCTGTATTTTAATTCGCTGAACTATCTCTATGTGGCAGTAAAGCTCATACAGCTCATCGTACCATCGTCTGTGGTATTCGCCATCGCAAAGAAGTAAACGTCCACAAATCTCTCGGAGAATCTTTCACTTGAACACCCCAAGTGCCATCTCATCCGCTGCTGACGGTTCCCACGCTTCTGCGCCATACTCGTTGCCAAGAGAGTGTCTTCGTTGAATTTCGAGGCTGACATTGTTGTTCGTGATAATCAAAGTCCTCTACTTTGTTAAAGTTATAAGTTATAACTGTTTAGAGTAATGCGGGAGCCAATATGCGAATGCGCTGACTGTTTATTTGATGACAGGAGGGACCTCCAACCCAGAGCCATTCGCTTCGCTTCTTTATCCAGCTTGGAAGAGGCAGAAGTTACGGCGCGGCCCAACATGATGATAACGAAATTCACCGGTAGTAAGAGGGCTCAGAGAACAAAAAGGGTATAAAAGTTGCCAGAGCCTTTGTTACCGGCGCAAAATGGGCCTGTTAAAGTCGATAAATAGATAGTGAGTCGATGGTCGGATTACCAGGTTTAAACTCACACCGCTAAGGCCCAATGAGTTCGTTGACAGTTGATTTCAGTCTTTCACACAATACGCTTGATAGAACCTTGTATCAAACGTTGAGCAAGCTGCTCCAGCGGTAGTGGGCGCATAGGCGGCATCACCCTTCTTGTGAATTGGGCAGAATATACTAAAATTTCAATCGGCAGGCATGCATTCTTTCGACCATATTCTGGAAATGAGCTGGAGCATGCAACTCTTCGCCACTAGTCTGGAATAGCTCAGCTGGTAACCCATCAAGACGCCAATCACAAATTGTAAGAGAAGTTCGATCAAACATCAAACCATGGTATATGCGCCAAATTATTATTATTATTATTATTATTATTAACATTATCATTATCATATTATACAAAAAAAATCGTATGCTTTTTCCGTTTTATTCCAAAAGGTTACTGGGCTTGCCAATAAGAGTTTAATTACACTACTCGACAAAAAAAATCTCCAAGAATAAAATAGGCCTTTCCTAAAGTGAAATTTTCTCCTGATTCCGAATATGACTTTCATTTTCATGTGGCAGATCTAGTTTCCGAGATATCGGCGAAAATATGAAAATTCCCATTTTTGCAGAACACTACTTCATATAGGTACGGCAAAAATTTGTATTTTTCATTTTTTCGTTTTAAACTGCTGAATTATGCATTATACTAATTCCCATAAAAATTTCTTGCCTTCACCTCCCTCAAGTATCTTCAGTAGTTTGGCCACTATGCCAAAAAACGTTCAAAAAATGTTGAAAAAAAAACGAAATTTTTTACACAATTTCAGATTTAACCACCTTAAAATCGGAAAAATTCTATTGACGAAAAAAAGTTAGCCCTCCTATGTTGTAGGTAATTTAACTACGAAAATTTTAAGCATACCAGCACAACAATCGGACGTGCCATTGAAACTATAGCCCCGTTAACTTGCAAGCGTCTATCCTACAATTTTAGTATTACTCTGATAAAATTGGCGAGACATTTCATTTGGTCACTCTACCTTAGGGTCTAATAAATTTTAAAAGACATCAAGTATTTAATTGTCACTACTGTTTGTTGTAAATTTTGTTTTGCAAATTGTAGTGCAAATTTATACATACTATATCGGTAGATGTGTTTACGAAATGGCTTGTTGCAAAAGAGATTTTAAATGTAAAAATAATCCGGATGATTTTTGCTTTATTTGCGGACATTATATTTTCGGAAACTCAGCTCGGAAAATAACTAATTCTGTCAGAGATGCATACTTTCATTATTTCGGTTTCCGTGTAAAAAATCTCGATAAGTCTTGGACACCTAATTTTATTTGCGCCTCCTGTAGATTAACTTTAATGAGATGGGTATCGGGTAAAGGTCATAACATGAAGTTTGGTGTTCCAATGATGTGGACTGAACCCTTTAACCACGACCAGTGCTATTTTTGCGTGATAGACCTTAAAGGTAAAACGAGAAAAAAGAGGAAATTAATAAGTTATCCAAATGTGGCATCAGCTAAAAAACCAAAACTACATGACCATACCTTACCCATACCTAGACCGCCTATAAGTTTTGAAGCCTCAAGCGAAAGTGACTCCGAAGCAGATAATTCAGAAAGTGGACAAGAAGGAGAGATCCCACATCGAGTCTCACAAGCCGAACTTAATGACTTGGACAGAGATTTGAAATTATCGAAATTTGATAGCGAAGTTCTAGGATCTCGTTTGCAGCAATGGGGCAGCCTGGGCCCTTCGACAAGTACTTCCAAATTTCGAAATAGACACAAGACTTTCTCTTCTTTTTTTACTAAAAGTGAAAATATTTGCTACTGCAATGATGTTCAAGGTTTATTTGAAGCACTAAAATTAGAAAATAAAGTGGATGATTGGCGCTTGTTTATAGACAGTTCAAAGCATAGTTTAAAAGCAGCATTACTCCATAAAGGAAATTCGTTACCGTCAATACCAGTGGCACATTCTGAGAATACTAAAGAAACTTATTTAAGCATATCAAATTTACTTGAGCTCATTCAATATAAACAATTTAATTGGAAAATTTGTGCGGACTTAAAGGTAAGCAGTTTCGGTGGTACAGTTTAAAATAAATAGTATATGAAATACATCCTAGGTTGTAGCTATAGTTCTCGGACTTCAAGGAGGTTTCACTAAATATTGCTGTTTTCTCTGTCTTTGGGACAGCCGTGCTAGAGAAACCCATTATATTCAGGAAAACTGGCCACCAAGAGCTGAGTACGAACCAGGTGCCTTCAATATCGCAAACCCGCCTTTAGTAAATCCCGAACGAGTTATTTTGCCAGCACTTCACATCAAATTAGGATTAATGAAAAATTTTGTAAAGGCTTTAAATAAGGACGCGCCATCCTTCCAGTACCTAACGAAATTTTTCCCTAAAATAACTCAAGCCAAATTAAAAGAAGGTATATTTGTTGGTCCGCAAATTGGAAAGTTGCTGAAAGACGAAAATTTTGCGAATCATTTATCATCAGTAGAAGCAGCGGCTTGGGACAGCTTTAAGCAAGTCGTTAGTGGGTTTCTTGGCAACAACAAAGATCCCAACTATAGAGAGATGGTCAAAGCCTTGTTGAAAAACTACAGTGCTATGAAATGCAACATGTCCCTCAAAATGCATTTTTTGCATTCACATTTGGATAATTTTCCCGCAAACCTAGGTGCTGAAAGTGATGAACAGGGTGAAAGGTTTCACCAAGACCTCATGATTTTTGAAAAGCGTTACCAAGGTTTTTGGAATGAAGAAATGATGGGAGATTATTGCTGGACAATAATACGGGAGACAAACCCAGAAAATTATAAACGGGTAGTTAGAAGTACCCACGTCCCTCACTATTGACCACCACGGTAAAATCGCTCAATTTGACTTTTTTAGATGTAGATATGTATGTATTTAATGTTGTTGTCGTTGTTGTTTTTTACTGAATTGCTGATTTATACTCATATTACTCAATTGAATACAGTTTAACGTGCAAACATATGTCTATAATAAAACGTTATAAAAAAATAAAAACCTAGTTTGAGTAAAAATTTTCTCTATAAAAAAATTGTAGGATAGACGCTTGCAAGTTAACGGGGCTATAGTTTCAATGGCACGTCCGATTGTTGTGCTGGTATGCTTAAAATTTTCGTAGTTAAATTACCTACAACATAGGAGGGCTAACTTTTTTTCGTCAATAGAATTTTTCCGATTTTAAAGTGGTTAAATCTGAAATTGTGTAAAAAATTTCGTTTTTTTTTCAACATTTTTTGAACGTTTTTTGGCATAGTGGCCAAACTACTGAAGATACTTGAGGGAGGTGAAGGCAAGAAATTTTTATGGGAATTAGTATAATGCATAATTCAGCAGTTTAAAACGAAAAAATGAAAAATACAAATTTTTGCCGTACCTATATGAAGTAGTGTTCTGCAAAAATGGGAATTTTCATATTTTCGCCGATATCTCGGAAACTAGATCTGCCACAAGAAAATGGAAGTCATATTCGGAATCAGGAGAAAATTTCACTTTAGGAAAGGACTATTTTATTCTTGGAGACTAAAGTTGATCAAAATTTGTCGAGTAGTGTTAATTTTCAAATCTAGTATGTCTTGCTTTTTCAAATACTAAATTTTTGTTTAACAAAGAATCATTCGTCATTTTTAATTGTATTCCAAAATATAGTCTATTGCAAATGTTTGCGCTAGCCACAAGGTAGCGGAGGAAATCAGAATAGTAAATACATAAATAAGTTAAGTTTTCGCCAATCAATATAAATAAAAAGTAAAATAAAATACTGTATAGAAAATAATTATTTGACCGCCTCGAAAATAATTTACAATATATTGTACAAAAATAATATAGTCAATATATCTTACTTGAAAGCTTGGGAAATTCCATTCGGAAATTATAAATGTAGGACTGGAAAATATACCGATCTAGTCTGGAATTCTACGACGATCAGATTACGCGATGGGAGTATTTTCAGGCTATTTTATATCACGCTTTGGAGATATTCACTGGTTAGTAAGATTAAAAGATTTAAACATTCCCCACTTTTTTTAATATGGAGTTAATGTGAATAAACTTTAGCTTCCTTTCACTTCGTTTCAGCCGAAAAATACCAAAAAATATATGCGTAGAGGAGAGTTAGTGTGGATTTTACGAGCGCCAAACAACACCAGGGTATAGAATTACAAAATTAGCACGGCCCAAATACGACTTTAAATTTTTCTGGCGAAGGGTGGGCCTAACGTTGCGAGGCTCGTTGCAGTTCTCATAGAAGACGGACCGATTGGAACTCGCACCAGAAGACTTGTTATCGTCTACAATGATTACCGCAGGACCTGCAGTTTACACCCACCTTCTGTGGATATGTCCAGCTCTTATAAAAAAAACGTAAGATCACTGTGGGTGGATTTGTGTGAAATTTTTAGCAAAATATTTTGCAAACATAGCCTCAAAAACCCGAGGTTCTTTGATATAAAAGTGTCGCTCATTTGCTAAATGGTTGCTGATATCCTTCCCCGCTTCTCTAACGTAACCTAAAAACAGCATAAAATCTAAATAAGTAAAAGTAAATTTAAAGAAAAAACACTATTTTTTCTACTGATTCATTGAAAAGTTAAAGACGACGAATATTGGATCATTATTTTTAATATATAGCTGAGTATATTTGTTAGCTTAAAAACTAATCATTCCTAATGAGCTAGTTTTGCGCTAGTTTCCAACTAAACCTACTCTAAACTTGCGAACCAAAATGAGCAATACATATGCAGACTGCGTACGAAAAAATAAAAATGTAAATATATTTTTTCGCGTTACGCGTCATGCTGTGGTCATAAGACATCAAGCTGTTTGCTGTTTTATATTTATGATTATTATTTTACGCTTATCCTTCTGCTTGGTTAACAAGGAACATATTCTCATGCAAATCTCCCTCCAAAATACCAAGCGATATTTTTACAATTTCATTGCAGTATTAACAATAAAGTCGCTTATGAGTTGAGCATGGAAATGTGCTATTTACGTTAAAAATCTCAAAAGCTGTCTGATGTGCATGCTAAAATTTTTCACGCCACTACTTAGGAGCCAAGAAGCTTTGACAGAGCATCGGATGTTCTATACAATTTAATGCATATGTTCACATTTAGATGCGGGGGTTCTTTCAACTGCATCCCCTTTTTGGTGTGTCAACTGTTGGTGTAATAAAAAAAAAAAGCAGAGACAATACCCGCAGTGTGTTTAGTTTGGCAAAGTGACATTTTCGTGACTTGATGACTTAACTAAATCTGTAGATGTGGATGAGCTCATTTCTATTTTCTATTGCGAACAATATGCGTGTGCATATAAAAGCTGTAGGAGTTAAGTACTCATATGATTTTTATATATTTCGTGTTTTTTTTTTTCTAAACAAAAATGCAAAAATGATGCCATGCTGTGTTCCCTTAACTTCAACTCTACTTGCAATAACTTAAGTTCGGGAGCTTTATGTTAAGCTTGAAAACAAGATTTTATTTATTTTTCTAAGCAATAATGTGACTTTTTGGTAAAATGAGAAAAAAATAAACGCTGAAGTGAAGATGATTTTAAATTTCTGAAATACTCATTGAGCTCGCAAACTATAACCGTAAATATATCTACATATAAGCTCTATACATATTGATTCCTGACCTTTTTTTAACTTGTGGCTCACACAATCACTACTACCTCCTAAATTGGAAATTAATATTACGGTGGAATACTAAAAAATGGGCGTACCCTAAACCACAAAGAGATGTCACTTGAGTTAAGTTAGATTTCCTAGTTTTGTAATAAATAAATTTACGATTCAACTTGGAAATAAATCAACATGGAGTGGGTCTTCATTTCAAAGACGTCTCCAGGTGAGCAAGCTGCACTGGTATATGGACGGCTCAAAGACCCCGGAGGGTATAGGACCGGAGTCTATTGTCCAAGAACACACATTTCTGTGCCAATGGGAAGGATGCTCCTTATCTTCAAAGCGGTGGTATATGTCATTCTCCAATGTGCAAAGGTAACTTGAAAATTAATTATCAAATTGATAATATAATCATTTTAGGTGGCAGCCATGCCACACTCAAGAACCTAAAATCCTTTCTAGAGCTTGAGTATATAGAGAGGCTCTCTAAGGCAACACTCACTTAGCAAGAGCTTAGGAGAGAAGAAAATGCAAAAAAAGAAAGATACTGGCACTTCATGGTAGGGCTACGCCAAGCAACGTGTCTATTGGGTGGCTACAATAACAGATGCTACAAACAGGTTATGAAACTCTCAAAGAACAAATAGAGGTTGATAACAGGTTTTCTTAAATGTCACTGTAGAATATGAAGCCATTTGCAAAACTCGGAATTTGGTCGAATGAGCTGTGTCGTTACTGTGACTCCGCTTCGGAAACCCCGATACACTTGGTATTTGACTGTGAGGTCATATCGAGTAGACGCAAAAGACACTTAGGCTCCTACAGCCCTGGGAAGGAACTGAAACGCGCTACCACCAGCCACCATCTTAGACTTTCTACGAGCGCTGGGGTTGTAAGGAGCGGAGGGCACAATGGATATTTTAGGTCGAAGTGCAGCCGCTATAATCTATCTACCCCATTTGTGCATAAAATTTTATATTTTTATATATATTTTTATATTTTTATATAAAATTTTATTCGCTTTTGTTAGCTCAAATTATTTCGATTTTTGCCACCTTCAATGCTTTGTGAATGACCATGAAATTAGCACGTGTGCACTTGAGTGAAATCGGTGATCATGTTGCAGGGGATCACCACTTTGTATTGCATTTAATACGGGAGGGCTTTGTTTTGCTACGCAGCCGAAAAACTGAATTTTTAGATATATTAAGGACGGCAGTTAATGTTTCTCCCAAGACGCAGTTGAAATAACTAAAGTTGGCAAAATAAAAAATAATATCCCCATTACTTTGTATATCAAAAACACAATTATGTAAATCATCTATGCAAAGCTTCAGCTGCAGAGATCTGCAAAATTGCCCGTTATTAATTTTTTTGCAGAGCCACTTTTAGGACGAATTTGCTAGCAGTTTAATGTGCCGTTCGCTCCGAATAATTAAAGTCTATACATTTTGATGGGAAAAATTAATAATGTACAGAAATAAAAACGCTTGTTAATATGACTATTTAATGGTTTTTAGAAATCAAAAAGAGAGTCACCATTTCTATGACGATTAAAGATGTATATGAAACTTAATCAAAGTTAAAGGGTATTTATCACGTTTATCAAACATTTGTATGTGTGGTGGGCGTGCTTGAAGTTCTTTCTCTCAAAGTTCTCATTTTCAATTTCTGAGATAATATAATGCTACATAACCGATTTCATTAAAAACGGGGCGGTTTCATTCTTTCCGCCCTCTAGCATAGGGGGCTTGACAGATATGAAATTGTCACCATATTTCAGATTTTTTTATTGTATACTAAATGAAGGGCTTATAATGAGTTGTAGAGAAATCGATTATCATTTTTAGCCACAGTTTATGTAGAATCACCCCACGTGCGCCCCAAACAAAAAATTCGGTAATTTAGTACTAGGGCCGGTATTCTGTAAGCCGTCTCTAGTCACTAATTGAAACTTTTCGGTGGTGAGATTGATTGAACTATTTCGTATTCCAAAACCGTGTCAAGTCTCCAGTCTCAAAAGAAAGTCACTAATTTGCCAATTGGTCCTGAGCCGGTCACAAAACCAAGAAATTCAGGAAAGTATTGAACAAACATGAAAATCAAGTAGCATTCGATCTGTGCCTTAGTCATACGTTTTATTTTGCTTGAAACTGTAAAAAGTACCAATTAATTTTCAACAAACATAATAAAAAAAAACTGATTGTTTACATTTACTTATGCATCTTATCCTGACATTTTGATTGAATATGTATATGGATGAGTAGCTGCATTTATCGATTGTTGCTAGCTCTAATTTTTACACATATATTATATAATCGGTTCTGTTGACAAAGAATTTGAAAAGTATATTGTGTGCTATGCACTCATTTTAATTGAGGTTGTCTGTACATCTCTAGCTGGAAAATACCATCAGCTGAATGACTGTACTGCTTTTCACCACAGTCTTTGGTGAAATTTTTTGAGACTGTTGCTTACTGAATATCGAAAATGTCACAAGTCCAAATTGACTTTAAAACTAGCACAACAGTACTACAAATAGTATTATAAACTGACCAATATTACGAAGGGACAACAACAAAATTAATACAGCTCACCAAAAGGTGCAAAGGAAAATTCCACACAACAATAGCACGACACAATAACCAAAAAGAAAACTCTTTAGAGGTGCACCCGAGGTCTACCCAAAATATTACGAACCCACTCGACAGCGACACGCCCAACAATAGGAGGACACGAGAAAACCAAGGAGTGTTCCACAGGTATGACTTCCAATTCCAGGACCGCAACTTCCACCACTTTTTAAATAAAATGCATCGTCTGGAGCCACTGAAACGTCTGCAGCTGTTTAAAAAAAACGATCGCACTTGCCAAAATCTTCTATTAAACAGGTCGCCTGCTTAAAAAATGTGTTTTTACTTCCACAGCTAGAACGAATCTCTCTCGGCACGAATTTGCCAGCTAGACCGCAAGCTACGACCCGGTAAATAATCCGCTGGCTGGCAACGCACACCGATCACTAGCCTTGCCAGCAAGTAGTCGTTTTTTTTTGGATTTTGTGGGCATTATTAAAATACCACATTTTATCAGAAAATCTTGCAATCGTCGTTAGAGAGAAAGAAAAAAGCAACGTAAACAGAGGAAGAAAAAAAATGAGATATTTTTTATATTTTTATACATTTTCTAATAAATAAACTCATGCCAAAAGTTGAATACGTCAATGTCAATGGTATGATAAACCACGCAATAAATACGTACATATGTATAGTATAAAAAACTTAAGCCACTCATCACCTCAAGGTGACAAATGTCAAAAGAGCAAACATACTTAGTGACGACAGTCGTCAAATGTCAATGTCAATTTTTTTCGCACTCTCACTTGCAAAACGTGTTTTGTATAAGAAAACCGATGTTACATATATATATGTATAAGTAGTTGTATTCACGCGCATATTTTAGCTAAGCAACATATAAAAAAAAAAATAAATTATGTATTTATTTTTCTCATATTTCTAGAAAACATCATAAATATTTAATAAATACATTTAAGAAATCGCAACAATGTTTACATACATATAACAAATTTGATTTATTTAGTGTTTTTGTTTTCTATATAAAACATTTATGTGTATATTCTTGAAAAATGCGAACATCTCTACGCTCGCAACAGATTGATTGCGTGTATTTTTCTTATATTGCACACGTCGTTGCCATGAATAAATTGAGGAAAGTGCCAAAACGCCAAGCGACTGGGAAGGAGTCATGGCAAGTCAGCTAGTAGTGAACAAGCGAAAAGGTAAAGGGAATTGACAGCAATAAGTACATATATACACACATAACTATTTATGCAATCGTGCATTCTACATATATAGAATGTAGTTTATGAACGCACCCAGCAAACAAGGCGTGGTGAATATGTGTGCGATTGTGCGTATAGGAAAACCAACGCGGTATCAACCTAAATGCAAGCACTGTACTCGCAAAGAACGTAGATTACAAAGAAGTTGCATCAGTGAAATTATCCTGTGGTAAGAAATGTTAGCTTACTTCACCACACCACAAGCCGATTAGATCCAATTAGATTCAAATATCAATGAGCAAAAGTCAAACTAGTAGTTCTGATATAGTGAAATAAGCTAAAATATTCTGTTGGAATATCCGGTGAAAGAATGCAACTTCTGTGTAGTCTACGTTCTTTGGTACTCGTGTCGACAAATGCTTGACAATTTTCGCGAGAATGGCGATAACCTAAAACCTCGTTCTCGGGAACTGAGTTTCTCAATTTTGCGAGTATCGAAATCAAAAGAAGTTGCGTCCCATCCCACCGTTCCTCTAACAGAAAATCTCGTCCAATTCTGCATAGCAGAACTAATATGACTTTTGAGATTATTGATATTAGAAAGAGATTAGATCCAATTGGTTTCTGTGTGTGGTGAAGTGGACGAGAGTTCTTTTCACAGGAAACGAAACGCCACGCAACTTCTTTGTAATATACGTTCTTTGTCGAAATGTTCGAAAGCCCTGATTTATATGTTTAAATAATCTTTATTTCTAGAAGAGTCCAAAGATATTTAGCCCTTCATTAGGTACGTGTTTTTTTTTTTTAATTTTAATATTATTATTAAATAAAATTCAGTGAACTATTATTAACAACATAAACTAGTATTTGAATGAAAATATTTGTGTATACATTCTGTAGATTCAATGAAAACTAAAATGTATGTATTTTTTTATATTTATTATAGTTCAAAGGCATTTTTTTCCTAATTATAGCACAACTTACAAAACAGCTTTTATTGGTAATAAAACTAAAAATGGAAATATGTAAACAATGTTTATGCAATTGGATGATAAATGAAGTTTTGTTAAATGTGGCGTCCGGAAAAATGTATTTATGTCGTTTTTATTGAAATGTAATCAGTTATACTATTTTTAAGTCAATACTTCCAGAGGATATCGCGAAAATGCGTCGAAACCAGTTTTGGAAGACGATTCGCCATTTGGTCATAGTCGGATCCTCCTAATTCCGGCTCTTTCTCGTGGTCACTCTTTTCAGCAGCATCCACACTTCTTTATCTACGTCAACCTCGAACTCGCCTTCTTCATCTCTATCGCTTTCGTCCTCACTCAACAGTTCGCTAAGCCCTTTTTACCGTACTTAATGATTGCTGATCCCTTCCATTCGCCTTTTCTTTTAATCACATATAATATTATCTGAAATAAATTGGTATACTAGACTTTTATCAAAAATATTTAATACGCAGCACTAACATGCAGTATTGCAGCAAAAAAATTTGAAGTTGTTAGTCACATGGTCTACATATCTGTAGTGCGATTCACTAACTTATTTTAACGATATTCGCATGGTTAAGTCATCTTAACGAAAATTTTAACCACGCTGCAGTTCAGCAGACATTTTTTTAAAACGATTTTCGCATTCGCCGAATCAGCTGTTGCCGTTAGCTAGTCGAAGTTAAACGACAAGAAATTTGCTGTTGTTAATTAAATCCGGAAAATAAAAACTCGTGATTTCAACTTAAATAAAAGATAAATTTAAAATTCGGTGATTTGTTTCCATTTAATTAAAACAGGGACATTAATAATGTCCTTTGAATATTTGACATATGACTTATCACGAGGGGACTCTTCTAGAAATAAATATTGGAGTCGAGTTGATGACTACTCCACCAAATCACTCAGAGGATAGCCCGAAATTCTGATACAATGGAATATTTGTAGTTTGAAATAAACTAGAATCTTATTTCTCTTTAATCAAATATAAAAGAACGCGCTCAAATTTATATTCAGCAGCACGTCTTCATTTGTTTTTTCCATTCCTTATTGTGTTGTTGGTATTTATTTAGACCACTATGCCACTCTTTAGTACTTTGAAAAAATACAACGACGCAGCTGTTATTTGTCGTTAAGAGTAAGTTAGTGAATCGCACAATCATTACTGCAAACGACAATTATTGTCGACAATAATTGCGATAGTCGAATCGTTTAAAGTTAGTTAGTTAGTTAAATTTACAACTGTACGTCAAAATCGCACCCAACACACTAATTGGATGAACAGGTTAATTATCATTAACTTCTGAAAAGAGTCGGTAATTTAAAAATAAATTTAAAGAGTTGCACGAGTTTAAAAAGATGTGGCCTATGATCGTAGTTTACGTGCCTAATGAAGGATTAAAATTACGATAACGGCGAATAATCGAATGCTTGCTGGGCAGTATTATCACATATTGTATGTGAATAGCAGGCATATCGCAGCAACGCATAGTGCTTATTTTATTCACACACACTCTAACATAATTGCAACTTTGTGTATGGAAATGATGAGTGAAAGTGACAGCGAATATCTTTTGTGCATATATTTTATGTTTCTTATTTAAAGTGAAGCGCACATGCATAATTATGTACATATATCCTTCTGTGAGTGTGTGCTGACGTGGCAGTAAAATTTTCTGCAAGAATGCGCTATATTTTTACTTGTAATGCGTGGGATCACAATCACGCGCAAAATGGTAAGAGTCATTTCCAAATATGAGCGAATTTACATATTTATGTTCCAATATTTTTGCACACATCACAATGTTGTAAATAAATACAACTACTGTTCGCACGCATCATGCATGGCGCCTGTGCGACTTGTAGTTATTATAGAATGTGTTGAAGCTTGATAATCAATAAAGTTGAGTGAATTGCAAGTCAATGCAATTTTGATAGACAAAATATAACTATTGTAAAAATGCCATAAGTAACAATCGTGCTGATGTCAGAGTAGCTGCCAAAAATGAAAACTTGTTGCATATTGCACTGGAAAATATTGACACAGTTGTGCCCAAATCACATCAAGTCAATATTTCCAAAACTAGAATTGACGTGTCAAAGTTAATTGTTTTACCTTTTTTGTGTTTTTGGCGTCGAAAAACAATTTCAGAGTGCGTAAAAAAACCATAACACAGATCTCAAGGCCAAAACAAGCTGGAAAAATACAAATCAACAACAAAGAGAAACATTAAGTTATATATTTTATTTCATTTTATTTTGCCTTGTTTTATTCTATTTTTCCCTCTAATTTTATTAAGCTATATCTTGACTTATTTTACAATACTTTAAATTTATTACAAGAGCTCATCAAAATTATTGGTTGCTATTTTACTTTATTTTTTCTTATTTCAATTTATTTTCTTTTATTTAAATCTTATTTTATTTTTGTTTTATTTTATTTTGTTTTGAATATTGTACCATATTTATACCTTTCATGAGAATGAAATGGTATATTAAGTTTGGTCCGATGTTTGTAAGTGCCAGAAGGAGAAGAGATAGACCCATCAAAAAGTATACCTAAATGATCAGGACGATGAGCTGAGTCGATTTAGCCATGTCCGTCTGTCTGTCCGTCTGTCCGTCTGTCCGTCTGTTTGAACGCAAACTAGTCCCTCAATTTTAGAGCTATTTTGATGAAATTTGGTGAGCAGGTGTCGTTGTACAAATGATTAAACATTTGTCGGAATCGGCCAGATCGGGTGACTATAACATATAATACAACCGATTATTCAGATATTGAATTTTGCGCCATAACTCCTCCATTTAAGCAGCTAAAGGCTTGAAATTTTGCAGAAATATCAGCCATTATTAGCTACGTATCAGTATTGAAAATCATGAAGATCGGAGAAATATAACATATAGCTCCCATACAACCGATTGTTCAGATATTGCATTTTGCACCATAACTCCTCCATTTAAACAGCTAAAGGCTTGAAATTTTGCAGAAATATCAGCCATTATTAGCTACGTATCAGTATTGAAAATCATGAAGATCGGAGAAATATAACATATAGCTCCCATACAACCGATTGTTCAGATATTGCATTTTGCACCATAACTCCTCCATTTAAACAGCTAAAGGCTTGAAATTTTGCACAAACATCAACCATTATTAGCTATATATTAGTATTCATCAAGATCGGAGTTCACAGTGTAAATCGGCAAGATAAATTCAGGACAAATATTTATTGCGAAAAGTAATAAGCTCAGCGCAATATCACATGAATCATAGCGTTAAACGTTTGGGAACTATTTACGGATCTGATAACTGTTTTCAAAGACCGACATATGTAGGTCTTACATATTAATACTTAATTATTTGTATTTTTTAAATGTTGAATATCAAGCGTCGATACGATATTAAAAATATTCAAAACCCATTCCCTTCTTAAAACATAGTTCTTTTTAATTACATAAGGAAAAGCATTAAATAATTTATAACAATGCCTTTACTAGAATTATTTTTATTGATTTGAAGGAAATTTTCGCTTTTAACTATAGGTAATACGAAATTGTAATACAATAACACGTTTTTTACTATTCTTCCATTCATGAAAGGTATGAAGCCTTCGGCATAGCCGAAGACAGCGCTGTTTTTACTTGTTTTTTTTTTCATTTTGATTTTGACCCAATTAATTTAAATTAATTTTGTTTTATTTTATTGTTAGTTTATTTTGTTTCATTTAATTTAATTTGATTTTATTTTGTTTAATCTTGTTTTATTTCCTTTCAATTAATACATTTTGTTTTATTTTGTTTTATTTAATTATATTTGATTTAAAGCTCCTATCACCAATACTGAATGGCAATAAAAAGTCTGGCAAAACTTGTGTTATATTTTACTTTATTTTATTTTTTTATTTTGCCTTGCTTTATTAATTTTTTTGTTATTTTATTTTACTAATTTTATCTTATTTAATTTAATTTTTTTGTTCTTTTATTTCATTGAATTTTGTTGTTATTAAATTTTGTTTCATTTTATTTTAAGCATTGTATCTTTTTTATTTTATTTTCTTTTATTCTATTTCCTTAAAATTCATTTTTGTTTATTATTTTTTTATTTTTGTTTTATTTTATCTTATTTTATTTTATTTGATTTCAATGTAGTTAACTTAATTTATGCTTTTATTTTATATTATTTTGTTTTTTTTTTATGTCATTTTATTTGATTTTATTTCATTAAATTTATTACGTTGTATTTTATTTTATGTAACAAGACTTTGTTTTATTTCGTTTTACTCTATTTGATTTATTTCCATTTTTTAATTAAATTTCGTTTAATTTCGTTTCATTTTTAGGTTTACCTGGTTTGATTTTATTTTATTTTATTTGGTTTAATATAGTTACTTTTCTTATTATATTTATTTATTTTATTTTATTTTATTTTATTTTATTTTATTTTATTTTATTTTATTTTACTTTATTTTATTTTATTTTATTTTATTTTATTTTATTTTATTTATTTTAATTTTATTTCTTTTAATTTTATTTTATTTCGTTTCATTTTATTTTACTTTCTTTATTGTACCTATATTTATTTAATTTCATAACTTCTTTTTTTTAATTCCGTAAAGTGGTATACACGGGCGCGGCGTCGGAGAACATAACAAAAATACATATATAAAAAACAACAAATAAAAATCAAAATCAAAATAGAAATCAAAATAACTGGATTTCATTAAATCATGAACAAATCCAAGCAAATTTGTTACAAAGAAATTGATTCGAAACATAAATGGCTATATTTAACAAAATTAAAATCAGTAATACCATTTTCTTTTCTCAAAATAAATGTCACATTACGAAATGTTGCCAAGGACCCCTACGAAAATGTTGGATTTTTAAATGAGAAAAGAACAAAAAAAATCCACCCTATCAATTTTACTTGCATCAGAAATTTAGTTAATCGAACGCAATAAAATCGGACAAATAAATTGGATTAGTGTCAAAATTGACACTTTCGAACAATTGGACGAACAATCAAACTAGACAATTCAACTCAGTTGCCCAACGCTCACTCTCACTCTCACGCTTGGTAGCGGGTAGAAAGTTTTGCTAGGCCAGAGTGCAACACGGGGTATAATAAATACAGCATTACTTTGAGAAAATAATAGGCTATTATATATAGAAATCTCCCATCTAGGTGTTTGTGGTCGAACTTCTCCTAAAGGCTTGACCGATTTTTAAGAAATTGTTTATGAATATGCTCATAGTAGTCATGAGATCAGGTCGTAAAGTATGAAACATTAAAATATAAGTATCATACTGATAAGCAGATGGTCTATATATCACTTTATGTTGACGAGGGCTGCCACCTGCTTGAAAAGTTGAAATTAATTAAATTATACACGAGTTCTGTGAAATATTATTATATGGGTATTAAAGCATTCACCGTGCTATATAGATATATTTTGAAAAGGGTTGCCACCATTTTTGAAAGTCAAGTTTAATTAAATCATACTCAAAATATAAGATATATTAAAATATGAGTACCAAACAGCTCATTTTGATAATGGGAAAGTTTATAGCTAGCCTTATGTTAAAGAGATGGAACCTGCTTGAAAAGTCGAATTGCATTTAATTATAAGTTGTATTTTTGAAAGAATTGCCACCTGTTATATGTGACAAAAAGCGAGATGCCTTTTCTGATTACTTATGCAAAAGGTAATTAACAAATGAATAAGAATGTTTACTGAATTTATTTATGATGAATTATATTTGAACCATTTGCCGGCGTCCCTTGTCAAGTTCGGCTTGGAGACAAATCGGTTTCGGTGTTGTGACATTTTTTTATTTAGAACGAAAGGGATGACGAATGAAATCATTCAAATAAAACAAATATACACTTTTCATATTTTTGTCTTTATATTAGCGCCATGCTGTGTTGCAGTCCGCTAAACCGGCTGGGCTAAAGACAATCAAAAGCAAGAAGAGATCTCCCCCTTCCATATTCAATGACAAAAAGTTTTCCTTTTAAGTTCTCAAAGAGCCATAAGCATCCACTCAATTTCTTTCCTAAAAACCAATCAAAACACTCAAATATTAATAACACTCCTCAGCTAACAAATGAAAATTTGATAAACATTGGCAAACAGAAATGCTCGACGTAAGTGTCGCTATTACAATATTTGCGTGCAGATAATCATTACTTTCTATATTTCGCATTAACGTAATGGAACATGAGTTTTGGAAGCTATGAGCTACTTTTGAATAAGTATTGCTTTTTGTATGTGTGAACAGATTCACAAGGACAGCATTAGAGCTGCGTTAACCATACCAATGAAGGACACATAAAATAAAATTTTATAATGTGTGGATTTTCATGCATCCCGTTTTTTTTTTATTTTTTCTTTTTTGTGAACTGTAAACGTTCTAATACGTGTCACAGACAAAGTGTTAGCACTTCATTTTTCTAGAATGTAACAGCGTACACATTTTTAAGCTCATAAAAATGTATGCTGCGGTAATTTTAGCAAACAGCTGAAAATTTCGATGTTAGCGAGCAGCAAAGTAAGAAGGATGAAATGTTCATTTAAAAAATTTAACAGCGATGTGGGTGCTTGGCTGTCAGTTTTTCGATTTGTGTAGACAACAAAAGTAGTAAAACACAATGATACTGCATTATGGATCTCATTTTCTAAATTGTCCTTATTTAATGAGCATTGTTTCACTGAAATGAAAATTGAGCGTGAATTATGAATTCAAAATGATTGCTACTTTGACAAACATGTGGATGTTTATGAAATGGTTGGTGATTTAAACTTATCTACCCTTTTAATAAATATAAGAAACATTTCAAAAAAATTACTGATTACACTGGTCAACAAAAAAAAATTTTTGTTTCATCTGATTTTCTCGTTGTTCCTACCTGAAATTGACGGTCATATTTTAAATATGTGAACAATTTTTCTCTAAAAGCTTTTGCTTTTGCATTACAGCTAACTATTTTTACTTACTATTTTTACTAAAATTTGGGTTTGTTTATTGGACACCGAATTATATTTTGCTTTTTTTTTCGAAATAGCTTAGTCAGGAAAATGGTTTGTGCTTACCCCGATTGTTTTTGCTATATGTATATGTGGTGAATGTGTTTTTGCGAAATATCGAAAACCTATATCGGACTTTTTAAAAATTGCACACTATCAATAATTTAAAATAAAATTGTGTAATCACGACAAACCATGGGTCTCTCATATTGTTTGCCAGAAATGAGTGGTATGTCCACGATTATGGTCCAGTTGAAAAGTAAATGCAGTAATGTTCGTAACGCTCCTGCTTTGGCGAGAACCTCGAAATTATCATGACCACTGCTACAACTGCGTTGTGAAAATTAATGGAATTAACACTGGAAATCGAAACAAGTGCTCATATTCTACCTTGTCGTCTGTTTAACGACCTCAATTAAAATTACGAGAGGTACAACATCCTAGCAGATCAAGTGAAAACTCTGATTCAGGCTACAAGTTTAGCTCAATCATTTGATCAGAAACAATTAAATGATTAAGTAAAAGATGTCAACTTAAGTAAGTAATTACATAGTTTACTTTTATAACTTAATTTATCTCTAATCACGGTAAATAAATATGCGTAGATTTTGAGTATATAGTGATAACCTTCTCTGGACGATATTGCCCGGGTAAGGAAAACAATAAACCCGCGTTGTTGAATCGGACAGCGTAAAACTAATATGCTGTGCTCACTTTTCCCTTCCTTTTAAAATTGAAAAATGTTTTTATATACGATACTACTATTGCTTTTCAGAAAATGAAAGAGTTTAGATCAGAATAGAAGATAATAAAATAGTGTGCGAAAAAGTCACATGAATTTACAGAGGAAGATAAAAGAGACCAGTTAATTTATCTGCAATGAGAGATGAAGAAATCAAAATATTTATAAACTCAACTCTCTTGTCTGACGACGAAAGTGTAACTGACCCAGAGTATGTTGTTAATCAGATACTACCAAAGGAATACCATAAATAATAGAGGAAGAGTGGACAGCAGTGTCGTTTGCGAATGACGTTTGCGGTATTGAACTTTAGTACACTTAGTGACATCTCATCAGCAACACTAACTCAGTCAATAACAGGAGCTGACGCAGTGCTTTCATCGATCACCAAACGTTTACAAATCACGGAGATGGCCTCATTCTCTGCCACCGACAGCTGAAGGACCACAGGGTTCAAGCTTCGATGCCATTGACAAGAAAACGATTGAATTCTCAAACATCTTATGGCATCAAAGATCCATGGGAGTACATGTAAATGAAATAGCGTTCCATAGCGATTCTCAGTTAAAAGCCGTGAGAAAGCTTGAGAAACAGATTGAGATTTTAAAATAATTTTTTTTTCAGATCAACTCATCGCTATGGTTGTTGAGGAAACCAATTGAGTAGCGCGTTCAATAGATATAAATACCCAGTTCACAATTACGTGTAATGTTTCGCGGATTCGAAAATACTTAAATGTCAGCATTTTGATGTTCGAGTATATTTTTCAATATCCCAAGATAGAACACACTGACGTGAGTTTGGATTTAGACATGTGACAGATGCTTTGCCTTGGAAGAAGTTTGTGGTAATTAAAAAGTATTCGGGGTTTGCTCATGAGAGTGACCGCATCACGAGCTAGGGTACGATCCATTGCTTCAAATAAGGATATACATATATTGATAATTTAAACGAACGCTTCGATTCGATTCCTAAGTGTTGATGAACAGATGTGCAAAACGAAGGGTATAAAGCAAAGATTGCTTTTATTTATTTAGTTTGATACCATTTCGGCACTTGTTTAGGACCATTTTCCGGATCGTTTAGGTACTATTTTCGGACTAGATAAATCAGAACCATTTCAGGACCTTTCCGTGGTTCGGGACTAGTTAAATACCACAACTACTACTACTACTGTCGCTATGTAGTTAAAACTACCACTAATTACTACTACTATTTTTACTAATGCAGCTACTAATGTTTACTACTATTTGCATTAGTTCCTATTATTTTTACTAATGCTGCTACTAATTACTGCTACTATTTTTCCCATTTTCTACTACTATTTCTACTAATGCTACAACCAAGTACTGCTATTATTTTTATTAATTCCTACTATTAATTAATTATTAATATTCCTTTTTTTACCAACTTTACCATTGGTTTTTCTAATTTCTGCTAGTATTTTCACTAATGCTACTACTAATTACTACTAATGTGTTTATGAAGGCTACTACCATTTTTACTAATTTCTACTACTATTTTCACTCATGCTAAATCTAGAAAAAAACTAAAAAGACTGTTTCCAAAAACTCTCTCACATATTTAACTCTATATCTTTTTGGGATGCTTTAGGAGCTTTTCGGTCGGTAATGTATTAAAAGCAAACAAAAAGTTTCTTTTTTTTCTCCTACGCGTTTCGGCGTCTTCCGCGCCTTCATCAGGGAGTCTGCATTTTATTGTACATAAAACATAAAAACAAGCGTTAACAAAATAACAATATTTTTGTTTACAACAATAATGGCACTTACATTTTTAATTACATTGAAAACAGTAACAACATCAAAACAAATAAAAATATAAAAAACGAAAATAAAACTCCACATATTGAATTGTACACTACGTTTTTGTCTCTCTGTTTATCCATCACTCGTTATTGCTGTTCTGTATGCGCAGTTTATATTGTCTACGTCCTCCTTAAAATTCATAGTGTGTCGTATTTGTTGTTGTATTCTCAGCCCTTCTAATGTTAATCTTGTCCTCTCTTTTTTCTCCACGTCTAATATTTTTGTATTTTCGAAATCGGCTGAGTGTCCGCTATTCGTTAAATGTTGTGCCAATGCTATTGTTGTCTTTTTGTTCTTCGCGTCCGTTGAATCGGCACAGAAGTTTTACTTCTGGCTTGCGCTCTTAGTTGCACACGTATTTTTTTTCTAAGCGACGCTCTGCCTGATTAAGTTTCAGAAACTTTGGGAACTTTCAGAGATGCATTTATGAGCGAGAGTTTATGCGACTGAGAGCCTGGTGTGACAAGAGGAAGGTGTTATGAAAAAATATAATACTGACCCGTGCGATTACAAGATTTAATTTGATATACTCGATTTGGCAATATATACGGAGTTTATACAATCACGGATTTAATAAATAAAATTTTGATCTTCATACTTTTATACTAATGTTTTGAATATGAAATAATACATACATATTGTATCATTTCGCAAACTTCCTGCTTAAAGCAAATTATAACTATTTAAGGCTTTGATGGTTCTGCTCTTTTAAAATGTATATTGCCTGCAATATATAAGTATACATTGACTTCAAAAGTTGCTTAAGCATATTACAAAAAATTGTCAACCAAATTTTCAAAGTTTACGAAGTTCATGTATCTACCTAAATTTCTATCTATTATATAGTATCACTGCTAGAATTGAAGGCTGCTTGCAAAAATGGCTTAATACGACAGTGTCCCAGTTATTCGCTAGCACATAACCAATTGCATATATTTAGCAGACGCATTTAAAGCTATGAAAGCATATGTGTTATACTATGTCTGTATGTAAACAGAAGCCACCAAACATTTCACCCTTTAGTTTAATGTGTCACTCAGATGTGAGCGCCTGTAAACTTCTAGGCATTTACCTTTCAAAATATTCATACATACATTTACATATATGTAGATATGTGTGTTAGACTTATTTTTCGTTCACTAACAACTCATTCATCACACACACGCGCATACAAACACACACATGTGTAGTAGTATGTGAGCTTTGTATGTATGCGCGAAACCCATTAGTTGTGAAAAACTTTCCCAGCACATACTGAGAATTAAAAGCTGAATATGTCCTCAACTGTCACTGCTTCGCTTCTGATATGAACGTAAAGCAGTTGTCGATCTGCCGCTAGACTTATAGAGCGATATGCAGACACAGCTGCCTGTCATGTAGCATGTTGCGTTCCCGACTAAAATCACTCACATATAGGTAGGTAGGTAGGTCTATACCCCCCCCTGCAATAAATCGCGCTGGTTTAAAACTAGCGCAGAACTAGCTCATTAAGAGCCAGCAACGATTTGCGATCTATCAACTGTCTCTTTTAACATGGCGTTGTCTTACGAAGTAACAATTATCTCCTCTGCAGAATTTTAGAACGGGTTCTTAAGTTGGTAGTTCCGAGTTAGTTATAAAATTAGTAGTTCTGAAAAATACTCATAGTTCGAAGCTGTAAATTTTTGAATCAGTGTGAAAGGGGTATTAGGGGAGCATTGAAAATAGTACCATTTAAATAAGCCACAATATAGTATTTTAAAAATAACGTTTCATTTTACAATTTACATAAGCTGAGTATTGGAAATAATAATTTCCTTTTGTTTAATACTAAAATCTTATACTAATGCGCTTTTTTGCAAAACATAAAAGATAAATCCTTATTAATTTATTGTTAATATGAAACAAAAGGTATTTAAGCATTTCTTAATACAGAGCAAAACACTGTAGTATGAACCAAAACATATTTACCTATCTTATCTAAAAACCGTAATCAATTTAACCCTAGACATCTTACGTTCGTTTGCCTCCTATAAACCCTAACCATTAGTTGATTCGACGAACATTTTAAAAGCGTTTTTTTTTCATGTATTAATATAACTTTTCATTATCTTTATCGGATATATAGAATGTGTGTCCACTATTGTCCTATTAAATAAATAAAAAGCTCTATAAATTATACAGGCGATTAATAAAAATTATTTAAATTTTACTGCAGCTCATAATTATTTTATAACTAATTAAGTAAGAAAGATCAGAAAAGACAATATATTTATTAGGATAAAAAGAACAAAACCAAATAAAAAAATGTATGTTAATAAGTAATTATAAAAAACTACAGAAAAAAAACATTTTTTTTAAATCGCACTCCGTGCAAAAATCCTCTTTATATTGCGGCCGTAGTCGAATGGGTAGCGTGTGCCCGGTTTCATCGGTGGGTCCCGGACTTGAATTTGGACCGGGGCAAGTAACGTCAAAAATTATATAAAAGGTTTTTTTAACAGCGATCGCCCCTCGGCAGGTAATGGCAATGCTCCGAGTGTATTTCTGCTATGAAAGAATTTCTCTCAAAAATCTCGCATAAAACTGTAGGTTCACCAAATTATATGTTATACCAAGACGCGTACCACAAATTGTAAGAGAAGTTCGGCCAAAATTGCTTAAGCGGTTATGCACCAATTAGATAAGTCAGTAAACAGCTTTGTGTATAGCACGTACTATTGGGGTGTTAGATTTCGTGCATAATGCCTTTGTCTTGCTCTTTTTTTGTAGAAAAATAAGAATACATGCGGAAGAATACATGCGTTCTTATTTTTTGATTTTCTATTTCTACTATTTGTTGCCTCAGCTGGTTGAAGGTCAACGCTGGATGATAATTGGACTTGACCTTCACCTTCACCATTCTTTGAAATGCGTCGGCATGATACGAGTGTCCAGTCAGGTTTTCATCCAAAGTTCTAGATCTATTTCCATCAACAAATTTTTCCGATCTACTGACATCTGCCTCTACCAACAACAAACGCGTTATATGTACATTCATAAGAAGAAAGCAGTCGTCTTTAAAACTGCAAGAAGGAAAAAAATATATTGCAAAAATTCTAACACAAACCCCAACCAATCATCGAAACGACGAGCATTATCGAGCTCTCAGCGAATGCTGAGTTGGCCAAGCAACATTATTATGATCGACGACATTGGTCGGACAGAGACAGCAAAGTTTCAGTCGCGTACTCGTCGAATTGACGAAGGTTGGGTGTCTAGGGTTAAATGCATATGAGAGCTAATTGAAATTTTACAGAATGCGCTTATAAGAGTTTCAATTTAGACGAATTTTTGGATTGCCGCCTATACATTTAGAAAATCAAAATAAAGTAAATGTTTAAGATAACGGAAATATTACAATTTGGACATCAAATACAAGGTAATAAAATGTATTTTCTTTTAACATTTCTATATGGAGCTACCTCTTACTTGAACAGTAAAAAAAGTAAGCAACTATTAGGTAAAGATAAATTTTGTAAATTTTTTATGTATCTAAAAAACAATAACTAAACAATTAAAATATTGATTACTCGATTGAAATGTTCCAATCAAAGTTTTCAGCAAAATTTTGTATATAATAATCATCTTGGCGTAAAGAAGGGTTGTACATCAAGTTTTATTAAATTATGCTGAACTTATTTTAAGGCAAGCCTTATAGCATAAAGAGGGTTGTCACTTGCAAGAAAAGACGAATTCTATAAAACAGTACACAAGTTTTATGAAATAATAAAATATGAGTATCAAACGGGGTGTTTATCTCAGGGGAAGGTAGCTCTATTTTAAAGAAGGTTTCCATCTGCTTGAAAAATCGAATTTAATTAAAAGTGAATAAAATACTAAAACATGGATGTAAAGCCATTTGTTTCATTAAGAAAAAAAAATTATAGGTATATTTTGGATCAGGTTGCCCACATTTTTAAAAGTAAAATTTAATGAAACTTTACACAATTATATGAAATATGAAAATATGAGTATCATTTTCATTTATTTTATATATACAAGTATACGAAATAAGCTAGCAAATATAGTAAATTTTCTCTACTAATTGTTGTTGTTTGTAATGCTTAAGCGTTTGGTGCTAAATAATTTTTTTTAAACATGCCAGTAGTTGAAATAAGTTACTCGGAGCGCTAGCTTTAAACTTTTTTAACTCAGATATTACAAAATACACATCTTTAAAAATTTCGCTATAATTTAAGGAAAGTTAAAATTTTATGAATATATTTTTTTTTTTGGGAAAATCTGTGGTGCTTCTGGCATGAATTTTGAATCATAAAACATTTGTGCGAAAACAAATTAATTTAAAAAAAATATTTTTTAATTTAGTTTTTAATAATTTAAAAATTTGGCATTTTTCCACAAAACCAATGTAAATGGTTTTTTCTTGTCGGGTTAATAGTTTCCGAGATAAAAAAAGATATTCCTTTCATTTTAGTCGTAAAGATTTTGAAATGAAATGAAATGAAAAAAGTTAGCAAAATTAGTTAGCACAGTTATTTAGCACGCCAAGCACTACAAAACTACAAAGTTTAAGAACAATCTGCGATCCCCCATTTCCATTTCCTATTAAACTGCGTTTCTATAAATATTTTCCTCATGGCAGGATGAAAATAAAAAATTATATTTAGTTTAAAAGCATTTACTGCATAATACTTTAGAAATTATTTCGAAAGTATTCTGATGTAAACTTGTATACTCGAAATTATTTATTGATTTATTTAATTATTTTATATCGTCTGAAAACGAAGTAATTCTTACAGATTATTTACGACTGTATAAACTAATATAACTAATAAAAATTAAATTACTTAAAAGTGATGTTTGTTTAACAATGCAGATAATTCTATCCTTGAAACCGCAAGTCAAGCGTAATGGAATTCGAAGTCTCATTATATTCACGAAGTGCTCGAGGAATAGGAGTATTACGCGCATAATTCGTGCTAGGCACATTCGGATAAAAAGGATAGGAATTACGTAGAGTCTTTACTGGAATATGAAAAATAATAATTTTCAATAGAGATGAACAATCATCTCCCTTAATTGAAGAATGCACAAAAGTCAGAGAGAGAGTACCGACCCCTTACTCTCTATAGACGGCATAGACCACACCGCTATTAACGCAAGTATGAGTACCAACTGTCCCACTTTGCATCCGTATAGCACCAGTTCAGGAACAGTCACGAAATCTGCCTCCCATTTCTAATGCAAAGTATGTTACCACATACATACATATGCACGTACATACGTAGTATATGTGACAGCTCATATGCACACTAACCCGCAGCCATATTGAAAGTTTTTGAAATTTGATGTTCCGCTACCGGCAACTGTCAGTGTGAATATAACATCGCTGCGACTTCTCCTTCTTCATCTCCGTTGATGCTCATTTATTAAACATAACCCCATAATCCTGGCAAGTGTTAGCAGCATCATACACACATACATACATACATATGCACGTAGATTTGCAGAAACATAAGTGCACGTATGGTTTGATGTCTAGTGCGTTAGCTAGTAACTGATGTGCATACTTAACTTTACAGTCAACTGTTTAATGTGCGCAACGGAAAATGGCGGTTTCTACACATTTTGAGTATATGTGCATAGTACAAATATGAGTGTGTACATATATATTCTCTCGTAGACTTTCATTTATTAACTGCGTGAAAGTTCATCTTTAAATGTAGCCATATTTGTAGGTACTATTTTGATACCTGTGGGGTTTTGACAAAAACCCTTATCTTGACAAAGGAAAATTTCTAATTTTAAAGGGTTTTACAATTAAATATTTAAGAAGTTAATCATCTCTATAATCTATTCAATTTAAATTAACGTATGAGGGCAAGCCTAAAAAACAATAAAAATGTATAAAAAAATAAAAAAGTATACTTTTTTTTAAGTTTGAAAAAAAATGCGTTTTTTATTTTTCCAAAAAAAAAAATATTTTGGACATATGTTAGCAATTTTCTCGCATTTTAATGTCTTACTAATTGCGTACATTTTGTTTAACTATAAAACCCGGGCAGTGTTTAGTGAAGTTATGTGCCATTAAAAAATTAAAAACTTTTAAGACGGAAAAATACAATTTTTTTTCGGTCAACAGAAAAAATACGTGTCTGATCATTTTTTTGTCAAGAAACGACAAATTCGATTTTCATAAAAATGGAAAAAACATGACCCGAATAGACCAATTGTCTTAAAATCAAAATTTCCTCATTCAAATTTATTTCTCAAGCTTGATCGTTATTTTCACATTTTTATTTTTCAATCGAGTTTTACTGATATTTTCTTAGAAAAAATTCTTGGAGTTAAACTCTTTTGAACATATTTGATCGATATTTCCTTATTTTTATTTTCCCGATAAAGAAAAACGTTTATTTTTAGATTTACAATTTTTTCGACCAAAAAAATTTGTCACCGAATTTAATCAGCAATAATACGGTTTATGTTTTGAGATAAAAAGAAGTATCGATCAAAGATGACTGGAAAAATGTACATCCACGAATAACGATTACTGTTGATCGAAGAAATTCAGATAAAAAAATATCGATCAAATTTGGCCAAAAACTAAAAATCACAAAATAATGATGATTAAAAAAAGTCTAATTAAAGATAAGATAAAATTTGCAAAGTATTAATAGATTTATTTGAGTTTAGTTTTGAATGAATTTCTTTATGCGAAAAAAACGAAATAACAATTATTTTCGGTCCCTCATTTATTATTTATTTATTTAGTTAACTATTAAAAATTATTCATTTAAAGTAGAGCTATCACTTCTACCACATTGAAAAGTGGTTGTTTCTCATATTATTCCCTAATACAAACCTGGCTTCAAGCTCTATAAATTATACAGACGATTCATAAAGATAAGGCCAAAAATAATAATAAAGTAGATCATTATTTTCACAATAGAAAACCTAATAATTCCTCATAACTTCAAAATGTAATTTATGTTATTTATTCTAACTCTGCACATTTACAAAAGTATGCGCAATAGTTAAGAGAAATATGATGTTGCTTTTCGGAGTATTTCAATGCTAAAAAATAAGTTTCGCTGAGAGAATTTCAAACTTTAGGAAATTTATTTTTAAGATTCTGCTACATATTGGTGTAGGTACATGAAAAACCACTTAGCTTGTAATTAACATACAATGTTGTAAGACTAGAATTTACATTCATATATATGTACATATATACTTTTATATCTCATACTTATAGAAATTGCGTATACGCCATAGGGTTGCAACAAATATTTAAGTATTCTGGAAGGTTTAGCTGGGTATCTCCTCTTACTAAGCAAATTAAAGACGTGTTTTAAGCGATAACTCATGGTAACCGGTTTTAACCTCCAAATCTATTTGTAAGAACAATACTTTTATGGTAACGGATCACGTTGTGCGTCAGAAACTTCTATCGAAGCTCACCAATTATCAAGCTTCATATGTATTTCGTTATTATTTTAATTTTGCATCGCTATGGCAAAATAAAACGTCAACAAAACTTTTCGAAATCATTATTCAAGTTAAATAAGTTATTATTTGCTGTTAAGGAAATTGTATGCCCGCAGTAGCATATTTTCTTTCCGGGCCGCTCTACAGTGTCTAATTTAGCTGTATTCCCAGACGATGGTATCTCTGACTTTTAGGTTGATATCGTTACACTGATTTTTTAAAGCATTTGGTAGGGTCTTCCTCGTCATTTTGATTAAAAAATTAACCTGCATTGATTTCCACTCATCTTTTTTGAGATGGATCGCATATTACTTGCAAACTCGTCGTTGCGTGGTTGTTGTCGGTAATGTTAAATCTTCGCCATTTCTAGCTTGCTCTGGGATTCGCAAGGTAGCATTCTAGTCCACTGTTTTTTGTCCTGTTTGTCAATGATATGAGTTCTTTTTTCTCATCAGCAAGATTTTTGCTTTATGCAGATGACCTTAAGATATATTATTTGATCAGTAGCTCTCTTGATTTAGAGTTAATGCAAATTGATTTAGATAATGTTAGTAACTGGTGTGCCAAAATCCACTTATCGCTGAACGTAAAAAAATGTTTCCAAATTACCTTTTCTAAGCGTTTCAATTTTGTTGATACCTCTTACATTATTTCTAACTCGCCCCTGCCGCGGGTAAAAAAATGAACAACTTGGCGGTTATATTTGATTCGAAGTTTAGTTTTGCCAGTCATATTAATTTTGTTATTGCCAAACCTTACGCCATGGTTGGTTTTGTTATTCGTAATAGCTCAAATTTTACGGACCCATATACGCTGAAACTTTTGTATTATTTGGTCTATATGTGCTATATGTGTCATGACGCTGGAATTGAAAGGATTCAAAAACTATTTATACGTTTTACGTTGCGCGAAATATGTTTTTCGGCGTCTATCGCTTCCTATGAATCGCGGTATTAATTTAAAAACATTTTAAAACAGGAGAATAATTTTAGCTTTGTCTTCTTTTTCGATTTGCTTCATAGTGACGTTGACTTTTACATTCTACTTGAGAGGATCTTCTTCAATGTCCCGGACAGGGCATTTCGGTATTCTGACCTTTTGTCTTATTGAGGTTTTCAAATCTCCTTATGATCGAAATGCTTTTCTATAAATATTATGGTTATGTCTTATTTTCATTAATCCACTTAATCGCTTATTAGTCTTTAAGCATGTCAACTTAAATAAATAAAATAATAACTAAATAGCATTTGGTGAAATTTGGTGGCACAGTTTTGGAGATATACCCATTTGTTTCAAAGTGAGTGGGCGGCGCCACGCATGTTAACGAAATTGCAATATTTGAAATTTTGCGCACTGAGTTCAAGTTTGGTGAGAGCCCTAAATTTGATAGAGTTTGATCGAGTAGTTTCGGAGATATAAGTTTTTCTTTTAAATTCTTTTTAAGTGGGAGGGCCAGTCCTATATAAAAAAAAAAGTTCACTCGTATTTCTTTCCCCAACTCAATCCTATACATCAAATTTGAGCGCAATTTTCAATACCGAAGTACCGCTAGGTGAACAAAATTATAATACACAGGACATTACTGCCTGCGCTTGGGTACAAAAATATATGGAGCTACAAGCAGCTTTCGTGCTTCCTTTTCGTAAATCCAGCATATCCCTTATCATTTTGCCCAACCACGTAATAGACTACGTCAACAATGCTTTTTTTTATAGTAACCTCAATGCATGTATACAACTAATTGAAATGTGCGCCATTATTATGATATGATCGCAAAGTTAATTTTGATTAAAATCAACAAAGCTTCACTTGCACAACTAGCAGGGTATTTTACCAAGCAACAATGCGTAAACAATTTCCACCAAAACGGATATTTCAATTTTTCGGCGAACATGTGTGAGCTTTCAAAATTAAAGTGTACTCTCATTTCTGGAAATTAGTTTTTTAATGCTACAATAACACTCAAACATATATACAGGTGATTGTGCGGCACTTTGAGGAAATAACAATTTCCTTATATGAAAGGGAATTCTAAACAGGGAAATACGCGAATGAGGTGCACTTTGTTAACAAAATGAGGGCAAAATACGCGTATGAAAATTCCTTATGCCATGTATTCATGGTAGTGTGAAATCAAATTGTTTGAGGAACATTCGTAATAAAATCTGAAACTACTCTGAGCTAATATTCAACCTTAAATGAAGTGAATACCATTTTGAAACCAAGCATTATTCCATCATACTTTACTTATAATTTCCATTCAAAATTTTACGAAAAAATTGACGATCCAAGAATTTTCAATTGGCATTTATAAATAGAATAATATCATCGATGACTATGATGTAAAAAGTCTCGAGTAATTTATGTTACTGATAAAGATTAGTTTTTAATACATTAATATTAAACCAGTTTATTTGCTAAACTTTTTACTGATAACTTTCAGAACTTTTTTATTTGCTGATTACTGAAACTTTGTACTTTATAAGCAACTCTGTATAAATTGTACCTACTTTGCTTGTACGCTTCCGGTTCTTTCTTTTGGAACGAGGCAGACAAAGAAACTCACTCGTGTTCTTTCTAAGTTTAATGAGTTCTCTGTAAAAAAAGTTTTACGAAATGGACTTTTAAAACTATTTCGAGCGACTTCATTTAAAATAATCGCCATCTTTAACAATTTTCATAATAATTTTAGTGAGCTCAATTTTTTTAAGTCTTCAAAGCGCTTAATCTTAAAATTCGGAACTATTGTATTTCGGGTCTACTTCTTGACCATTTCGGGAAATATTAGGCAACATTTCGGAACTAATTCAGGAAAAGGTCGGATTCATTTTTACAATGGTCTGGTGGAATTTTTTTGAGTAAGTTTCGAAGCAACACTGAGATAGTCCCGCAGTAGTTTTGAATTTTTCTCAAAATAGTCCCGAAACCATTTCTATCTGTAAGGACTTTTCTCTCATTCGTATATAAAGGGTGGTTAAATTTTAAGGGCCGATGTTGATTTTGAATAAATCACAAATTATTTTGGAAATTATTGTAATTTCTTTTCATTATGATAATATGGTGTGGTTCAATTATGTATGGAACAAAATATCGGCCAAATGTCCGCATAATTGAGGTTATATGCCATTAATGTGCCGAATTATCTCATCCTTTAGCTCTTGAATTGTTGCTGGCATATCGACGTACACCTTTTCTTTCAAATAACCCCAAAGAAAGTAGTCCAACGGTGCCAAATCACATGATCCACCTTTTACTATGAAAAGACTTTCATAATATCTAAATAATAAATATCGATGACATTAAAAATGTATTTCCATGGTATTTATTACGATTTTTTGTTTAATATAAGTCTCAAACTAATATTTATCAATGAATTAAACAATTTTTCTTATTCATAACAATTATCAAACAAGTTTTATGTACAATTGAAGTATCAAAATAATGGTTATAGATCACATAAATATTTTTTATTATTATAATAATAATTTGCCACTCAATGTTTGGTGGAACTGCCCCAAAAATTTTTGGTGAGCGTATTGGTACTGTACCATAAATTGAGCGACAGATTTTCATGGCAGAAATGCATTTGCTGGTTTGTTATTTCCTGTCAAGGTCGCTATTAAGAAAAAGAGTTTTTAAGTTTTTTTTTGGACATTACTTGCCCTGGGCGAACCTTAACCGCGCGGGGCTTATGCTACAAAATTATGAAAAGATTTCTAGTAATTCTGACGGAAACTGTAATGACTGGTTTAAAACTGAAAGATTAAATAATAGGTACTCGTACTTTGAGTCTCTGGTTAAAATTACATATGGATATACAACTTTCATTAGGTAAAAAATGTGATTGCGAAAATTAACATGAAATACTAACATACTGCGATTTATAATTTTGCATTGCCGTCAAATCGAAACAAAGCACAATTTTTACTTGATTTTTATTATAATAGTATAAATTTTCATGATAATTTCTTAATGATTATAATAAGTTTCAAGCTATAAACGTAAAAAAAGAACACAAGTGCCCCTAAGAGCCCGAGCTAGAAGTAAAACTTCTGTGCCAATTCTACAAAGAGATCGAGTAAGGAGGCATTAGTAGTAAGTAGGGTCACTTGTAGTTGTGGTATGTGGGAGTAGAAGTAATCAGTAGGTGTAGTGGTAGCATTAAGTAGCACCATTAGCAAAAAAAGAAGTAATAGTAGTAATTAGAAGTAGCATTAGTAAAAAGAGTGATAGAAATCAGTAGTAGCATTAGAAAAATAGTACTGGAAGTTAGTAAAAATGGTAGCAGAAATTAGTAAAAATAGTAGTAGAAATTAATAGTAGCATTAGTGAAAATAGTATTAGTTTTAATAAAAATAGTGGTAGAAATTAGTGATAGCATTAGTAAAAATAGCTGTAGAAATAAGTAAAAACAGTAGTAGTAATTAGTAGTACCATTAGTAAAAATAGTAGTCGAAATAAGTAAAAATAGTTGCAGAAATTAGTAAAAATAATGGTAGCAATTCATAGTAGCATTAGTTAACAATAGTAGTAATAATTAGTAAAAACAGTAGTAGTAAATGGTAGTAGCAATTAGTAAAAATAGTAGTAGCAATAAGTAAAAATAGTAGTAGTAATTAATAGTAGCACTAGTAAATGTAGTGTTAGAAATTAGTAAAAATATTGCTGGCAATTCGTAGTAGCACTGGTTAAAAATAGTAGTAGTAATGACTTGTGGTCTTAGTAAAAATAGTAGTAGAAATTAGTAGTAACATTAGTGAAAATTATAGTAGTAGTTAAAGTAGTGGTAGAAATTAGTAATAGCATTAGTAAAAATAGCTGTAGAAATAAGTAAAAACAGTAGTAGTAATTTGTAGTACCATTAGTAAAAATAGTAGTAGAAGTAAGTAAAAATAGTAGTAGCAATTAGTAAAAATAATGGTAGCAATTCGTAGTAGCATTAGTTAAAAATAGTAGTAGTAATTAACGGTAGCCTTACGAAAAATAGTGGTAGCAATTGGTAGTAGGATTTGTAAAAAATAATAGTAGTAATTAATACGATCCTTAGTAAAAATAGTGGTGTAAATAAGTAGTAGCGTTACTAAAAATAGTAGTAGCATTTGTAAAAATATTGGCAGAAATAAGTGAAAAATATCAGCAGAAATTAATAGTAGCCTTACTAAAAATATTATGAGGACTTACTAAAAATAGTGATAGCAATTAATAATAGTATTGGTAAAAATAATAATGAAATTTATAAAATACTTATTGGTAGTATTTGGTAGTGGCATTAGTAAAAGCAATTGTAAAAATTAGTAAAAGTAGCAGTAGAAAATAGAGGTAGCCGTAGTAGAAATAAATAAAAATAGTGGTTATATTTAGTAGTAGCCTTAGTACAAATAGTAGTGAAAATTTATAAAAATAGTGGCAGAAATTAGTAACAGCATTATTAAAAAGTGTTAGTAATTATTAGTAGCAGTAGCACATATGTGCGTAGATGATGTACATACATACATGCACATACAACTCAGTATATAGATCTATATTTATTTTTTCTCATATAAGCGTCAGGTGCTGACTTCGTCACGCGATATCAACATTTCCTTCGTTACGCGTTCATTACGTGATGTAAAAAATCACTCTCGTACCGCTTAAAGAAATTTTACTTTAAAAAATTTAATGTAAACAGAAATAAAACTACCAACAGTATTATCAAATACAATCATCTTCATTACAGAACCTCGATTTCGCTTTCGTGAAGCCATGGCATTATGTGTAATCCCATATGATTGTTGAAACTCATATGTGTGATACTGTTGTAATCGAATAAAAGCTAAGTTTGACTACAAAGCAAAGTAAAATGACTTGAAAATCTTGAAAATCCAGCGCGAGCAGCAAGGAACACAAAAAAAAAAAAGAAAGAAGCAGCAAAATGCCACGCAAACAAGCAAATAAGCCAAACTGCAAAGAAAGCAAATGCTCGAGCGCGCAGAACAAAAATCTCAACTTCAGCTGTGGCAGCGGCAAACGTTAGAAGTGTGATGCGACAACAGTGGCGACGGATGTGGCAACGGCGGCAGGTGCAAATGTTGGTGATAATGTAAATCCATTGCTGACATTTAGCTACTTAAGCCATTAGGGGTTGTGCAAAGCGAACGAGCGACTAAAATGGTACATAAGTATGTAGATTTTGCGTGATATCGTTTTACATAGAAACGAGCGAATATATTCGAGCAACAAACGCGAAGAAGGAAATGTGGGTGACAAGTGTATTGAAGCGGAACAAATCAATGCAAATTGCAAGTTGAATATATTCACCCATACATACATATGCTATGTATAATAGACTTAAGCAAAGTGTAAGTGTGTGCATATGTGCATTGTGTGTAGCATCAAATTTGCATGGTATCTTGCAATACCAGTTTAATTCTTTTCTGCTGTTCAATTACTATAACTGTGACTTTTTATTCCTTTCGTTGCATTTTTAATGCAATCAGTAGAAAAAAAAAGTGAAAATACCAAAATATAAACGTGAGTGTGTTTGTGCGATGAAGGAGGCTATTAAATTTGAATAAATTCTCAAGAGGTTGGAGTAGAGAATTTACTATTTGAATTGCTATCTGAGTTATTTATTTAAAGGTAAAATAAGACATGATCTTGGAGTAATAAATACTGAATTAGCTAAGTATACAGTTATAAGGAAAGACTTGTCAAAACAAGTAAAGAAGTGTTGTCTTCCGCCTTGCCGAAATGTAATGTAATGAATGAGTTGGATCTAAAAAATATACCGTCATGGTCACAGTAGAAGGTTTCATATGTTATCGCTTTAATAGGTGCTGCCCGCAGAAAAACTTGTCAATAACAAATCAATCACAGACCTGGTAAGATTGACTAAATATCTGAACAATTAGTTGTGTGGGAGCTATAAATTATAATAATCCGATCTCGATGATTATTCTTTTAGCACTTTAAATTAATTATAAGTGAGAGTAGCGATAAATTTCAAATTATTATCTACTTTGATTCAAGAGTTATAACTCCTAGCTTTATATCTGGACAAACAGTTGTATCGGAGCTGTAAGTTATAGTGGTCCGAACTAGATTATATCTCTAGTGTACTTTTATTTTATGATAAATGAAAGGAGTGCCGAATTTCATGTCCTTGCCTGTTTTAGTGTAGGAGATATAACACAAAACCTCATATCTGAATAATCAGTTGATCGAAACTATAAGTTATAGCAATCCGATCTTAATAGTTTTCATTTCACACTTGTCGTTGATAATACGAGAAATAATTGCCAAATTTCGTGTTCCTAGATGTTTCCGTGAAGGAGTTATAATGGAAAACCTCACATCTGAACAACTAGTTGTATAATAGTTTGGTAAGTTCCGAAAAATAATTAATAAACTATTGAAATAAATCTCCCTACCAAATGAGATTTAGATATCTCTAAAACTGAGGGACAAGTTTGCGTTCACACAGACAGACGGACAGACAGACGGGCATGCCTAAATCGAATCAGCTCGTGGTCCTGATCATTTTAGTATACTTGGGTATGGGTATATCTCCATTTCTTCTCTACTTACAAATACCGGACTAAAATTATAACACCATTTCATCTTCATGAAAGCTAAAAAAATAGGATCACGACATTGTTACCAGTCTGGGCTGTACTTCTCTTCTCACTTTTATATAAATATAGATCATTACATAGCATACACCCCCTACATTCACATTTCAAACTTTGTAGACAAACATGAGAAAATTCTCCTAAATTTCTTAAAATTTTTAAACCTTTTAACTAAGCTCGTACAGGCTATAATTTTTATAAAAATATCTTGATTTAATCGTTATTCTTGGATTATTATTTTTTGGATCCTTATTTTTTAATTTTTATTTTTTCGTAAAAAAAATAATAGGCGTTCTTCGATTTTAGTTTCTTCGATCATATTTAGTTGTAATTTGTCGATTTTTATTTTTGCGATAGAAAATGATCGTTATTATTAGATGTAAAATTTTGTCGATCATTTTTACGATACCCTTTTTCAGTCATAAAACATGTTATTGCTAACAAGTTTGTTTGAGATCAGGTAAGGTTAGGTTGGAATGGCTGGAGGTGGAGACACTTCCTGCACCTGGGGAAACAGTTGGGCCCTGAGTCGGAGCATTTCGGTAATGTAATAAACTTTGAAACTGTTCACAATTTGATTGCCGCTATTTCCGCAAGGTCTTGGCGAAATGGTTTTTCAAGCACATGCATTCGTCTCCTAAGTACTGGGTGACGGCGACCGGTGCGGTACTCTACGCTCTCCTCTTCTTTTCCGCATTTACAGCTGCATTCTTGTAAAAATAGAAACTTCGCTCCGATTTAACCTCAGAAGTATTGGCGTGCACCTTTTGCCATATGAGAGCCACGTTAGCCAAGCAGTTTCACAGAAGCGAAAGGTTTCTCCTGTCCTTCCCTGACAGGATGGGAGCGGCCGCCTTTACTATTACAGTCGTATTCTATAATGCAGGGTCATCTGTTTTAAAGATCTGCGGCATTCAGTTGGAAACGTGGTATTGTCTAGAGCTTCTGGGGTCACGTGAATGTCAGCGATGATAAATACCCCTGTTTTATCCGACCCTTCCGTCGAGTTTGGAGCCATTAGTATACATGTTTATGGCATTCGTATCGCAATTTTATAGTTCCTAGTGACAGTGAACATTTGATGGTATGCAATAGTCTGTGATGCTGGTATTGAGAGAGGCCACATTGTCCTTGAAACTTTTGATTGGCCAGATGTAGCATTACTGAATGCTTTCTTGCACTGCTTATGAAGTTTGTTCAGATCCGAGAACCACCAAGGAGCCCTGCGCGCCCCCTTTGTGCTTTTCTTGGCGCATACTTTGGTGAGTACTGCCTGGCAGCGCTTAACAAAAAGGCTAACTAAATTATCTCGTTCCTCCCGCGTTTCCGGTATGTAAGGCTGCTCAGAAGGCGAAGTATTTAGAACAAGTATTCTACAATACCCCCAGTTAGTCTCCCTGATATTTTATATCTCTTTACGGACGGGGAAAGTCGTGTTTTTGATTAGTATGCTCGAAAAATTTTTAATTAGAGAATGACGATTACTTTGATCGAAAATACAAAACTAGCAAAATAATGATTATGCAATGATTTAGAATCAAAGATCTTATAAATAGGAAAATAAATCGCAGTTTAAAAAATTAAAACTAAACACACTTTTTGATCGGAAAATATCGAAATAATAATCATTTTCTGTCTTTAAACTTACTAGATATGCTCATGTAAAATAAGGCATATTTTAGTTGTTAACTTTTGATCCTTATATTTTTTGGCAATACTGAAACCGCAATTAGAATAATTTTAATATTGCATGTAATTACGAGGCAAGTATTTGTGCACACATTTATATATAAATATATTTGATTGATTTGTTTTGACAGTTAAAACCGCATTCAGAAATTGAATCAAATGATTTGCCAACTCGCCTAATTAAAATTTTAGTTCATTACGGAATGATTAAATTATCCAAATTTGTGTCAACAAAATGGGAGCTTAAAGAAAATATTTCAGATTTTCATTGACTTTTTAGTCGGATCTCATAACTTAAGATTTCTTCGCTTCTTCGCTTCTTGTCTCCTAAACTTGTTTGCTAGCTAATTAGGTGCTAATGAAGTTACGTCAAATTTACTGAGCTATTTAAAAAAAAAAAAAAAAAAATATAAGCATTTTGACAAACTCTAACTACACCTGGTTGCATCGGTCATGCTGGTCTTGCTCTGACACCAACTAAATATCTCATCCGCGCTAAAAACACAAAGTTTTAAAAGCATCAAATTAACTAAACGTGCAATTCGATGCAAGTGACAATATTTAAACGTACAACTTTTGCGAATTTGAATTAATACCATCACTGTCACGCACCTACTATCACTTACACAGTGCTTAAGCATTGCAAAAGTTTTCCGAGAGCAAATTAGATTGGATTTGCACTACGACGTAAGATACTAATTAGTCATATTGAAGGGAGTGCGAAATAAGTATTTGTAAGGTGATATTTTGGTCTAAATTTGTTGGTATGAATTTAAAAGTATAGAACTGAATTAGGTTTACTTAATAAATAAAAAAAAAAAAATATAAACTTAGAATAGTAGGAATTGTTATATACAATATTTATTAGGAATAAAGCACATTGGGGCGTAACCATAGCCAAGTTGAAGCCAGCGCTAAATGAGGTAGAGAATGCTTTTTTTATAATAATCTTCTTCATAGTCAAGTTAGAGTAGAGTTTTTCGGCTACTGCCAGCACTGAAGTTAGTGCAACAAAACGCTGTTACTAAATCTGTCAAATTAAACGAAATTTATATGTTCGGAGCATCTTAGTTGTGGTTTTCATTAAAAAATACAAAATATGCCCTATTTTGAAGATATTAAAGACAAAATAACTGATGGTTAATAAGAATGCCAAAAATATATAACAAAAACCTAATCAATAATATTAATTTGTGAGCTCAAGGCCAGTATAAGCGGCTTACATGCCGACTGTGGTCCATTGGCTACGCACTTCCCCAGCAAGTCGTCGGTTGTGGGTTCGAGTGCCGGTATAGTCATGAAAGAAATCTGATGAGGAGTTGTGGTGATCTCTGAAATAGCTATAATTTCTACCAACTCCTGACAGTTGTTGTCTTTTTTCCAATATATTTTTCCTTATACTGGCCTTGAGCTCACAAATTAATAGTATCGATTAATAAAAAACAGGCCGAAAAATAATATACAAAAAACCTAGTCTTTTCGATTTAGAGAAAGAAGATTTTTGTATACCCAAAAGGCTGGACCAACCCACTACTGAGTATTTATTCCATTTTTAACCACACATTCTAGCGTATTTCGAGAAGCTCGAGAGCCGTACAGGTTTAACGATACACGAGAAGCTCGTGAGACACCGGGTATCGCTATAAAGTCCTCCCGAGCAATTTCGATAAATCAAACGTTCTAATTTAAAGCAAATAACATGCATGTTTAGCATTATTGAGTGACAGTTTTAGTGACGACGAGTCCAAAACGGACTTCGGGCGGGTAAAGGGGTGTTATCTGAGAAACGAACGAATGAAAATAGTTCCACCAGTTTAATGAGTTATCGCCGTACTCGCAATGGCCCATTCTAGCAAGCTGTCGTTGTTGTTGCTTTTAGAAACAAATTTGTTTGATCGCGAGCAGAGCTCAGGCATAGCGAACAGAGAAGTGGCGAATCAAATGTACCTTATATATCTCCGAAACAAAAAGCAACCACGCGATCAATGTCTGCGCACAAGGTCGCTTACTGAGCTGATCCGAGCTGCTATTCGAAAGCTATCGGTAAATCAGTGCTGTCAGAAAAAAAAATTTAAATTGCTCAAGCGATTTTAAAAATCGTTATTTTGAGACTCAAATTGTCATTTCAATGAAGCACGACATTATTATTATTATTTTTTTTTGTATAAATTTGTCTCATGCACTTTTTATACTCTAGGTCTAAAAAATAATTTTAAGATAAGGAAAGTTTCAAATGTACCCCGACAATCAAAAGTTATGATCAAAATCAAACAATGATCAATCAATTGTACGAAAATTCTCAAAATTTTGAGCCTTTTTCAAATTTATAAAACTTTATATTCAGGTTTAAAATTTGTAATTGAAATTCTTTGACACAATTTGTGAATGCAGTTTTAAAACAGTTGTATAGCTTATTTAAATTAAGCAAACAATTTTTACAACAACAACAAACATTATATTCGGATTTATAGCTCATTAAGTTTAAATATTTTTTGACGTGAAATAAATTTTTTTATAGGGTTGAAATATTGCTGACGGTGGAACTTGTACTTTATCCTATAAAAATATCATCGGCTATTAAACTGTATACTTAGAAATCTTTTTTTTTTATGAGAATTTGTCAAATTTTTAAAATTTTTGAGCAAAATGTAAAATATTGATTCACACGCTGTTTTCTATATATACACTACACTGTTGTTCGATACTCAATGGACAACAATGGCAATTGGCTCAGTTTAATGGAGGAAGAAACCGATCATATGAACGAACGTGAACGAACCATTATTTTAGTATTACTATTTATTTAGTACTTAGAGAAACTTTCAAATTACTGCTAATAAATTTTTCGAGAATTTATTTGCACCATCCACACGAATTGAATTTTCCAAATCTGCCTCTATCTCTCAGTGCCGACCCATCTAAATTATTTTTGGCACAACATACGCGATAGCCACGGATAATGACGCGTCCCTGTTAAATTTTTACAAACCTGTCATAAACAGTGGTTTTTATTAGTGCTGCATTACCAAAAGCCAAATGAAGTCGTTCCAAGTTTTTGTTTTTCGTAAAGTCACAAGAAAATTTTCATCTGCGATTCGTCTCGGCAAAAAGGTCTATAGCTAACTGTTATGACGATTGACGCTTATTTGAAAAGTCGAATTAAATTAAATTATACACAAGTTTTAAAAAATATTCAAAAATATCGCTGAAGAAAAGATTTATAGCTAGTTATATTTTTGAGAGGGGTGCATCCTGTTTGAAATGTCCAATTTTCATATATTATATACAAGTTTGTAAAATAATAAAATATTAGCATCTAATGGTTCGTTTTGCAGAGAAGAACTATAGCTAGGGTGGGCATCTATTTGAAGAGTCGAATTCTATTAAATTTTACACAAGTTATTTGAAAATTTTAAATGTGTATCAAACGGTTCACCTTGGCGAGCTCAAGTTGCATACCTAAGGTATTGTGGTTATCATAAGCAAACAAATTCAATGCTATACAGTCAGCCTCTTATGTTTACTATATTGGTTTTTATAATTTTTTTATAAAAGTACTGCTCATTATGTAACATAAACATTGAAAATAAAAGTTTTAAAATTTTTATGAAATTCACCTCATCAAATTTGAAAAAATCGCCATCGAATTTGAAAATTTTTTAAGCAGAATTATCACAAAATTTTGTAGATCATTCAATATAACATAAGTTTCAAGTATTAAGTGGCTATAAATTCGAGTTGATTTTCGATTATTTTGTACCGATGCTGTCGGACATTTTTTCCATTCAAAATTAGATTCGGTTGATGCGTTATATTTTGGAAAATATCCGGAACTGCCAACCAAAAAAGTTATCAAAAATCAACGCGAAGTATTAGTCACTTAAAACTTGATATTTGTTATGAAAAAATTGAATGGGCTACTAAACTGAATTCTTTAATTTTTATTTAATGTGGATTAAAAAGTTGATAGCTTTGATAACCATTTTTTTTTTAATTTTGCGATTTTTTATACATTTTTCAAAAAGTTTAAAATTTGTTGTTTATGATAGCGTAACATTGTATATGTGAGAAAAAGCGAAGTGGATTCTGGGTAAATATAAAACGCGCAATTAATAAATAAATATAGGCAGGGCATATGGCGCATTTTTCTATATCTTACATATAAAAAGACCCTGTATCTTTGCTGGGTGGAACGAAGTGCGCCAGGTCATTTTCTAAGTGCCCATGTCTTCTTCTAACAAGCATATCAGAGTTTAAGTTGGACTAAAATTTCACATAATTATAGACATTTTATTTCAGTAGCATATTTTATAACTGTTAAGTCAAAAGTAAATTTTTAGAGCGGTGTTGAAATTCGGTTAACTTAGCAGAGAGATTCGTTTTCGCGCAAGCTAACTTTTCCTCGATTTTCTTGCATTTACTTTCAGATTTTTATGTTTAAACTACTTATAGTTAGTACCCGCGAATTCGTCTGCGCTCCTTTCCATGTGTTCAGATACCTATAAGGAATTTTCTAAAGCTAAAAATTCAGCTTCAATGAATTTAAAAAGCATTGCCTCGTAGTCAGAGGAAAGATGAATTCGACTCTAAAGCTAGTAAGAATTTTTTTTAAAATAATTTTTAATGGGATATCTGTCATATATAGCTATGCCTGCTTTAGGGGTCAACAATATCTTGAATATGAGTGAAAGTTATTATTTTCCACTGCACACGGGTTATTTAATTTGACAAAGTAAATCCCTAAATATGGAGCTTCTAGAAATCTCGACTACAGAGCCATACAAATAGATTAATGGATTGTCGTACAAATATAGTATACGTATACTGTACACATGTCTATGTAGATATGTTTTAAATATCAAGTTGGGGGATTATAAAATAATAATTTCTAATAACACCGACTTTGGGCTAAAATACGAATTTTCTGCTCCGGTGCCATCTTATACTCCTCGTCGCATCCCCATTTCTAATTTCATCAAATTGGATTGGTGCCACCTAGCGCATTAGTTTTTGACAAAAGTATATTTTCCTGCACCAGCATAATATCTTTCTAATATCATCAATATCGAACCATAACTACTGATTATCTGAATATCTCGACGCTTGCGCCGCCTAACTGATTAAAGTATAGCTCATCTTCGAGTAATGGGTCTAATAAATATGCTGTCTAAATTTTATTGACATCTATTCTTATGTTTTTGTGCCAAATATTAACAAAGAAATCGAATCAATTTTTAAATATATATATCTAGCTAAATATTACCGATAACACGTTGAAATTTCTCTAAAAAAAATCTATAACAGCACCTCGCTTATATACACTAAAAAATTTTACAAACTTTAAGTGCAATAAGTAATTCTCACACATGCACATTCATTTCTTACACCATACTAAGTGCTAAACCTCTAGTCGTAACTGTCGTAAAGCACTTTCGTGGCTACACCTACGTAGCCACAGGCACATTAACTACTTTTAGAGCATAACATCTACTTACAATACACAACCGAATATATACAATACAATCCACGCATGCATGTCGAAAACATATACACATTTTAAGCCAACCAGCCGCATAATTAACGCCGAAGATTATAAACATCAGTTAAAAGTGTCGCATGTTGGTTGGCTGTGTGAATGAATAGAAGGTGGGTTGCCATTTGAAACACTTTCGATATACCACAACCATCATTGTAGCTAAGTTTAGCACATTTTTGGCTGCTTATGACACCATTCGCAAACCACAAAATAATTTAAATAAATTATCAGATAATAATAAGAATATCTCACTAGCTCTATTTCATTCAACGCTGCTCAACGCAGCCGTGGAAATCGTAGCAATTTGCGCTCGACTTCGACTTTTCCACTAGCATTGCCCGATTGGGCGCATGAGTATAAAGCGGCAGGTGGGTTGGTAGTTTGTTATTGACATTTGTTGGAAAATATATTGCCTTTGTCTTCACTCAGCATGTTTTCAATTACGAAACACTGAGCAGTGCTTTACATTTGAAACCAACAATTATTTTCTACAAAACAGCCATCCTCATTTCCTTGGAGTTAGCATTCAGCATAAAAAATCCAAACACACGGCGTCTGCTAGTGTTTGGTGGCTAAGCATTCCAGCTGTCACAAGTCGCTGCCGCTAACTGTTGTTGATGGTGATGTTCGTGTTGTTGCGCCGATTGCTTTTTTTACTTTCAGCACTCGGTATGTCTTGTTGTTTGCTTTTTCGTTTTATTAGATGTATCGTTTTGACGATTGTGCTTGGCTTTTCCTGCCAATTTGTTATTGTCTACTATAAAAGTCTACAAAGGAGTGTTGACATTTTGTTTACTTTCTGCGCAATTTGTTTTGTGACAAGATTTTGAACACAATGCGACTCACATCTAAAATTATCAAAGTCAAGATTGTCTATTAGAAGTTGAGTGATGATATGTGTGTGATATCCACCTGTAGGGATATAAAAGTAAACACATAGATATGCAGAGTTGTTTACATACCAAGAGACCTAGTGATTTGTATCTATTCATAACTGTTTTCACTACTATAAAACCTCTCTTAATAGGTCGATATTTCATTTCGGTGTCGGAAGGGCAAAGTGCTAATAGAAGAGAAGCACGGTGTCAGAAAATTCAGCAGTAAAGGAGTTTCTCTAACGGATTGAGTGTAATCGACTTAGTATTTTGCATCAGTCCCATTGAACGGCGGCCACTTATAGGGCCAAAGGAGTTACAGAAGGAAGGAGTTACGTGACATGGCTGGGCTTATTACAGGACATAGTCCATTAAGGCAACATATGGCATCATTGCTGCCCCGAAGTGCACACCTTGCCTGAAGGATGAACATATAGAGTTTTTCCTTTGTGTCTGTCCTGCTTTTGCTAACCTGAGGCTAGGGTATGTTTGCGTCAGATATATTGAGAGTGAAAAACGATTACTATCTATGCCCTGGCAAGCTTATCAGATTCATAAAAGAGTCTGGAGGATTTGTTAAGATCAATAAAGTCCCATTCTTACTTTTTATTATATTATTTTCCCCTATCCCTTATTCCTTCCATCTCTCCAGACCTTAAGTGCAATGGGCCTGAGTATGTCTGAGTGGTTAGAAACCCGATTTCGGATTTCCGGCGCACCGCAATTCCATTCCATTCAGTTCCATTCCAAATTTCAAGTAGCATCAGCCAAAACCGGTTGGTTTGTAAAGTTTTTTGTGAACAAAATTTAATGTAGTAGTATTAGGAACATTAGCAGATAAGTTATTTGCATCTCTCAAAAATGAAGGGATCAACTCACACTAAGGTTCTCGATCAGGACACACATCATATGTTCTTATGCTTTATTTATGGTCATGACATAGCACAGACTACCGAAAATTATATGCGTTTAAATTTAGATTGGAATTGTTAGGTATAAGCGGTATTCGAGGTTTAAAAATAGGGTAGCTTGTGATTCTGCCCGTCCAAATTGGAGAGAAGTAACTTGTTTTCCATTACACAGTTACGGTGGTATTAAATTTCACAAAAGAATAATTGGTATGTCAACTTATCCTCCCTCAATATGACTAAATATGTATAATCGAGTTAGTTCTAGGAGCTTGATCGTTTCATTATCTCAAATTATTTATTTCACAAAGCCAAGGGTTTTCTTGAGATATTATTTGGTCGGTTGATCATAATACGCGGAAGAAATCAGTTCTTGTAATAAATGAACTGTACACCACAAATTGTTAGGCAGCATATTGTTATTGCATTCTCGTAATATGTATCCGCAAATCGGAACTCTTCAAGCAAGCTCTTATCTCATCCACACTTGTATTTCGCAGGATAACCGGGAGTATCTGCCGGAAATCACCACAACAGAGGAAAGGAACACCCTTTAATTTTTAAGTTTTCCGAATATCTTCTAGAATGTTATCAAAAGCCTCGATTGTTTTTCGATTATACTGGCCTGCAACAAAATCTTCCTTCAAAAGTTTATATAATAAAGTTAAATGCTCTCGATTTATTTGTGTTATGATTTTTTTTTCAAAATATTTATGTAGGACATTTTCTAAGAGCAGATTTAAAAATTATTATATATGATACCCATTTTAAAATTATTTCTATGGAACGCTGCGAAAGTGTGGGAATTCTGCAGCCTGTTTTTATCGCATTCATGGTGAATTTCCTCTGAAGACACAAGGAAATATTAAACTAGGTCTGGTCAAAAAGGCTTATCAGATTTTTCTGGATTCCCCATCGAACATTGGCTATCAAAATTATGCTGTATTAGTTGGTCGACAACGTAGAGAGTTTGGCTTGAAATTCGTATAATTCATATCGGCTTACTTCATGGAAGATATTTTTAATGTAAGCAATTTAATAACGTCAATTTTTGTTTAATGTACCGAATCCAAAGTCATACAAAAAAAAACAAACAAACAACAAAATGTATAATTGTGTATATCAGTTTAATCCTACTGGTATTTTTTTGAATTACGTGTAGAAAGACAGAACTAGTTGAAGGTGAATCCTTTATAGGGATCCAAAGTGCTCAAACGATGTTTATGATATTTAGAGTATACTCAGTATACTCATGCGTGAAGCCCAACACAGGATATATGTATATTTGGAAAAGTGGGTGGTATTATGCCTCTATGGAAGAGAAAATGTAAATGTGGTGTAAAGATCCTATATTTTTGGATATATATCATATTTTTGGAGGAAAATGTGGAAGCATATTTTTGCAGCCTTTTTACCTATCTAGCTAGTATCAGATGAAGGCATAAACCCGAACGAACTATAATTAAATGCCAGTTCAAAAATTTATCTTTCAACTGGATATTGTTCTTTGCATTCATCTACATCAAATTAAAAGTACAGCTTAAAACACACAAAAACAATATGTCGAATTTTTATTCAGCATAAGAAAATTTGTACCATTTTAAAAACAAACAGATTGTAAAAGAATTGTGATTTAAATAAATCAAAACTTGGCATTCTAAATGGTAAATAGCTTTCAGTCAGCGAAAGTGTTAAAGAGAAGCGAAAAAAAACGTAAGCATTTATTAAGATAAGCTTTGAATTTGAGAAATAATATAATGAAATAATAAAAATGTTTTCAACTCAAACATTTCGTCACATTTTCAATTTAAACTCAATTTATGGTTAGTGGCGACATGCATTCTATAAATTTCCTTTAAATAATGCATTAACTTCCCTTATCTAAATCATTCATTTTAAAATTATGCACAACATAACTTGGCAATAAACCATACAGATACTTTTCAATTGTACATGCTTTCTGACACATTTTTGGCCATATGTGTATGTGTAGAAACAGGGATTTCACTTTCTGTTCTGTAAAGCAAACATTTCAATAACGAAAACCATCGAGAGAATCCAGAGCTGAAGTGCACTGGACGCAATTGAAGCTCAAATCGAGTTGAAGATATATATTTGTAGATAGATTATTGTGTGTGTAGCTTACAAAAAAAAGCTATGATATTGTGTGTTTGTATTTTGTCTATTTCGTATTCTCATTAAATATAACTCATACGCATAGTAGAACGATGGTACTGCATTTGATGTTACTCATACGCAATGTGGTACATGGACAATTTGTGGTTTATAAATTCAAACATTATTTAAAAGATATGGATACTGATAATTTGGATTTAAAATATATTAAGGTGAATAATTTTAAGCAATTTTAGTTAAAATTTGTACTATTAGTAAAAATACAATTCACCATTTTCAGAAAAGCACTAACATATTCTTCGTGCGTATACACGGAGAGGAAGAGTATTTATAAAGAAATAAATTTAAATCCATTAAAGATATAGAACTAATTACTTTGAAATACTACTTCGGCTATATAGCAATAGATTCGTCCTTCAATTTTTTTTAAGTGATTCATTTTCCCATAACCCATGATCCACACCTCATTACAGACGACGAGTGTTTGATATCCCTTTATGGCATAAGTTGTATTGATAAGTTAATAACTATAATAATAATAATTTGGCACGTACGCCGTATCTTGAGGTCTGGTCGAACTTCTTCTACAATTTGATATTGTAGTACAATTTGATATTGTAGCGCAAATTGAGGGGTCTCCAGCTTTATGCCGAACCTGAACGGCAAATGATTTTTGTAAGAATTTTTTTTCCAAGGCAGAATCACACTCAGAGGTTTGTCATTGCCTGCCGCGAGGCGACCGCTACTAGAAAAAACTTTTCTTTAATTCTTAATACAACTTGACCCGGCTAGGACTTGAACCTGAAATGCGGACATACTACCACTCGGCTACGGCGACCTGATGTTATTTTCCTAAATACAAGTAATTTTTTTCCAGTAAGGTCTTTCTCGGCGGTATCCATTAAAACAACAATGCTTTTTGTACAATTCACTTTGCGCAAAGCTAATTGTATTATTGATTTGTTTAAATATTAATTTTCGGTTTTATTCTTACCACTGGGCACCATTGTAAATGAAATAACAAAAAAAAAAAAATACCGAAAAAAGTTACTTGTACAAACATTATAAAAGTATATGTATGTGAATTTTATTATATACAAATTAACTGCAATTATCACTGACTTAATTGAAAAATCTGAATTTTTCTGATTGGCTAATTTAAGTGGATTATCACCCTGGTGACAAGCAATTAGCGAATTATCCATTTTGATTCAACAAAAATCGGGCACCCTAAAGTCATCCGCAGGTTTTATTTAATTTTAGCATGGCATGCTGAGGGAGGCGGCCGCACTCTGAAATATTCTGCAGGAATGTTTGTCGAGAGGCTTTAACTTCATACTATCGAGAGCTGGGCACTAACACTGCAGGTGTTTGATCATCTGCCTAGCTCCCGGGTCCTCACAGCTGCGATAGAACCTGTAGGGTAAGCCAATTCTTTCGGCATGCACTATTATGGGCCAGTGCCCTATGCAGATGGTATTGAGTTTGTAAATATTTTCTTTGCTCATCCCTAAAAGAGCCCTGATTTTTGGTGGATCATGGAACACTCAGAACTGCTGGGTAATCCCACACGATCCTATACGGTTTAACCGCTGTTTCCAATTGGAATAGTAAAATACGGCAACTCTGCTTCTTAACTCTCTAAGCGAGATCATATCCACCGCGTAGGACACGCTCAATGCAGAGCCACATCTTGCCGCCCTTTCAGTCCCGTAATATTCCCATATTAGGGTAATCTGAAACGTGTCAGAAATCGAGGTCAGCTCTTTTTTACACTCATCCGCTAGGTGGGATCTGACCAAGGTAGAAGACAGCGCTTGAATTGCCACTTGGCTCTCTGAGAAGATATTAACCCTGCAATTTCGCGAGTAAATTTTACTTTATACATCTTACTGCCTCCTTTATTGCAAACGTTTCGCCCTGAAAAACACTTGCAAGGTCCGGCAGGAGGAAAAATCATTTTTGATTATATTCTTCCATGAAAGTCCCGCTCCGACCCCGCATTCCATCTTTGATGAATCCGTAAAGACAGTAATCCTAATTTAGTTAAAAAAAATGGGCATATATTACAAAATAATTTATTTATGTTCCACATGAATTCATTGCAAATAAGACGCAATCCAAACAAAATTTAGTACATTTTCAATAGATAGCCACTAAAACTTTTCCGAGATTAAAACATACAAAAATTGTGTGCATTCAGTAGGTAATTGTACCAAATATTTCGTTAGGCTCGCGAGCTTCCCGATACTCAATTAAATTGTAGGATTATACTATGTGTGTGCAAAAAGTTCTAACGAACATTTCCCAACCTCAACGCATACACAGAACTTGCCTCACGCGAGGGGCGATGCTCGGTAATGTGCTCAAGAACTATTTTATTTTATCGATTTCTCGAATATCAATATACACCAAAATGAGCGAGATACCTTCTGACTGCTTAAAATAGAGGTGAGGTAAAGAAAATGGATATACTTTATACTTGAACTGATTGGGGTTTGGCAATTCTTTTTTCAGTAACCTTACGGAATATTTTCCTAAATTATCTGCAGTCAGAGAGATTGAATCTTTGTTCCAAAATAAGTCGTGTGCTTGAAAGGATTGAAATGTGAATGAGAATAAGAAGCATTATCCAATTGATTTGGGTGATTTCAGCATATGAGGCTGAAAGCTTATATTTCTTAAATGCATGCTATAATTAAAATTGTTTTAAAGACTAAATGTACACTCTGCTCAAGGGAAAAAGGTATGAGAGCATTGTGTCAAACCTTACCACACCTTCTCAACATTTAGCTAATGTCCAAAAATCTATTTTTAATGGCACTACAATCTGACACGAAAAAACGTGAGCTAAACGAGTTCCAAAAAAAAAAAAACAAAAAGCACGAGAAATATTTTGTGACAGATTGTCGTAATATAAATAAATGGTTAGACAAATACACAGATCAAATGTCGGAGTCGTTAAAACTTTGCATACCTACATAGCTTTATTTGTGTTTGCGTATACGGTTTGGTAAAATGTATATGTATTTTATTTTTCTAGTTATATCTATTTTGTAGTTTTGATGCGCACTCGCTTAGCTTAGCTGACTTTTGATTTCGAATTCGAGCGCAACTCACAACAAACCAAAATACTCTAGAAATGACATTTAATGTCCACAGTCAGAGGTCAAGCGTCAACTAGCATTTACAAAATTTATACTCGGTCATCACTTTGATGCTTTTAATGGCGTAAACATCAAATACTCTGATGGCTTGCTGCTAACGGTCAACATATTTCGTACACACACACACACACACACACACACATATCTAAATAGTAAGTATATAAATGTCAAAGACGACGTTTATGTGACAAATAGTTGTCAAACAGCACAGGCGCATAACATCAAGCCCTCACACACACACACACACACACACATGCATATATAGAATATAAGGTTGTACAATAAATGTGCGCATAACATATAGCAAAATAGTTGACGAGTTGCTACCAACAAAGAATCCAAACTATACACATACTCACACACACACATACAAAATATATACAAACAAAAGAATTTGTATTTTGTTTGCTCGCCAACCAGCATTGCCGCTGGCTAAACGCCACAACAACAAGTTTATAAAAATAAACAACAAGTACATTCGCTTGTAACAGCCGGTCACGTCAAACCAACCGAAAGATTACGAGCGACTGGCTGCCTCCCGGCTGCTAACTGACTGACTGCCTTTTGAAAGATAGCCATAACCCTGTGGCTTTAATTGTGGCCTTCGCTAGAGCTACAGGCTTTTTGTGTAACTGACTTTTCTGTAAATATATACATATTTTTTTTTTGTGCTAAATTTAGATAATGCACATGCATATATATATAAAAATTTATGTTCGCGTTCGCTCTAATGAAATTGTTGATGACGAGTGCTGCCAGAGTGAAAAGTGCTTCCTATTATGTGGATTGCAAAACCAATTTTGGTTGTTTGCGAATGTAGAGATGAAAATAGAATTTCAGGGGTTTACAATTTTGGTTTTGTATCAAACTGATATGCAATAATCTATGTATGTATTTCGTATTCTATCTTTCGGATATTCATTCAATATTAATATGCCTGTTTTTATCACATCTCGTAAGCAGCGGCGTATGTTAAGCCAAAGGTCAAATGTAAATTTCATTCAAACTTGGCTTGAAACTCAGCCAGAGATTTAGATGATGCAGTGAAGAACTTTACGCAAAAAGGACACGAAGCCGCATCATTAGCGTCCCCACATTCAAATGAATCATCCAAACCATACCGAAGCAATAAGGTACCATATTCAGATTAAGTAGCCCAACTGGTTCAAAATAAGAGACGACTTCGTAGAATCTGGCAGAATGGCAGACGTCCGGCTGACAAAACATTGCTTAACAAAGCAATCAAAGAACTAAAATCCAAATAAGCAGCATTGAAAGATAAACCAATAGCAGAATTTCTGAAAAATGCCAAGTCAAATGGCAGGATGATAATAACCTATGGAAAGCCACCAGATATTTAAAACGTCCTCCAAAACGACAAGTACCAGTGAAAGATGCATATAACGCATAGTGTAGATCCGACCAAAGTAAAGCCGATGCATTTGGCAATCATCTGAAAGCCACTTTTGAGCCTTTTGTCCTTAACAGCGAATACCAACGCCAGAGTGTTGAGGCTTATCTTGATTGTCCATGTCAAATGGACAAACCTATGGCTCATTTAAAATTGTCTAAGGTGCAGGCAGAAGTAGCGCTGCTGCAAAATGATAAATCGCTTGGCCCTGATAACATTGATGCATGGACAATTAAACAACTTCCAAAGAAATGGCTGCTATTTTAAATCCTAATATTTAACGGTAGCTTGACGCTGATTCACTTTCCAACGCAGTGGAAATGCGCTGAAATCATTATGATCTTAAAGCCAAAAAAGCCTGAGAATAACTTATCCTCTTACAGACCAATAAGTCTACTGACAATATTCTCGAAAATACTTGAAAAAATATTTCTTCGAAGATTATTGTCAGTTCTGGAACCTTTAGCTATCATCCCAGACCATCAATTTGGATTTAGACAACTGCATGGAACTCGGGAGTAAGGCCATCGAATAGTCTATACCGTACTCAGAAGCCTGGAAGAAAAGCTGTATTGTTCTACAGTGATTTTAGACATATAGCAAGCTTTTGACAGAGTGTGGCTTGGGGGTTTGTTATTCAAGATAAAAAATACACTGCCCGCTCCACACTCTAGGCATTTCTATGTAAAAATTAATGAAGACACATCTGATATATACAAAATAAACGCTGGTGTCCCGCAAGCCAGTGTGCTTGGTCCAACACTGTACACAATTTTTCCTGCTGGCATGCCAATAATAAATGATGATGAAAGCTTAACTGTTGCTACATATGCAGATGGCACAGCCATATGTACTTGCTTCCGCCTACACTGCTAATGAAGCTTCTGAAATTGTTCAAAAACAACTAAACGAACTAGAATCCTGGCTTCGTAAATGGAATATCATGATAAATGCAACAAAATCAGCACACGTTACCTTCGCCATGAAAACGGGTGATTGTCCCTGCGTCAGCCTAAATCAAACAGTCATCACAAAAAGCAATAGCACTAAGTACCTCGGGATGCGCTTAGATAGAAGACTGACTTGGCAACAACACATAAAATCGAAGCGTGAGCAACTAAAAATTAAAACCAGAAAAATATACTGGTTACTCGGTCCTAAATCTAACAAATAAATTACTTTTATACAAATCTATTTTAAAGCCGGTTCGAACATATGGAATTCAAATTTTGGGGCACCACCAGTAAATCCAACGTCGAGATAATTCAAAGATATCAGTCGAAAACAATTAGGCTGCTTGCTAACGCTCCGTGTTATGTAAAAAGCATTCATCTACACAAAGACCTTAAAACTCCTATGGTAATGGACGATATAAAAAAATGCAGAGCGAAATATGTTAATCGACTAAGCTGCCACTCCAACATTCACGCCATCAACTTATAAGATAACAGTGAGGAGACACGCCGACTGCACAGACTGCATCCCTTAGACTTGCCATTCAGATAATAAAAAAAAAATTAAACGAACTTATTTGTAAATTGTATTAAAATAAAATATTAAGCAACTAACTTGAATGTAACACATGAACATGTAAACTTTAAAATACCTTTAAATGATTTAATGGACAAATTGCAATTACAGCACCAGCGGCAATCTTATATTTAATCACATTTACTTATTGTTTACCGACAGACTATAAATAAACCGGTTTAAAAAAAAAAAAAAAAAAAAGTTAAAATGTGTCTTCTTTTTACTTGACGCTACAGCCGCCTAGGCGGTTTTGGTCGATTCCTTTATTTTTAATAACCAACCAAACACACCAACTGTGTCCTTCCTCCCCTGGACTTTCCAAGAGAGTGGAGTTTTCCCCTTTCTTCTACCCTCACCAATGCCGCCGTATATTAAAAGCGTCCGTATTTCCATAAAATATCACTTGCGTGAGTGTAGTTTAAGTTCGCTAACAGATTCCTCTCGGGACAGGAGTTCTCGAAGGGGCCCGTATTTTTCCAAGAAATTGAGTGAATAGTTCAATGAGAATGCTTTTGCTAGTCGATTGATTCAAACATTTATTTGAAAAATACATACATTTAACTTTTATAGTGACAATGACGTTTCCAACTTGAGAATTTACTACTTTGTTTGAAGTTTTTCGAGTTTCAACAATGTTGTTATGTTACGCTCGGTGCTTCGAGAATGAAATTGATCCGCCAGAGGCCAGAGCAATTTTGTGAACTTAGAGCTGGAAGGCTGTCCTTAAGGTGAGTTGAAATATTTAGATCACAAACAAGTTTGCATCGCTTTCGGAAAATATTCGTGACTCACAAGGGCCCGTATAAGCAGCTGGAAAAACGAGCCCTTTGCTAGTTTGCTGATAAATAGATAATGTAGGAAAATGTGTTTCAAAAAATTTTGCAAAGAGGCGAAAATTCCCGTTTCTATCGGAAAAGTGGCAATCGATACAAGATCGCGCGATTTCATCGACCGCAGTTTTCCCGATAATAGCGGAAATTGACATCTTCTTGTGGATCTTTTTCCGCGGAACATTTCTACAATTTTTTCTATCTCTTTATAAACTGTCAAGTCCTGCTATACCTAAATTCCGATACAATCTGAATAAGTATTTCTGACCAAAAGTCAATATATATGAACTGATTAATACATTCTATTGATTTTCGAAATCGTATAAAAAAAATTTGTTTAACCCAACATCAACTATAAAGCAAATTCAGTACAGATGTGGTGAGCTGCTAAGAGCAAATAACGTCGTACTTGACTTATTCTTTAAAAACATTAAAGTAGTCAGTAGAAATATAGTTGATGAAATTGATGAAGTATTCTAAGCTTTTATGTAGATAGGGGCCCACTTTTTACCCCTGGGCTCGGATTTCCTCTCGGCGGCCCTGCATGTATTCGTCTGACTATATTCTACAAATTAGTTGATGCATGCAACTTACCAACTCGTCGTGGTCAGTATTGACATCTCATCACCAGCAAACTAGATTTTTGATTTTCATTCGTCGTTGTTCTTTTTATTGCAAGATAACATTAATATATAGACTTCAAAGGACACAGTGGGTATCTCATTTACTTTTGGCAATTTTCAAGTTTCATCCAAATATTTCAAAATATAAAATAACTACTAAATTTAGTGCAACAAAATGCGTTAAAACTCAACTTGTGACGCGAGATTTGTGCTTCGTAAAAAATTGTATTGATTTCTTTGTTCGTTAGTTTGTCAAAGTACCGCTCAAACGACTGTTATGGCGCTTGCTAAAAATAAACACTCGCTACACGCTAAGCTGAGAAAAACTAGTAGTGACGTATTAATAGCTAGAGAATGAGGTAGCAAAGAAAAAATGCAAAAAAAAAGAAGAGAAAGAAGCGCAGAAGAAGCGAGCAAATGACCGAATGTTCGAAAGTTTGGTTAGTATTGCTTTTGTAATTGAAAATTGCGTTTATTTCGTCAGCGAATTAGTGGATATTAACAAATCAAATAAAGAGAAGAGTAGCGAGCCGCGAAAAGCGTAAATTTGTGCTCTATTATTCTTGTGTGAGAATTACAAAAAAATAGTTGTCAATTATAGTTGCGCAAAAGAGACAAGGTGATTGTCGCTGAAGCTAATTTTTCATTAGCAAGAATGAAGTAACGTAGATGATCTTTGTTACGTATTTTTCGTGAAAACTCTGAAGTGCAGAGTTTGATGTTATTATAAAAAATCGAAAGGAGGAATTTATTTTAGAACTTCAAATGATTGTTTACAAAAATCGGCACAACACAAGCAATTTTCAAACCAACCAGCAATTTTTACTCCACTTTTACTATAAATTAAATTGTCAAAATCCACAAAATTTTGTTTATAAAATGAAAGAAATAAGGAAATTCATTTGTTACAGGTCTAAACGTCAGACTTGAGAATTTTCAGTACTTATGGTTTTTTTGTACGCAGCAGTGACCCAGTAAAAGAACGAGAGCGAGCAGTAAAGATTTATGCTTGTATATTCGGTAATATTTATGTGGTGGAGTGAAATGCAATATCACACGTACCTATTTATTGACATCAGTTTTTGCATAGTGGCCTTAAGCAACTGATATCAACTTTGTTGAAAGTGCTGATAAAATGTTTCCTTCCACTTTGCATTTGAATCCTATCTACAGTCTCAGGCAGATCATGTATGTTCCAGTTTCAATTCTACTGGTCGTAAAAATTAAAGCACCTTTTATAGAACTACAGATCTACATATAAGACTTTAGTAACAATAAATAGTATCTGTATTTTAGAGATAGGGGATTTCTGGAAATAACTGCGGACAGTTGTGGGAATGAGTTTCTTACAATTTCTGGCAGCACTCCAGCCTTTGATGGAGTTATTAAAGAGTATAAACAGCGCATTTTTTAAATGGTAAAGAATAAATTTATACGAAGATACATATACATATAAATTTTCATTTGGCATTACATTCATTGTGCAACAGACCGAGAAAAAGGTTTGGTGCTTTTTATTTAATCTAACCATTTCGAAAAACGTCGATATATTGTAAGTACATATATATTTTTTTCTGACCAATTCATTAGTCTGTCTACGAGTAATACCATAAATATCGTCTAGGCTACAGAGAGGGTGTGTAATGGAATCTTCATTATACCTTTTTTAAAAATGCTGAGCAAAAAAATTGTTTAATCGCTTAAATTTTATATGCACAAATATATTTCAAATGGATTTGAATAAATTTTCCAATGGAAATATTTTATACTTGGCAATGTCACTGTGTGGTTTGTCCCTACTTCCTATAATTATTATATTGGCGCAACGATATACATATAAATGGCAACAAAGTTAAATTACTAAAGAAAAATCTAAGTTGGCTCGCGACTGGAATGCACAAACATAATATTTATAAAATTCTTTATTATTTTTCATAATTCGAAGCCGTCTTTCTTTTGATATAATGGTTGCTGTGACTAAATGTCCTATAATCCTACTAATAATTATATATTAAATTGTATCTTTGTTACCTGTTCCCGGCCAAATGGCTGGACAGATTTGTTATGTAGCTTATGACCTGAATATTAATTAAAATAAATCATATATTGGTATAAAACGATTGGAAAGTTTTTTATATGATTTGACACATACATATATGTTCCGTTACATGGGCTATCATAGCTCCAATTTTTTGAAAGAATCTTCCACCTGCTTTAATGGTTAAATTCAATAAAACAAATAAGTGAAATAAAATACTGCAATAAGGGTATCAAAATAAAGAGCTACATACCCAAACTGTTTTGAAAGAAAGTTGGCACCTGTTTAACGGTAAAGTAAGTTAAATTAAAAATTTAAATAAACTGTACAATTTAAGTGTCAACCTAAAAGTTTTAAGAAAGTTTTAAATCAAATTTATTTTATATTTTTCATATTCAAAAACTTAATTAAAGTTACATACAATAACTTAAATCAAACATTCAAATATGGATACACAACTAAGAAGGTTTAAGATAGCATTTGAGGTGATTGCCACCCGCTTAAGAAAAGAAATTAAATAAAATTTAAAAAATTATAACGGCACGGGATTAAAACGAAGTAGGGTTAAAAAACTCAATCATGAAAATGGGTTTAAAGAACTCTGCTACCTGTTTAAAAAAATACTTTTATATCACCTTTAACAAAAAGTTTAAGGAAAATTTATTCAAGAAGGGTGTTGCAGATGGTTGCCACCTAATTACAAAATTGTAATTGATAAATTAAGGGATTTAGGAGTTTAGGAAAACTTTGTCTAAAACAACTTTTGAGGGGTTGCCAACTGCTTGAAAATCAAACACTTATTAATGAAAAACTTCTGTGACCTCACTTCTATATATATATATTGATATTCTGCGCCACATCGGAAATCATTTGGCTTTCGCTTCGCCGATTATTTTCTTAATTTTTTATGTTATAGTAACAATTGTGAGAGCCCTTCGTGATTTTCTTTCACTTTTTTATGCAGTCGTTTACTGGATATAGATTTAAAAAAAAAAAAACATTCATTTTTTTTCAAATGACCATATCTTTGCGAAAAATTGGCAGATTTTAATTGAAAAAAATTGCAAAAAATTTTAAAGCTTCTATAAAGTATCAAATTTTGTATACTAAATGTAGCTGTGCCAAAAAACACTTACTAAAAGACTCTAAATGTTACAATTAAAAATATGTCAAATCAAATATAACGAAATTAGTGTAAACCGAGAGAGCTATTAGATAGCATCATTTCGAAAAATTTTCGAAAACAGTGTCCACCCGTTTAAAAAGTGAACATAAAACAATTAATAAGTTAACTGAAATATACTATATTGCTGAGGAATAACGGAATTATATATGAAAATATTATTGAGGTGGGCTGCCACCTGCTTAAATTCTGATTAATTATCTGTTTACTTACTGATATCTAACAATAGTATATGTAGCCTTAATCGAAAGTATGAAAAACTAAATTGATAATATCAATGTACTATAACAGCGTGGATTTCAAACGAAAACTTTACGGGTCCAATGAACACGAACGAGATTTCCTTGTGTTGCCATATCTCTTGCTTTTGAATAAGGAATCTCCCTGACTTTGTTTATTTCCAAATATCTGATTTTTTATGAACAATTTTAAACATTTCTTATGACTATAGAATTTTCTAGCGGGAACTATCATTTCGACCCGTTAAACCCAAAAAAATTAGTACAAAAAATTTCCTCCTAAATTTCTAAACGTTGCTTCAGCTCCTTAGTGGCAAATATTATTTCAAGCCAACCTCACTTTTGTATAGAAAACTGTGAAAATTGATTGCCAAATTTACGTTCCCAGACATAATTGACATCTTGAAATGAGCTTTTTTAGAATGGTGTCAAAACCAAAAATTTTGCTGCATTATGGCGACTTATGGAAGAAATTAAATCTTGTATTAGGGGGAAATCTAAAATACATACATATCTAAAATACATAGTTAGAAATACAGCATTAGAAAAGTGATAACCAATACCTATTTCAAGACGCATCGAGCAATAGTTTGCGCTCCTTTTTGCATCCCGCGAAGTTGATACAGTCTAGTGTTTCTAATTTATTTTAGAAGCCCGCTTTTAGAGACTACTATCAAATGGAGTAAAAATTAATGATTCGCCCGTGCTGCGAAATCTGGAATGGGTACCTAAAAGACGGATGTACCCCAGATTGAAGTATGACGTTTCGGCAGCATACTGAAAGATATGGCATCACGCGTTGGGTAGTTTGTGTCAGCACCCAATTATATATATGAGGTAGAACATAACTTATGACGAAAACATAACATGTGAAAACTGTTCCACATACACTTGCTAATTATTTAAATAGTTTGCATATCTTAAGAAAAAAAATTTTGGCATATTATTTGCACATCTAAAACGAAAAAAATATTGGCATTACAAAATTCGGTATACAACTACAAGATAGTCGATAATGTACCCAAAAAGCTCCAGAAATATTTTCAGACTATCCGGTATATGCGAAGTCCGGAAAGATCGTAAAACGAAACCAAAATGCTATGTATATATAAAAGTTGTTTTTCAGTATGTACAAAATGCTTTCAATAAGTAAATATGCCTAAGATACAAACTAAGTAAATTTAAAAGCACAAACATATATCTATGCGTTACATTGACGTCCAATGGACCCGAACGGTAGGTAATACTAGTTTTTTCCGGTTACAAATATATGCTAAGATAAGTTTGCAATCAATAGATCATCAGTATATGAATAAGTAAATTAAAGTATTATAATAAAGAAGATTTCCACAAAAAAAATTGTAAATGGGTTATTTAACTTATATAAAGATATAATTGGGCCAAACAAGTGAGTGAGAGCGGCCGCCGTAGTAGGGTGTGTAACGTGTGCGATTCATTCAGTGGGTCCCGGGTCCAAACCCTGGCCGGGGCAAGTAACATCAAAAGTTATATAAAAAGTTGTTTCTAATAGCGGTTGCCCTCGGCAGGCAATGGCAAACCTCGGAGTGAATTTTTGCCAAGACAAAAACTTTTCATAAAAAATATTCGCCGTTCAGAGTCGTCGTAAAACCGTAGTCGCTTAAGTGGTTATAGCGCCCATTAGGTAATTAAGTAAGTAAGTAAGTGAGGGATAAGAAACCGTAATTGCAAAAATATTTTTGAACAGGGTTGGCGCTTGTTGAAAAATTTAATTCAGTTTACTTAATAATGATGTTTTCGAAAAATTAATTTATAAGAAAAAAAAAAAATATTATAACTTTGCAGTGTAACGAAAGAAATTTAGGAAAGTTTAGTTAAGAAAATAGTATTTTTAAATAGGCTGTTTAGAAAATTAAAGCCTACCTATATATGTATGCATTTCCTATATTTATATACATAATATGAATACTTTATATTTTTTTGTGCACACGGTCTTAGTTTTTTTTTAAGTTTATGTAGTTTTAGCAGCCAACTTTCTAAACTCAACATCTTAGGAATATCTACATAAAATCTCCCCGAACTTACCGTCAATCTCATAACTAACCAAAGGTGTAAGAAAAGAGTCGCCCAATTTCGATTTGAGTTGTTGCTTATCAATGATGCAAAGGGAAACTCAAAAAAGAATAAATAAATAAATAAGTTGAAAAACTAAATAAAAATGAAAACGTAAGTCACTCCACTATCAACATGAGTACACCTTGCAACGCCCTAAGCCCCTCTAATACTGCGAAAAGTAAACACACATAGATGGTAGTAAATGTGCATATTTTTGTTTATGTATGTATGTAGGTGAATGTGCTCGGTTTGCTAGCTGGCCATGATCCCGCCAACCAGCCCGCCCCCCCCAAATGCTACAGTAAAACAAAATCTGTGCGTGTCCACGACGAAAGGCTATTTGATGGGATTGTAAAGGAGAAGGTCAAAATTGGATTTTTATTTGTTTAGGATTGTAGGGAGCTTAAGATTAAGACTGCCATGACAAACGGCAATGACATATATACAGTAAGTGTGCAAATATATATAGACACTTGCACAGATTGACCAGGATGTGCCCCAATGTTTGAAGGAAATGCCAGCATACATTCATATCATATATATTAATGTAAGCGTGTTTGTGAATTCAAACTCATATGCCTCCAAAAGGGTTTACACGTACAGTACATACATTTATCAATATTTGCTGAGGTATGTTTTATGCGCATGTGTGTGTGTGTGTGCACCAAGGACAAGTAGGCACGCAACATGTATGAGGAGAGCATATGATGACATTCATGCGTGCTAAGACAAACTCAACATACACACTGACATTCTCATACAAATCGTTTAGCCTACAAGTCCAGCTAGTGCGAACGGATATGACGAGCCGATATGTCAACGGGTGCGCCTATGTGGATAACTATGAGCAGTTTATGCCTCCTTGTTGTTGTTGTTGTTAGTTGTTGTATTGTTGTAGCTATTTGCAAAAAGGTTTTTTTTTTATTTAGGGCACAATGTGGATTAAGCAATTGAAAATGGATTAAATATGTACAATCGTGCGCAAATTGAACACAGTTACAATCACACACACACACACACGCTTTTCTATTTATAACAATTCACCTCTGTATCCGCATGCTAGTTTCCATTGAAAGTTTATGTTGTTATTGTACTCATATACATATACAGTGGCGGGCATACCGCTATAACCGCTTAAGCGATTTTGGCCGAACTTCTCCTACAATTTGTCATGTGCGTCTTGATGTTGAAACACAAATTGAGGAACCTACGGTTTTACGCCGAATCCGAACGGCGAATGTTTTTGTGCGAAGTTTTTTTTTTTTAAATATAGTTCGTAGTATAACAAATAACGTGTAGTATAATGATTCAAGCTTATACAAAATTTAAAAAAATTCAACAAATTTTCACCAACATTTTTTCATTTTTTTAGGTACGCAGTTTTATAGCATATTTGATTTTAGTACAATAAAATGCAAGTTTGAAGTAGCTGGAAAATAAAATTGATTTTTTATAATCATTTGAAGTAAAACTTCTTTAATGGCAGTAATTTTTTTATCGCGTCACGGAAGTCGCGTCAGAATCGCGTCACGAATTCACGATATGACTCTTACATCAATGCGTATCTGCGTACGTACATTGTGTGTATATATATACTCCGTTTCGGCATTATATAAGGACAATTTGGGGACAAGCTCCGGACCGTTTCGGCACTATTTTCGGACTAAAAATTTCTTGACATTTCAGGACTTTTCAGCAGTTCACCACTACAACTACTATCACTATTACTTCTACCACTACAACTCTAATTACTAATACTACTACACCATCTACACCTTCTATTACTACTGCTAACTACGAGTAAAACTACTAATAATTACTACTACTACTACAACTAGTAATTACGAATATTATCCTACTACTATTTTTACTAATTTCAACTACTATTTTTACTTCCTTCTACTGCTATTTTTTTACCAATTCTTCTACTAACTGCTACTACTATTTTACAAATTTCTACTACTATGTTCCTATTTTCTACTACTATTTTTACTAATGCTTTTATTAATTACAACTACAATTTTTATTAAATGTACTACTTTTTAAATATTTTCTAATACTATTTTCACTAATGGTAAAACTGAAAAACACTACAATAGATGTCTAATAAAACTCTCCTAAATTTAACACTATATCTCTTTGTTGAATCGGCACAGAAGTTTTGCTTCTGGCCCGCGCACTTAGATGCACGCGTCTTTTTTTTTTTAATTTTAACTTTGGAAACTTTTTGTCATATATCGCTTTTATGTGGTAGATAATGCAATATACTTTCGGCATAAAAAAATATTACAAATCCATGGGAATTTTTAAAAAATTCGCAAGACCAAAAATTTAAAATAATTATAGAAAATGGGCGGTTCTTGCCAGCTTCAAGCTTGCACTTTGATATACTAAAACTAAATAAGCTATAAAACTGCATGCCCAAAAATTGTTTAGGCTTGATTCGAAGAAATTTAAAAAGTTGTATAAAAATTAGATGAATTTTAATAAATGTTTTAATAAGTTTCAATGCTAATTTTTTTTTAAATAAAGATACATTTCATTCTACAACAAACATTAATTACATTCTAATTTGAAATTTTCTTCAAAAGAAAAAAAAAACGTTCAACAAACTTTCCTATAATGTGGAAAGTTTATAATTTTTATTTCGGAATTTTCGCAAACAATTTTCAAGTAGCAGTAATTTGCTCTGGAAGGTTTAGAATTTTTTTTTCCTTTGCTTGCACTCCTCCATAAATTTGGCTATATAAAGCATGCCAGATTTTTTATATGGAAAATTTAATGGGCTCTACAACTATACATCTAAGTTTTTTCTAAAAATTCGAATTGAAGATTTGAGTTTTGTTTAAAATTTGTTGAATTTTGTGCACATTTGAACAAAGTTTGGAAATGTTTAAAAAAAAAATTCAAATTAAAATAAAGAAAAATAAATACTCAAAACCTAAGAGAACGTAGTGGTGATATAGTTATGACCTGCACTGTATAAATATTTACTTGGCGTAAGACACAAATTGGAAACAATCAACATTGAGTTACATTTAAATTCCCTCGACGTTATCTAATGAGTTCAACTTTACGCCACAAACGTCAACGACGTGCGCAAAAAGCTAAAGGATACGAAACATGAAAACATCCCTACATACAAAGCACAAGCACATACATATGTACATCTATTGTAAATACACATACAAATATATAACGATTTAAATGTCTGCAGGTGTTACCTGGAGTGGTGTTGTTGTGAATGCTCTGAAGTGAAAGTTAGGAAGGAATGTAAAGGAGTGCGGTAAATTTAGCATTTTATTTGCGTATGGCTTGTGTGAGTGTAGTTTAATTTATATATGGAAGTATGTAATTTATAAGTAAATATAGGGACGTATGGAAATTGGTAGGGTAAAATTCTTACAAAGTTCTGGGATTAGAGCTCATGCAGAGGATTACTCGTAAATGCGTTCATTTCAATTGCAAAATAGAAGATGTTTGACCTGATGGGAAGATGTAATAAATTGACGTTTGAATTTGTTTAGCTCTGCACGTTTCAATTACAAAGGTCCACTAATCTACTTGCGAGGGATATAAGGGGCTATGAAGACCCTGCAGATTTTTATTTAAGAATAACAAAATAAGAGGATTCCATGCAACTATGAATTTGAATAGAGATTTTTTGTCGATACTTATTGCCCTAATATTTTTCATAACAAATAAAAATAAACTTCAGCTTTTATAAAAAAATTGCTGCTGACCTGATCCAACCATCAAGTGAGATAGACTTGAAGTACCAGTATTTTCTTCAACTATTGAAAATTTTATTGCTGATAAAAGTAGCGATGAAAGTAGTCCCCAAAAAACTTAGAAAAAAAAAGATTTGCGGAATGGCAAACATTCCTAGAGAAATACGTCAAAAAATTGTCTATGGAGAGCATAGAGTAAAGCTCTGTGCCTCATGTGTCAAACGAAAACCGCCACTCCTGAAAACATATCCTTGTTTAGCTCATCGTACACTTTATTGAAAACCAACGTCTCCAATAATTTCTTAGTTTTTTATTTGTTTCTCCCAACAGGATCTACAATGATGTGCCATATTCAGTATTATATTTGAGTAGCTATTATTTCAATCCTCATTTAGTGAGGGCTTGAAAAATTTCACTCTGAGAGTCAATTAACGACGTACTTTAATGACAAGAAATGACTTCCATTTTCCACGGGAAATACATATTTCTTACATAAATTGTAACCCCGAATGAATGCAATAATTGATTTCATATTGACTTATACAATATATAAGTGATGCCATCCAAACAGGACCCCAACTGCGGGACCTATGATATATTTAACAGTTCTTTAAGAAAGTATGCTTTCTTAAATTGTGACTCTGAGATTTGCTCTAACGAAAGCAGTGCTACGCTCAGTTTGCAAAAAAAAACATCCTTGTATTTTTTCTCCACCCATTCCTGCATATAGCGCAATATTTAGATGAGTTATCTGATGTACATTTGGTATCAAAAGGACTATATGACCCGCGAGACTCACGGGATCAATTCCGAAATGGCCGGGATGGGCGGTTTCGGGAAGGCCTTCAAAATTAAAATGGCTGTGACCCATGTTGCCTAAGTAGCAAAAATACTACCGTTTTCATGACATAAACTAAACAACAACCTACTAAGTAATGGAAAGGAATTGCACCACAACCAGTCAGAGGTGCTAGTTTCTAAATACCTGCCCTAGATTATCAAGAAAATAACTTCCTAAGGAAGTTAAACGATTGCGGGCTAGAGCCGGGCATTTCCACAGGAAGTGCTCTATCGTTTCCTTCGCGGCTACTTCTGCACAGCTTCTACAGTATTCGTTATGCGAAGTAGATAGAAGTTACGTGTGGATAGAAGTTACGTATATTTCCCTTCGCTACGACTACGAGTATACCCATCTCGATACTAGTTGTTACTTCATCCTCTACTCAGCCGCACCGCGCTAGCTCTACGACTTTCTCGTTACCTGTTTTTACAATTCTTTAATAAAATTTATTCCAGTGCGCAGTTTTTTCTTATGCTTAGAGAACCCCATGCAATTTATGTATTCATAACACTTATATTGATCATATTGTATGAAAACTGTCAAAGGCCATGATCTAAATCATCTTTTCACGTTTTATGCCCTTGTCAGTTAGTCCATAGTGTCAATTCCAACTTTGGTATTGTTGTAGTCTACAATTTTTTCTATCGATATTTTTGTGATCAGTAAGTAATGCCGCAATTTTTCCTCTTTTTGCATAGTATGAAACTATTATTTTAGGCTTTGAAATCTAAATAACGTGAAAAAAATATTTTTTCACGCTTCTTAAGACTTGCAGACTAAGTCGGCATGTTCGATACATTTTTTTTCTGATTATATACATATGTGATATTACTATACAATAATAGAAAGTTTTTTCAATTCATTTACAAATAGTTTTCTTTTACTTATTCAAATTTTCCAGCGCAAATTTCTAATTTCCAAGCAAAGATAGGACACTTTCACAAATTGCCAAAAACCTTATGCCATATATTTCTAGTTTTGATGGGACCTACAGCCGAAATGGGCACCTATATCTAAAACTAATAATTATGCGTCCACTGTCATACTCCGACCTGGATTTTGTAGATAACCGTTCCAGATTTGGAAACATTCGCACATTGAATGCAGCTTATCAACCGATCTCACTTCCAGCTGTGGTTTGAAATCTAGTTCTCCTCGTAGTACTATTGACCATTTTTCGTCCATTTTTTCTACAGCACAGTTGGAACATCCCTTCGTTTCTTGACTTGTATACCCCGATAAGTATTAGAAGACCAACAAACTTTTCAAATTCATTGCATTTATTTGGTTTCCATGCATTTCCAAAATCAAGACTGCCCTTCAGTATTTGTCCTACTGATAATAACCACCGAAAGTGGTGTTCTAAAGTAAATTAGAAACGCTGACATTAGGCTATAAACTTCTCGAGTTTCAAAATGGAGCAGAAACGATTGATCGCTGTATTTTTGAAACAGATATTGGTCATCATTTTTTAAGGTCGTGATTCTACTGCCAATAAAAGTCGAGTGTTGGTTATTAACTATTTTCTATTTTACACAAACTTTACAAAGATTACAGGCCTTACTGTAGCAAAATTTAGACATCATTCTGCAAAAGCACATACCAAGGTGTCAATAATGTACGGGTGCATAAATATTGACAACGATATTACCTACTTCACTATATACAACTAACTTTGGTTTGAAATAAAATTTGACACTAACAAGCTCAATCCGCGTTTTCAAATTTTAAATGGAAATTAATTTTTTTACATAGTAAAATGTAAAAGAAAAATTTCTATTGCATTAGGAATTATTTATAACTGTTTACATGACCAGAAAATAATGAAATACCTACATGGAAATTAACAAAATCAAGGTGTTTCTTGATTCAAAAGCGTAAGATATGGATATGCAAAACAATAAAATCTCACTCAGGTTCATTGTACCCGGCTTGTGGCTAAAGGGTAAAAAATTGCAAAGCACAGAATTAAAAAAAATTAAATACATTTTGTTCTCGGAATAATTTTTAAACTTTCTTGCCCTTTCGTTCCACGCACACCTATACGCCTCTGTACTCCCAATACTCGTTGTCCTATAATCAACATTTCCCCTCACCACTACAAATAAATTATTTAATTTTATAGCAGCAAAAGAAAAGCAAACATTCGAATTTAATTTACCGTGACCTTTTTGCCAGGTAAACGTGTTAAATTAGATATGTTTATGTATGTGTGACTAAGTATTGGTATTGGTGGGGATCTGCTTATTTGCGCAAATCAAATAAAGTTATTTACCAATCTGCACACTACTCATATTTCAAGGAATCAGCGAGGAATTGCATAGATTTGCAAATAGTAAAGATTACATGGGCTTCAACTTGACATGTTACAAATTGAATTTCAATTGTATTTAGTAGAATTAAATTTATTGTTAGGTGTGTCATAATGAGAAATTACGATTACTGCGATGGACAGAGGAGGGGCATTTGTTTAGGCAAGAAACTCTACTAACCAAATGAATAAATAAATAAATAAATAGACGACCGCATTTCAAGAAAGAGCAAATTAAGCCACTCATGTATGAAGATGTAAATATGTGTGTTTGTGTGTGTGAATAAATTGTTTGCTGCTGCATTTGAGATAAGTGCTGGTAAGTAATTTGTTGAAAATTTGCTAAATCAAATATACAAGTAAATTATAGCCTATACATAGCTGTGGGTGTGTGCGTATGACTTTCAAGATGAGATGAAACTCATTTTACAACGCATTTGCAAACTGAGTAATCTGCGTAACGCAAATACAAAATTTCACAAGTATCATTTCACGCAAGTAGTTATTTACAACTCAACTCACTTGTGGAAACAATAATTTGCATATCACATTTATTTTCATATGTATGTGTGTGTAAATATATTATATACATTTACTAACATATATATAAATAGCTACATTTCCATATAGGCATGTGAACTTGCCATTTTATACTATTACACGATTTTCTATGTTGCTCTAAGTGTTGCAGCTTAATTTAAATGCATAGCGTCATGTTGTTTGACATGACTTTAGCCAAGTCCAACAACTGGAATTTAGGAAGTAAATACTACATATGTAGATATGTAGCTTGTAATTTAGAACAAGCAATTTAGCAACAGGCATACTAAAGATATTTTAGTTTCTATTTTAAAATTAATATACGGTGACTTTGCATTTTGTAATGGCAGCAACAAATTACTTTAATTGAAACAAGCAAGAAAGTGTTTAAGTTCGGGCTCAACTGAACTTAAATACAACTATTCATTTGAAGTAAACCTTACTTATTTTTTGCAATGAAAAAAAAAGAATCTTTTATTTAAATATGAGTGCGAGTCTTTTATAAACGTCCAAAGTACTCAACCAATCTTTATGAAATTTTCACTGTAGGTGCATGTAGTTTCCGGGCCCAACGTAAAGGGTGTTTTTTTAGACTGATAGAACTTTAAATTAAAACAAAAATCATAAAAAGTTAAGTTTGATGCCAAATTTTTTTTATTTGAAAGATATTTTCACTAAATTAAATATTAAGTTTTTAATTTGGCTTTGCAGCTTCATTTCTTGAACCAGTTGGATCTTGTATAGGTGTAGACCAAGATCTTTGCACATAATTTTCCATGTTGTGGTTGGACAAAGTCCAACATGTTTAGCACGGCGGCGAATAGACAAATTCGGATCTTCTCCAACACCATCACTTACACCACCAATATTTTCTTCTGTACGTACAGTTATTTGTCTTGTTGTTGGTTTTTCATCGTGTAGAGTAGATGCTGTTCGAAATTTATCAACAGTTCGACTAATAAGCAGCTCTGATCCTCGATTATGTGGACCATAAAATTCACGAAGTGCTCTATAGGTTTGGCGAACAGAACACTGATTTTTAAAGTAATTTTTAAATTTCCACAATTTGTAAACGTTGTTTCGTCGTCATTCTTTCCATGAAGATTTGTCAATGCTTACTGAACAGAAATGTCAAAACGAAATGTCATTTACCAGCTGTCAAGTGACAGCTATCCCTATCGAAAGTTCTATCAGTCTAAAAAAAAACACCCGTTAGAATATACTTATTTAAAAATTTGCAAAAATGGGCAGTGCCACACCTCCATGGAGGAGAAGACTTGTATTCGTCTAATATCCGAAACTATAAGGTGCAGAAAAATGATATTTGGGTATATATAACTACACACATATGCCTTATTGATCGTACTGTGTATTATGCTCCAAAAATGGGCGGTGCCACGACCTATACAATAAAACAGCCAAACTCCTTGTAACTCCATAACTATTTGATGCCGATGTACAATATTAGGTATAAAAAATCCTATATATGAATCTCTATAATTCTTGTTTGAGAAAAAGACGGTATGAAGCCCCAAATTAATACTATTTACGTTACATATGTGTACACATTCCATTTAAATCAAGGTATAAAAATATTGTAAGGTCAAAAACTCTGTTCAATATCTATGATTTTTTATTTATTTCTTTCTTGAATTAATTTATTTATACCAATTTTTAAATTATTCGCGACATGATTTAGTTAAATATCTATAAAAACATATATTATTTTTCGGCTTATTTTTTTGATATCAACAATAATAGACGAACTTGGTATAACTTCTACATCTTCTTTTATTTTTGGTTTTTCAAAATCATTTTCTGATAAATAACTGGACTTGAGCTCATAAAAATTATTATTGTCGGTAAAATGTTATATATACATATATGAGAGGAGAGCGTGTTGTTGAGACCATTGTATAAATGATACGTGCATAAAAAATAAATAACTCGTCTGCTTTAGGTAAGTCTACAGCAGCTGCATCCGTGCAAGACCACGAAGGAGCATGTAGACTAACAAAGTTCGTTGTGATACCACTAGCGGGAGCCATGCATTTCCTTCCTTCCTTTAGAAGGTGAACCACCGCATGTTCTTTACGTAGCCCAGAAAATCGTAAATGGTTGCTGTGCTGTCATGGGCCAACAGGCCAGGAAGTACCTATTTTAGAATTGGTTTCGAGACCACGTCGGTGTAGTGGCAGAGATAATGTTCGATGCTCTACACTTCTTCTTCCTCGTCTCTGCTAATTAGATAGAAATCGTTGGTTAGGCTTCCATAGCCCACCTGGTAGTCACACTGTTAGACACCGAGCAGCCTCTATTGTTGCAATTAGCTCTGCAGTTGCAGTGGTTCGGTAAGCGAA